>VWZQ01010174.1:559354-577250 GCA_013397015.1 Myiagra hebetior | reverse complement strand
GATTCGAGGCCTTACTCCTCAAAGGCTAGCAAAATGTCTTGGGGTTACATTATAATGCTGTATCCCCTATCGCCTGCTCTATGCCAGACATAAATCTTGTGCCTTTCTCTGTCTTTAAGCTGGGTCTGAGAGAAAGGGAAAAAAAGAAACCCAAGCAGGTTTGTGTTCAAGTACACAGATCTTCCCTGCGTTCCTGCTGCTAGAGCCCAGGAAAGCACCTTCCTGCTTTTTGCCAGCTTTTGTCTCTCTCAGGAGAGGAAAAGANTTCCTGCTTTTTGCCAGCTTTTGTCTCTCTCAGGAGAGAAACAGAGAGTCAAACTTATTTGCTTTTTAGCCAGCCTGATAGCTGAGGCAAGAAAGTTGGGGCTTTAGCTTCTTATTCTTCTCTTCTGGACTGTTCAGCAACACCAGAATATCACCAGGAGGCTCACACCACAGCCTGGAGGGGCCCATGCAAAACCCCAGCTCTGGAGAAGGCAGAGCCATGCCTACAAATGACTCGGAATTTACCAGGTTCTCTCCACAGTTTTATTTTTTAGCATTACATAATTACATAAATAATAAAAACAGGGGTTTTATTATTTAACATTATTCTTCTTCTGTGCCTGCATGCACTTTGCTTGTTAAATAAACAGCATTTTTTTTTTCACTTTCCTGCAAGTAAATTTCTTTCCGAACCTGTGGGGGAGGGGCTGTTGAAATCTGCCTTCTAACAGAGGGAATGTTCATTTTGGATGTTTCTCCACCAAATTTGTCTTAAACCAAGACACAAAACAAGCAAACTAAATCAGAATATACTTGCAGGTAACTTTCTCAAACCTTTCAAATCCAAATCAAAATGCAGACTATAACTAATACTTCAATAAGAAGCACTTCAATTTACAACATAATGTCTCCTTTTAAAGGAGAACACTTTAAAAGAAACCAGAATTCTGTGAGTGTGTATATGAAAACCAGAAAGATTGTCTTATTTTAATTCATGTGAAGAGTTCCTGTGGGCTGCATGGCTCCCAGTGGCTAGCAGAAGAAAAGTGTAATACATTCACATGTGTTATTTCTAACCCACTTACAATTAAAAGTTCTCCCAACCAGTTTGTACAAGCATTTTCCTCAATTCCCTTTTGGCTTTCAATGTGATTCAGTGGACCATTCTAGAGAGAACACATTGGAGAGCCTGAGATGTGAGAATTGGCACTCTGAGCTTCAGAGGTTTCTTGAAGTCCCACTGGCTGAGTAATGTTACTTTAGCCCTTGTGCAGAGGAACTTTTAAAGTTATTGCTAGTAGTAGTAATAGTAGTATTCAATTTTTTGTTTCTTTTTTAGTCTTTTGTCTCTGCTAGAGCAAAGACCTTCTGCAGTTAACAATTGCAAAAGAAAAGCAAGGCCTTTTTGAGGATAAGTTGGGAAGAAAAGAGGACACTGCTAGTTTGGAGCATATAATGTCATGCACCTTGCAGGCTCTACTGTGGTAAGATATAGAGGGTATACTTTCTCCCCAGAAATAACAGGGAAATTTGCTTTATTCCTCCTCCTCTTCAGTTGCTCACCCTTTAGGTTTCTTAATATATCGCTATCAGTAACTTTAGCTTTTGTTTTTGCCTATAGTCATATATCTTTGAGTGGTGTGACAATCCAACTTTCACAAGAGAATGAATCCCTAGTACTTGTAATGAAAAAATTTAGATGGTACTACCATGAGTAATATAAGGTCAAAATCCAGGAAAGAAATACCCTTGTAAATGTATTGTTCCTAAAATTCTCATGGCTTCTCTGCTATAGGCCTATAAAGTTTGGAAGTTTGGAAGTATCAGCCTAAAAAAATATTAAGGAAAGTTCCTTTTATTCTTGTGGCAGCAATGCAAGAGGTTATTTTCACAGACATTCAGGCACTCTGACCACCATCGCTTGATAAGTATCTTAGAGCAATGGTTCTGTTTTCTAAGTAATTCAGACATTAATATGTTTCAGGCAATAGTAATTTGTTTTTACTAATAGCCCAAAATGTAGGTGTTCTAATGGGCAGGAGAGAGATTACTGTCTAAAGAACTTCCTGTAATTTCAAAGTGCCATTTACTAATTTTCCTTTTCAAAGTTACTTTTTCAACACTGTGATAACTCCTAGCCCTTCAGATATTTTTCTTGTGAGGATGAATAAAAAATGACTTTTCAATAAATAAAAATGAGTAATACATTTAACATTTAATAAAACCATTGAATTATATCAGATTGCCTGTTTGTCCATTTTCACTTGACTCAAGCAATGAAAGTACCTTAAACTGATTCTGATACTGTCACTGCTACTAGTGCTACCGCCTCAGTAAAAAATTTTATCATTAGTATTCCAACCCCAAGAATGACTTGTCATAGCATTGACATCCCCATATGCTGCCACTCAAATTGTAGTTCTCAAGTTATCAATGACATGGGTATTTCCCAAAGTATATGCTTCTTTTAGCACATACTCTCCCAATCACACAGATTTCACAGTGATCACTGTAAGGCAAAGGTAGAAAGGGTTGGGAACCCTAGATCTTACACAAGATTAACCTATTCAACTATTCTTCTTTCTTCCTCCTCCAAAAGCTGCATTAGAGATGATTTTTATTTGCTAAATGATAGCCTACAGCAGGACTTAGAAAACATGAGGAAGATAGATTCCTTGCAGCTACAACTGTTAGTTTATCCGTTAACGCCCCTGGCAAAAAACTGTTGGAGTTGACGTGCATGACTGATAGGCTCCCTCAACTAGTAGCTCATCTTTCAAAAAGTAGCTGAGTATCTCTAGCTCTGTTTTCACTGCTGTTTGTGTCTGAGGCCCTGCAGATGGTAATATAAGTGGTTTTGCACCAATATGATTCTGGATATTGTGTTGTGTCTAATGTGCAACCCACATGAGCATTAGGGCTAGCCAAGATATGGGTGATCACTGCCTGACTACTCCTCTTTCTGCTTTTCTCATGAGATTAGAACAGCCAGCCTGATTCCTGCCTGTGTTGCAATTTTGCTCCATTTCTATCCTCTTTGCACCCCTAGAACAATATCAAGGTCTCATCTGTAAGGGTTTGGAACGTGTAAGTGTTGGAGTGATCCAGCAAAAATGTTCTTGTCTCTTCAGCCTCTTATAGATGAAAAAAGTCCTGTGACAAGATTGGCATTTAACATTGTAAATTTTCAGCAGAGTATTGTCTTCTATTTATCAATATAGTCTCATAAATTTTGTTGCATAAATAAATAAGAATTGTAAACACAGGTGGTCTAAAATGGTAATCTGACCTCAAACATGTTTCATGTATAGAATTTATCTGTGTTTTTAAACTATGATTCCTATTGCTTTTGACATTTTTATTGTGACTAATACGTGATTTTCCCCATAATTTACCATATCAGAGTCCTACCCTAATAACATTATATATTGTAAAACCACTGTGCCTGCAACTATGTAGGGTGAGACGCAATTACTGTATGGCAGCCTTCTCCATCATCCCGTAGACAGGGGAGTCCACCCAGGATATAGTCTTTTTCAAAGTTTCTTAGTATATCATTTGTGTTTCTACTCCATTTCTTAGCAGACTGACAATAACTTTATAAAACTGCTTTAATATCCCACAACAAAGCCAACTCAGTTAGTGTCTCCTAGTCACCTGGAGTGTGGTGTGGCTGTGTGGCAATGATCTACTGTCACCTCAGAGTCACTGACAAGGCCAAGTGACAAATAGTACATTATGGCTGTTGGCACCATACCTGAAGCTGTGGATACAAAGCAGGAGATGAAATTTTCTGATGCTGCAAAAGCTTTTTTTACATACTTGGAAACTCAAGTTCAAGCAATTTTCCTGTATGTTTTATGCTTAAAATTGAGAAGAAATGAAAAAAAATGTTCAAATATAAATACATACATATGTGCATATTCTATCTAAAACTAAGTCTAAACTTTGCTTTCACTTCTACAGTGAAAGCAAAAACGATTTACTTGCACCATATTTTACATGAAGCAAAGCACTTATAGTTTAAAAGTTGCATGTATGTGAAATGACGTATTTTACTACTTGTATTACAGCACTGGAAATACTTAGCTGTTTTTAATTTATACATCATGCTCTATGAAATTATTTTCATTTCAGCATCTTGTACTCCATTTCTTGTAGAAAGTTGCCTAGATAATAAAGCTGTGTGAAATAGAATGCAGAAGTTCATTTTTGAGGGGATAAGCTAATTGAACTTACCTGGCTTTTTCTAGCCTAGAAGGAGCGCGTAAAAGAGGGTTTGGATTCTCCTGTGAGTGTTCCAGAACTTCATTGTCTGATCAGGTCACTGAAGAATGAGTGTTCTTGCAGAGTTCTGGCCCCAGCTCAGAAGAGCAGGGACACCTAAACTCTTGCAACACATGAAAGTCTGTCCCAACTGGCCCTGGATGGCATGGCCAAGACAGCCAGTGTAAATGATTCTGTTTATGGGTAAAGGGATTAAAAGGGAAAAAACACTATCATAGCCTGCTCTTTGAGATGAGTGCTTCTTTCCACATCAACTGTATACAATACTGAGCATACTGATTGCACCCTTGGCTCTAAGGCAGAAACTTCTGGTTATATTTCCACAAAGTACAAGTCCTAAAATGCACTCAGATTAGATTTCCATTCCTTGTTTCTAAACACTGACTGAACTCTTGAACCCTCAGGTTGAGAGATATGTATGCTTGGGATGGTTTCAGTTTTATTTTATATTAAGTCAGTTTCATCATTTCAAGCTTAGAGCTCACACACCTGAATTCAAATGAGTCAGAAATCTCTGGATTTGCCCCTCAGTTTTTAGCAGCGGCCTATGTGCGGGTCCCTCAGAAGGCACAGACTTTAAATAGAATCACACACAAAGCCTGTGAAAAAAGGCCACAGGAACCTGTAGGAAACCAAGGGCCATGCAATAAATTATCAAGCCTCTCCTCGTATGACAGATGCTCCACTTCATTTATCATCTTTGTGGCCCTGTGCTGGACTTTCTCCATAGTGTTAATGTCTCTTGTACTGGGAAGCCCAGCACTGAAAGGACCAGTCTAAGTACAGCCTCACTAGTTGTGAGTAGAAAGGAGGGATTAAGATAGAAAGGATATTAGGAGAATTAGGAGTGGGGGGAAATTTACAGAGAGGTTAAGCTGAGAGCAAAAACATGCCAGAAAAAGAGAAAGGTGCAATAGAGCAGTTCTAAGACAATAAGTAAAAAACCTTACAAAGTAAAGGTATGACAGGGCAAGGAAAAGAAAGTACAAATGTACTTTAACAGAGAAATTTCAGCTGGAAATATTTTGTGGTTTCTTCTGTAAAAATTGATTGAAAACATTACAGTGGAAGCATGCCTCCTGATATGTCCAAGAATGTACATAGGTTACAAAAGCTTCCATAACCCCAGCTAATGAGTTGAGTCACATGGTCAAAAAATGCTGAAGTTATGGTTCCCAGAGTAACATTAATTACATTTTCTCACTCTTATTTGACATAGTCTAGAGTTTAGAGCATATTAACCATACTAAGAAAAAAAGCAAGCATGCATGCAAATGTCTTTGGGGAAGAGGTGCAGTTTAGGGAGTCTTAGATCTTAGTTTTAATTTCCACCTGGCTTTTGAAGACAGATCTAAGACGGTTTTGTGTATAGCATAAAATTAATTACAGCTCTGGCTTATCTCTGAAATGAAAAAATAGTATTCTAAGCAATTATGAGACTAGGATAAATTTAAGAAATCATATTGCTTTTGAGTACAATCTCAGAAAATAAGAAAAAAAGAAGGATTTATATGGGAATGAAGGTTCCCATTACTGTGCAGAAATAGGTACAATAATAAAGTAAAGTAGTGAGCATTTTAGACAGAAAGATCTTCATAACGTCTTAGCTTTACTACACGTTTCTGATGTAAAGTTTGTTCTAAGAAGAGACTGACAAACTGGAAGTTTATATGATACCAGTTTTGGCTCTGTAAAACTGATTTATAATTCCTGTGCCCTTATAAACTGAGTACCCTGTATATACACATGCTGTATATTTAAACACACACACCATTTATTTAAACAAAAGGGTAAGTGATTTTAAACTCTAAACTTGTCCTTCCTCCCCCCTTCCTGTTTTCTCCCTCCTCCTTCTTCTTCCCCTCTGCCACTCACTCCAAAAAAATAGAATTTGGGGAGAAGTTGAATGTTCAGCCCCATTTGAAAACCATGAGAGATTTATATTCCCCAGTAAAATTCTGTTCTCCAGATTAGCATAGCTGACAGGATTATGACAGCACAATTCTTTTTAGTTCATATCTCCTTAAGGTTTCTGTAAATAGATTGAAATTATAGTGCTGAGAGAGGTCAGAATAACAATATTTGCTGGCTTAATAGTGTCCCTTTTTCTTTTCAGTTGGCTGAAAATCACATTGCTCTTAACCACTTTTCAATAAATTCCAAGTTTTGAACACTGTGCATTTCTATTCAGTTTGCAGCTGAAAATAAGCAGTCTCACAATGGCTGAAGATAATTCAACAATTTTTACTAGTTTTTATGAGGAAAACGAAGTGAGAGTTTCTGGAAAAATTCTCTCTGCACTTTTTTTTTTTTCAGAATTTTCTCTTGTTTAGAAAATAATGTTCTCTCCTTACAGAGTATGAGTTTCAGTAGATTGCTTGATTATTTTTTCTGTTAAAAATGCCCACCATATTTAAAACCTCTCATTTTTTCCCTACTCCCATTTCCTCAGTGTTGGTTATAAGGATGGATCATATGGCAGCATAAATTATATTGGAAGTTACTCAGTAAGTGCAGACTCTGGTCTGTGTACAACAGCCTGCTTTTACTTGTCTTCTGCACTTCTGTATCCTAATATTCTTTTTATTCTTATGTTTTGTCAAGATTTTCTGATCAGGTAAAGGATCCTTTAGCCTACAAATTTGCTTTTAAACTTCTTGAGGAAAAAAGATTCCACAATTCTTTTTCTAAGCTGCAAAAAATGAGTGAATTGCTCTACTTTGTGGCTACTGGGATACTGGAGGTACAGCTGAGAATCATAAAAAGTAACCCTTGTGTGGAATTCTCTGACAATGTCTAACAAAGGAAGACAAGAAATTTAAGTGGATTTGTTTGCATATTTCTCTCTTGCCTCTGAGCTTTTGCTTTTATGTCTCATTAACTCTGTCAGTGTAGAAGAGACAGGTCTTTTATTTACTAGCAAAATAGGTACAACAGTGTGGAGGCATTTAAGAAGTTTAAGATGTTTTCTTCATGGACACCAAATGAGGATAGAAAGTACTCGCAGACTCTAGACTTTTACAAATTGGGAAGGACCTGAGGGAATAACCAAGGGAGTTTCCAAAAAAAAAAAAAAAAAGCTGATGCTCACTCTATAAATTTTGGTTTGGTCTTTTATGCTCAGCAATTATGAGCTATCTCAGGAACCTATCTGAATTATTTGTAATTTTCTGCTCTGGAAAGAAGATCTCTAAAATTTTTTTTCTCACTCTCCCCGTACCATCTAACAGAAAGGCTAGGGTATAGTGTAGGACACTCTTCATAGCGTCTGGTTTACTCTATATTCTCAAATTTTTTATTAACACTAGCAAAAATACTCCTAAGTTTTATGTAAATTATTCCTATTTTACTGATAAAAAAACTTTGGTAAAAACACACCTTGTTGAAGTTCAGTAAATAGCTTTGGACAGGGACTAGAATCTAAATACCCAATCTATTAATCTCAGGGTTTGCGAACACTTGTTTGTGATGATAAATGTTGCATTAAGAAGAACCAAAGACACTTGAATAGCTGTGAAAGTCCACTTATTTTTCCCTGATTATTCTTGTAGCTCCTCCTGAAAATCTTCCTTCTTCTTCAGAGTTTTCATTAGAAAAGGAGGTTCACAGAAGTGTTTAGATTTGGGAAACATTCTGGTGGAGAAGCTTTTCAGACTGTCCTTTAGAGGTTATTTTAACTGCATTCTGTCACAAATCCTTCACTGCATTGTTAGGCCCATCCCTAGGAATTGCATGGTGGCACTTGTGAATGCAGCTGTTGAGCCATGACAGCAAGACCAGCCCCACCTTCACGGGGATGCTTTACCTGTGTCCTGGTAAAGAGAGAGGGCTTCGAGAGCCACTTGTGTAAGCGCTGCCCCACTCCAGGGTCCTGCTCCTCAGGCAGCTGCATCAGCCCACACCATACTTCAGATAAACAGCACCCCTGACAATTGTGAGAGCATGCTCAGAGCTGGCTTCACATCTCAGACATGTTGACAAATTGTCTTGTAAAGAAGTATTTCTAGCCCTTGCCCTTAGCCATGAGACAAGACTGATCCAGAAGGTGTGTTTGACTTGGTATGGGCTTAGGAGCTTAGAACTCATTGCTTCTTTCACTGAGCTCTTTACTTACAACACTTACTGCAATTACAGAAGATGATGAGAAACTTGCAGTACTGTCAGCATAAAATTAAAAACCCCCAGATAGGAGACTCCCCTGACTTCCCCAAAAAACTTATGATAAGGGTATCTTGAGGCTTTAACATTTGTTTTGGTGTCTTTGAGGAGTTGAAGTATACTTGTCATATATTTCCAGCTTCTTTCTTCAGTTATACAGGTTAGAGACTCACTTTTATATATGCCTGATTCTGGTAGCTGCAGACTTTGAAAGAAAAAATGACAGGTTTGTTATTACGAATTATAGGAACTGGTGATCTGCACTTAGGTGTATTCTCAGTTCAGTTTATTCTCATAAAACCTTGCTTCTGTATGACTGGGATAAGAAAAGTTGCAAACAAAACTTCTTGAGCAGCTGAGAATCCAAAATAAACTAGCAGTCAGTGCAAAATGAAGCAATTTTACAACATGTCTGTAGATATACATACCACACTTTCCTCAGATATCCTGATTCTTTGGGCCTCATTTAGACAGGCAGCTATGTTTATAGTTAATTCTGTCCTGAAAATTACAAGTTATGTTAGGTTTAACCGCCTCTGGAGAAATTAAAGGAATACCATATCAAAATCATCAGACTGACGAAATCCAGTACTGAGCAGGAAAACTAAGTCATTATGTCATCAGAAGTGCATTTTGAAACTCAGTGCTTACCATTAAATGTAGCGCTTAAATGATATTCACTTGGTCTTATTTTACACCATCGGACTTCCCATAGGGGACCAGGAATTGGGTCTTCCTGTTTGAATGGTTGCAAGTACGTCTGTTTTCCTCCCCTTTCACCACTCTCTGAACTTCTAATACAGCTTAAATGTATTTGCTTGAAAAAATCCCCCTATTATGGACCCCTTTACTTGTGCAGATTCATTTAGTCTACAAGATGAACAATGGTAGTGATGGTACAAAAATTTATTCTGGAGTCATCTATAAAGTTTATTTACAGAGGAGGAAAAACAAGTGAGAGTCAGTTATTTTAAAAATGACTGCAGAGTGCTAACTTCATAAGCTTCCCTCTCTTATTAATTGTACGATATGTTTTAGCACAGAAAAGGAAGTTTTGAGGCAGGTACCTTAAATTCTGTAGACCACATTTTGTTAAGTTCTCCTGAAATTTATCCAAACCTTTCAATTCCTCAAAACTGTTCTCACAGTACTGGTATTGCAAGCACTTCTTGCTAGGTTGTTTTCGTGTTTTTTCTTCCATTTAAGGTGGTAGTTAAGTCTTTTACACAGCATTTGCTCACATCTGCTTGTGATTCTAGAGTAGAAAAAAAAGTAAGCTGTGAAAGCTTGCCAGAATTGTAAGATGTTTTGTTCTCAATAGTTCCACCCAAATATATTTTCTAAACCATTCTCCCTTTCCTCCATAATATTCTGGGCATGCCTTTATGCTCTGGTGTTTTGCAGCTAGAGGTACTACAGTACAGTAAGATAAAAAACTAGATGACTTGAACTACTTTGGTGACTGTGAGAGCTCCTCCTTCACTTATTTCTTCTCTTGTATACTGCATTCCTCCAAGGAAAACACTGCTCTGAGATGTTATTAAGCAGGATGAGATGTCAGAAAGCTGCTGCTGGTCCCCAGGCTGCTGGTCCCACACAGCCAGGATGAATATTTTCTATATATTGAATTATGCTTCATACCGTGGTTAAGAAAATTTATGTAATAAATAATTGGAATAAGATAGAATGATGGACAAAAAATTTCTTTTCGTGTCTTCTTTTCCTGGATCATACTCTATAGTAGGACAATAGATGTTACATTCATATGAATATCTATCAAATCCTTTGTCAGCTGAATGCAATGGAAGAGGCTCACGTGCAGGCTGTATCTGGTGTCAGATGGAGAGAACTCATTTTTCTTTAAACTAGAAGTCACTTCTCAGTAAAGGTGAAAGAAGTTTTTCTGCAAAACAAAAAGGATTGGAAGTGCCCTCTTTTTTAACCCTTTTCTTCCTCCTAACATTCTTAGCTTTTCAGTTCACAAAACATGAGCCAGTCAGTCTGTTGGAGTCTGTCTTCATTGAATATGAATGGATGGGAAAAATTGGGAACTGTCAAGATTGCAATAATTCCCCAAAACCTCAGCTGATGTCAGCTTGGCTGGGACTTGCTTGTTTTGAAACTTTTTTTTTTGTGTTGCATAAATGGATTAGTGATCCTTCACAGGTATGACAGTGCTGATGTCATAGAGGAAGGGCAGCCTCGATATTGTTGTTTTAGAATTTGGACAAAGCTTATTTTGGAAATAGTTGAAAATCCTAGATAGGACTTTGATAAGAGATTGTCCTGGTTTCAGCCAAGACAGAGTTAATTGTTCGCAGGAGTGGTGAGGGTTGGAGCCTTGACCCATGTAGGCGTGTCTGGGTTGTTACTGTGTACCATCACCATTACCACCCAGGGCAGGAGTGAGTGACTTTTGCTTCTGGGAACAGGGACTTGGTTTTGGGTGGAACAGTGTGGCAGGGCAGAGAACCCCTCCTCCACTGTTCATTGCTGAGCAGCTGTCAGGCCAGACGTGCTGGGTATTTGTGCATGTGAATCACCATCTCTCTCTACAGTGTTATTAATAATGTTGCTGCTACTCTTCGTTTTCTTATATCATTGCTGTTTCCAGTAAATTGTTCCTTATCTCAACACTTGATCTTTGCCTTTTGCCCCTCTCACAGGAGAGGAGGTTGGGAGGTAGGGGAGTAAGGAGCAGCTTGTGGTTTTCTTTTTAGTGGGAGTACTTAATTGGGGAATACAATTCCTAAACCATGACAAAAATATAGTTGAGTACTATTTCAGAACTGTCATCAGAGGAGGTTTTCTTTATTAATTAACTACACACATTTCACAATGCTTCTTGTACATAACACTGGAGTGAGGGAGAGCAGGAAGCATTTATGTGGCAACAGAAATGAGGAAGTAGAAGGGAAAAACAATTTTAAAAATTCACCTTTGAAAACTGAATTTTCCTTACAGCAGAGTAAAATCTACATTTTTGCTCTACATTAAATATATGAAACATACATGAAACCTGTTTGGAATTTTTATAGACCTTTGAATCCATAATATCTGATCTTTAGAATAAGAATGGTGGTGTTTGCTGTTTTCTTCAAGCTTTACCTATACTAACATAAAAGTCTACAGTTCACTCTGGTGGTTTTGTTTGGTTTTTTTTTTTTTTGATAAATCATACAATTGAAAATTTAGAAAGGACACAGAACAAAGCAAGACAATGAAAACCAAGAAAAAGATAAGCAGCTAGGCTACTGCTGCTGTTCTGCAGATTTACATCATCTTAGGTTCAATCCTGACTGCATCAACATCTAGGTATGATCCCATCCAGGCTGCACTCTGAGTAAGATGGGTGTATTTATGCATATCTTGTGCCTGACAATGGAACTCATGCCAATGATCTTATTTATGCTTTCTTCTGATAGGTGAGGTTGTTGTGGAGCTAAGGAGCTATCAGACTTTCTAATGAACAGTTTTCTAATAGTCTCTTGATTTAACTCTAAACCAGAAAATCTCCATCTAAGGCCCAAGCTTGTTTGAAATAAACCGAAGTGTACATGCTGACACCAGTATTGCATACTTGGTCACATGGGAAAGACCTGCAGCAATAGAGCACCTTCTTTCCAGTTCTAATTACTATTTCAGCAACCAGCCAGGGAATATGCTACTGGATGGATTTGATTATGCATTCTTTGAGGTGAACCATAGACACCATGTTTACCTAACTGCATGATCTACAAGGTCTGTAGTCAAGAAAACAGAGCATATAAAATACTCTGAGAAGATGACATGGAGGCCAGAGAAACCCTCTGAGATTTTGTTTTCTAGGCAGAATGTGAGTTCCAATGTCTTTGTTGATATCAATAATACTTCTGTGCACACAGGAACAATTGTACCTGCCCTTTAGCTTTCCTGCAATGGCTGTGGATATAAACAAGTAGATGAAGTTTTTGAATGGTTCTTAGCTTCATTACATCTAAAAAAGGATGCTGGTTACAACTTGTGTCAATGTAAATGATGCTCCATCAATACACTTTACCAATCTGAGTGGATAATTACTAAAACCCTTGAAGGACACACGCAAATCCTTTTGGAAATTACCATTGCTACTGCCTTGTGCTTATATATATGTACTCCCAGGATGAACTCTGGGGTTTTGATTTCAGTATTGACTCTCTTCAGGACAGAGTCCAGCCATAAGTGCTTGCTAAAATAAATGTACAAATTTGGGAATAAAGATACCTATTTGGCTGTCAGTTCTGGAATATCGCTGAGTGTTAAAACTATTTTTAAAACTCTCTGCTAGCCATGTTAAGCAAGTGCCCTCTCCTGAACACCAGTGCAGTACTGATTCTACAGTACTTATTCTACCTCTCACTAAGCTTTAACCAAATGACAGCTTAAGGGAATACTGCTTGTAAATCAGGGAAAATTCCAATTTTATTGCTGTAGTCTTGATTCTGTCTTTCACCTGTCCCATGTGTTTGCCATTCCTCTCTCTCTGATGCTGGGTTCCAAGTTTCTCTTCACTGCATTAGCTCTGGGCAGATTTTAACATTAGGGGAGCTGCTTGTGAAGAAAAGCAGCATCCTTAAGTGAAACAGAAGCAGATTTTGGACTTTTGACTGAAAATCCTCCTGTGCATTTATTTCTCTGTAGTGAACCTCACAATATCTATGCAGCTGAAAAAGTTAAACTATCCAGAATTAATGATACAAAGGTCAGTTTTCAGCAAGATGGTTTTCAGAAGCAGTGTATTTAGAAACACTAATTCCATTTCTATATATAATTACACAAAATATTTCAGAAGTGAGATGTTTAAAAAAATGGATGCAGCCTTTTCCTTGGAAATGTATGTCAGTGTCTGAGATGGTTACCCAAAACAGAAGAAATATGTTCTTTAGCATGCTGGAAAATAAACTTATTCCTTCTGAGGAACACAGATGGTGTATGTGTTCTGAGAGACGTATGTCGTACTGCCTCTCATGTAATTTTGTTCTTGTGGTTTGGTCATGGAAGTAAATTGCTCTATAATTCCTATTTTGTTCTTCACTTCTTGTGTATGAAAAGATTGCACATGTAAGTAATCTGCTTCTTAAAGACATTGTGTTTTAGATATTGAAGTGTACATGTCAGGCTTGATGTCTCATTTTGTCTTCCAAACATGAGAATGAAGGCCTGGGACTTCAGCTCTGTAAAAACAACCATGAATTAATTTGATGTGCCTAGTTTAGAAGCTTGTTGAAATCTGCTGCTTACACTGAAGCTGGGGCAGGAGGGGCAGCTAGGAGTCCCGTATACACATACTTGAACTTGCTGCTTGTAGCAGTTGGCTGCTTGACTGACATCCACATGGACAAAGCAGTACTGAAAGGTGTTCTTGCTCTGGTCTTGTATCCTTGATAGTTTGCATGTAGAATACTATGCCTTGAGTGTTAATCAAAATTTAAAAGGTGTACAGATATTTTTATGTGAAGGAAAGGCTACTGAAGACATTTTGTGTTTGAGAGCAGAACAAGCTTGTTTGTATATAGATCCTCCTACTTTAATCAGAGCACAGATAAGGATGATCCTGTCAGTTAAGATATTATTCTGCAGTCTGCAAGAGCTGGGTTCCATTCCTAATGCTACTGCAGACATCTTTCTTGAGCTTGGACAGGTAGCTTAGATAGTACAACTGTAACGTCCCCATTTATAAATTAGCAAGAGCTCACTTAGGCAAGTCCTTAACCTTAAAGATCATGAGGAATATGAGACAAAACTTCAGATATATGGTGCTGGGCACCATACTGTTTTCTAATCTACTTAGAACCCATTCAGGTATCTTAGCTCAAATTTTTTACCTTTATGTAGTGGCCAATTTTGGAACTGGGGAGTGTAAAAACAGATTATGAATGGCTGCCATAGCTATGTGTGATGGCTGTGACCATCTTGTGGAAAAATAATTATCTGGATGATGGCAAGAAAACTGTCTATGAAAGTATCACAGAAGAATTGACCTTAATGTATTCTCAAATAGAGAGAGAGGTTGAGTTTTCCTCACCTTCTCTCTCTTTGAAAGAGAGTTTGTTAATGAATGTTTGAGTTAAACCAAGTCAGTTTTACCCAAGCAAAAGAGAGTAGAAAAATATAGAATCCATTTTGTTTGTTTCTACACTAAGATTTTCAGTGTTCTCTTTTAACAACTTTGGCGCCGCTAGTGTGTAATCAAAAAAAAAAAAAAAGAAAAGACAAAAAAGAAAAAATAAATAAGATAATTGAGAAGTGAAATTGCTCTAATAGATTAATGTCTTTTGAGTTCTGCTGGAAAAACTGTTTTATTTGGATGAATTCTGATCCAAGAAAAAAAATACACTTTTTTGCATGTTCAATGAATTCATAACAAAAGCATGACACACTTGATAATAAAGGCCATTCAGTGCATATAGCCAACTTAGTGTCAAATTCTAGCAAAACATCTCCAAATCATGCATTTTTTAATGCTCTACAATCAATGTAGTGTTTATTCTAGAAACAAGGTCTGTTATATCCTCATATGCATTCTTGAAACATTAATGTCGTTATAACATATATCTATTTGAAGAAATCCTATAAAGTTTTTCAAACAGCTGGGGATTTAATCTTTGCATTTTGACTGTACTTAGGAATTTAAAGGAGAAATATTGTTGGAATTGGGGGAATCACAAATTGCGACGATGAGTAGATTCATAAGGTAGAAGAAACAGATTTTATCAATCAGACTGTAGAGGATGAAATTAATAGTTTGTTGGAACAAATGAAACACTGTTTATGTTGTTTAGCACTATTTTTCATGTTGTAAATGCTCACTGTATGTCTTTGAATCCTTTAGTAAACTCTGGAAGGAATTTGAGCTGAGAACGTGTATGATTAAAAAACCTAGAAAAGGAAAGAATAGAAAGAGTAAGAGCCGTCTAAAAGACTAGTCAGTCAATACTTATGCCTTAATCCGCTGTGATAAATTATCCCTTAGCTGCCTTTTTCTTATCTTCCATAAGGAAATAAATATACATTTCATCCAGGAGAGTGCCAACTTTTTGTCATATGATCAAGAGCAGAAAGAAGGGCATTGATAATAGTAATGACAGAAAGCTTTCAGGCAGAGAAAACTACTTACTGAGCAATGTCTAATGCAGCCTGCAAGAACATTCAGTCATACACACTATACAGGAATGAGGAAGCAAGAGATTGACATCTCCCAAAACTCAGTATGGTATGAGTTAAGTATGGTTTACTTAATTTGAGTGACTTTAGTGGAAATACACTTGATCCATAGTTGAATAAAATGGAAGAAGAGCCAATCTCATGGCTTATCATCTTTCTTGCTCTTGTTTCTCCCCACGTGTACACCGTTCTAGAAGACTTCTGGGCTCCATCCTGGATTCTGTGATAAACTCCTTGTACAAGTATTAGCAGTAGAGGGATGTGAAATCCCTCTAGGATAGTAAAAGGAGAGGTAACTGGTAGAGAAGAGCGGGAGTCACAGCTCTGGAAGGAAACCCTCTCTAAATATCCCAGGAGCAGGGCCGAGGTAGCCTACTGGGAGCTGAGTGTGGAGTGGGCAAACAGCACCTGTGTGGATGAAAAAAAAACTTTGATCCAAGCTGGGGGCGCAGTGTGTGGGGGCTAACCATAGAATACAAGATTAGATGGCCCTCAAACAGGATGCTTTATGATGTGGTTAAATGAAGCAGAGAAAAAGCTTGGGGTAGAACAACCTCTAATGTGATGAGTAACTGCCACAGAAGAAGCTGTGATGTGGAATGCTTGAGTCTAGCACATACCAGCTGGAACCAACTTTCATCATTTCAAGTGATGCACCTTGCATACCCAGAAAACTGGAGGCTGCTGCATTCATGATTTTGTGAGAAGTGCTGCTTATTTGTGGCACTTGAAATAAGACAGAATTGTTGTTATTCAACACAGACAGTACTTCTCAAACCTTCCATAGGCTTAGTAAATGGAAGTGCTGCAGTGAACAGCCAGTGTCATGCTTATAACTCCAGACTCTGGGGGAAGGATACACCTACTGATTTTATAGAGGTGTGTGAAAAATAATGCCATCATATTCTGTAAAGCAAACCACCAAAAAGAACCAGATTTTGTCAGTTTGAGTCTATACAGTAAGAAGTACTATTTGGAAACTCTCACCATTACCTCAGGAGCTGCATTTGTGTTCACACTCTTACCTTGACTTCACACATCCTTGACTGAGCTATGTTGTCAGAGATTTCTACATTTGTGAAACAACTATACATATTAACCACAGAAATGTGAAAGTTGACTTTAGTCAAAGATGCTTTCCAAACAGTTAAGTCTTGCATTTTTTTCTTTTATTTGTCATTTCAAGGATATTTTTCCAAAACCTTTATGACAGCATATTTGACAAATAATAACAGAAACCATAGCAAATATAGTGTGAGAGAGAAGTATATTTAGCTTGAGAAGTATATTTAGCTTTCTCTGAGGTTAAGTTATCCTTTGTTTTATAAATGAGACAAATATACTATAAATAGATAGTGAGGATGTAAGATTTTATGAAGGACCATATCCTAGAAGAAGTGAGCATGTCTCAAGTACTCCTGAAAAACTTTGATCTCATGTGCATTTATGTTGAGACTATACTTACTGTGTGTGCAATAAAGAGTCGAAACCCACTGAGAACTTTCACTCTGGAAATATGTAGATGCACATGTAAGTGTCCCTTCCAACTGGAGCACAGTGTAACATTGACTCAGATAGCAGTTATGTGGACTTTAAAAGGCTCATCTGTCCTGTTTATATTTGGGCTTCACAGAATAATGGACACTAAAGCATTTTATTTTGCTTACATGGATTTTTTAGTTGTTTGCTACAATGTGAATTATATGTGAATATGAACTATAAAGTGAAAACTAGAATGTATCCATTCCTTTCTGTTCCACAACATTAATAATTCTTCTGCTTATGAGCCCTAGGCTGAAGCCAGAAAATCAAAACTAAGGCTCATACTTCGTGCCATTGTGCTTTTATTTATCCACCATAACAGTTTCAATTGACATAGCTCTAGCCTTAACTTTTGATGTCTTAAACTTCCGCAGTTCAAGCCAGCTCTTGACACTTCACTTTTTTTAAAAATATTGGATTCCACACCCCCACTCTTTGTATTTAAGGCTATTTTTAGCTGAACTCTCTTGTTAACCTTGACGGGCATCAATGGAGCTGAAAACTATTCAAATAATAATAGCTAAACAACTTGCTCCCCTGTGGATAACCCCCAAGAGTCTGTCTGGAAAAGATAATTTTCAGCTGAGATAGAGTTAATGTTCTTAGTAGTTGGTACAGTGTTTTGGATTTAGTATGGAAATAATGCTGATAACACACTGATTGTTTAGCTGTTGTTAAGTAGAACTTACTGTAAATGGAGGACTTTTCAATTGCCCATGCACTGCCAGCGAGTACATGCACA
>VWZQ01010174.1:525801-559327 GCA_013397015.1 Myiagra hebetior | reverse complement strand
TTTTTTTTCTATTTTTTTTTTCTTTTCTCCAGGCACAATTCTAGAACAGGAATTTGCCAACAGCTGAAAAACCAGAATTAAAACAGGGGATACTGCCACACTAATTAAACAGAACTCATTCTTAGAAACTGTGTCTTCTGCAAAAAGGGAAGAACTAATTCAGGGCCTCATTTCCCACAGCACCCTTTATTTTTCAGGGAACTACATTTTTAAATTTGATCAAAAATAATGTCACTTTTTTTTTACTATACTCTGTTTGCCAAACATGAGTCCTGTAGAACCTGCCAAACTTTAAGTTTAGTAAGCTTAGCCTCTTTCCAAAAGTTGTCATACTCTCAGAAACAAGGATGAGCTGTCAATTGTCCAGCATGGGAAGTGTTACCACTCTGCTACTAAAATTTTTTAAAAAAAGAACAATCCTAAGGAACACATGATGAAGCTGGAGTATTATGTTACTACCTTTTGGGAAGAAAACAAGTTCCAACTTCACTTGTAAATTGTTTTAAAGGTACAATAAGATCACAGCAATATTTTCTTTTTCTGTTTTTTACACTGTTACTTACGTGAGAGGAAAAGATACATAGCACAGTAATAATTCAAGAAAGTCTATCAAACAAATCAGAAATGTATAAACTTGTCTATGGAACATCTCCTTCTATTTTTAATAGAATATCATATTAAAAAGTGTAGGTAAGACTATTTAATGTTTCTGTCCCTGTCTTTCTCTGCTGTGATTTAATACTGTCCACATTTACATCTAATTAATGAACACTCCTGCTGGTGTAGGTTATTTTAGCAGAGAATGTTCTATTATTTTACCTGATTTATTTTTAAAGATTTATTATTTTAGCGCTGCTTCTGGTCACTGCCGAGAAGCATAACTCAGCACAAAGTAAATAAAGAGAGCTAGGAGCAAGAAAAGTAATGAAGAGAAAACTTAGCACAAGTTTTTTTTTCTTGGCTATGAAGAGAAACTCCATTTGCATAACAGTAAAAAGACCATGCTCATTACAAATTCAAGGAAAATATTTTCCAATTAAATGTGTCACACCAAGCCTGAACAAGAGAGAATGTTACATTGGAGGTTTGCATTCAGAAATTGCATCAGCTTTTGAGTCTGATCATCTCCAGATAATGTTTTTAATATTTTGTTATGGATGGGGCTTATACATTTGAAAAACTGTGAAACTTTAATGCTCTTATCTATTAGCCTGAATTCAAGCATTCACTTAGTCTCCCTTATTTGGTTTGATCCTCTGATCAGTACAACTCAGCAATGTTTTTACTTCCCTTTTCTAAGAAACAGTACAAATCTGCTTTCCCTGGTCAAGACACAAAGACTTTCTCTCTGAGAGCCCAGCTTTGAAACGTATATTCAGTTCATGATAGGGAGAAGTGAACTCCATTCCACAGTGCCTAAGGAAACTGCTATGAGCACAGGATCAAATATTGTTGCTAATAAAATTTTCATGATACAGGAGAACTTAAGGACCTACACATTTTGGATCATTTGTCCTTTTGCTCAAATGATTGAAATTGCTAGCTAAATGAGGGTTTATATGTGTATGTATACTTGTTCATTTTTAATGAAGACTAGTTGAACATGCACTTTGAGAATTTGAGACAAGTGACAGATTTAATGTCTTAGCTTGTTTTGCTGAATCAAAAGAAATTTCTCTTTGTCTTTTGTGGAGTGGAATGGAGGAGACAATGTGTGAATAGAAGTAAATGACTTTTCATGTCTACTCCTATTAGTGGACAAAATGTTACAAGGATTCCAGGATGCAGCTGTTGAAAGCAAGGTAAGCTGTTCTACCTAAATTCTGCTGATGTTTTGGAGTGACATTCACATTGCAAAGGCGTTTTGACCAGTGATACCACTACAGTACCCCTTTCACATTTCTTACCATGCTGCAAGTTACAGAAAGAGTAGATAACTCTTTGCTGCTGTTCAAACACAACAGGAACTACAATCAAACCAATCCCTTTTGTCAAACTACTCTGTTGTAGGATATTTAGAATGACAATGAATGTTAGGCCAGCACATGTGCCACTAACTTCACATGGTTAGGTGTTGCGGAAAGCAAGAGAGCATACAGGTATAACTGTACCTGTATTTTTTTTCCTGAAAGGCTGAGCAGCTCATTTGGTGTGACAGGAGTACCCATTGGTACTTTCAGGGACCAGTCTGGCCACAGGCTTTGTCAACAAAGTCTGTGGCCCCACATACTGGCTTTATTAGCACACAATAACATAGGAGGTGAAGCACAGGAGAAGCTTTGAGACATCCTGATTTCATATTTAGTTTTAAATAAAGCATTCCTTTAGCCAAGATCAATCTTTCGTGACACTCCGTCCAAATGCATAGGCAGGTATATGTAGTCCACTCAGCAAGAAATTATCACTTGCTCAAAAAATTATAATAAAAACCACACAGAAATGAAAGTTTCTCCGCTCCCCAGTGATACACAAAGGCCATTCAGCTTCTTGGTACACTATTTCTGTGCCTGCATTGCCTTATATTTTCTGCACACTGGTGGTAGGAGGAAGTGCTTTGTTTTTGCAAATATCTCAATAGATAGGCAATGGGTGATACTAGTCTACAGTAATTTTGAATTGCTTAAATTAGAGCTACTCATTACTTTTGCAGTCACACCAGCCTCTCTTTTAAATCACTGCATGCAATAGGGGACATTAAGAAGAATGATTTAGCCCTTTAAGATGTTTTACACTTACTCGTTTATGAAAAAAAGTTATACAGAAAATTGATCAGTCAGTGATCCAATTGCACTGGACTTTTTAATTTTGGAAAAAATGACATTTGTGTATGTCAGCTTTTTTCAAATAATTGCTACATGGGATGGTGATCAGAAAAGACTGAAGATAACAGTCTTCAAGGATATAGCTTGACCTAATGCTTTAGAGGTATAGTTCAATATTTAGTATTTGTACTCTAATGCTGAAGAAAACGTCTGCACAGTGGATTTTCCTGCACTGACTTTTCGCAAAGAGTTACACTTTGAAAACTACAGATTAGAGTGCCTTAGAAATTGTTTTTGGTGACAGAAGGATGAACAATAGAGAACTATAATGTCTTTAACATTTCATGANTTTTTTTTTTTTGGTAGTAAAGCTCATACTCTTGACTTTATGTTTCAGCCCTATACACTGTCTAACCTTGGGACTATGGAAGTTTCTAACACCAGTACACCGTTTATACTGATTACATTTATAAACAATTGCAAAGTTTTAAGGAAGATTTCCTTTCGCATTAATGAAGTAAGATTTCAGTATCCTTCTCCCAGCTTTTCTCTGCTGTCTCCTGAGATGGATAATGGGGTTGTTCAAATCTAAATCCTGTAACTACTGTGCTCTCTGCTTTTCAAATCCTTTGAGAGACAACCCAAAGTCCAACCTTTCTGTTGACTTCATAGAGTTAGACCTCAGGGCTAGTACATGGTGTACCTTATGTGGTCCATTATCCATACAGATACTCTACACCAATTTTCACACAGGAGTTTGAATGGAATGCTAACTGCACCATCTTGTTAGCCTAGCTTTTTATTTTTTCACTAATGTTGATGGAAAATCCACACTGACTCTCATGGATCAGGTTCAAAAGCATAACTTCCAAGCTCTACAATCCATTTCAACTCCTTTGGTGAGCCTGTCAGGAAAAAGAAGTGGTAAAATGTGGGGTAACATACTTAATGCAGCTTTCCAGAGGAACTGTAGCTCAATATACACCTGTATTGTCTGCCAAAAGACTAAGGAAGCTTTTTAGGGGTTGCTACAATGCATTTTTACTGTCTTTCTTGGTCAATGTCAAAGAAACTTCACAGATTTGCCAGCCTTTGACTTATATTGATCTTTGACACCTCATTGATATGGAAATATATGGATAGGAGCTTAAAACCTGTTCTAATGAATTCAGAGAGATTGTTATGGGGAGGACAAGTACTTGTCTCCACAGGCAAAGTACTGGTTCCGTGGTGTCCAGCTAACCAGCCATGCAGTCATACCAGTAATAGCAATGATATTGATAATAGGAGCTACTCTTTTGTCTTGAAGTCCTGATCCTCTTTTATCACCCATCCAAAATTAACTTCTTGGTGGTTTTATATTCTGACTAAGAAAGACAGAGTCAGGGTGTGAGACCAAGTCTGTTACCCTCCTTGGTGCAAAGAGACAAGTGGTATTCAAAGAGACCAAGAAAAACATCCAAGACTGCACAGGAATTATTTTTCATTGGACTAAGAACTTCATATTATTCCCCTTGAGACGGAATCATTCCTTAACTACAAACATACTCAGTATCCCCCAGCAAAAGGTAACTGAGAAATGTAGTGCAGGTACCTCTTAAGAGAGGACTGCTGTGGGACAGATGTTAGAATATTTAAGCTCTTCTGTATCACTTAGATATTAGCTAAAGGCTCTGCAATTGCACCATCCCATCTCTGTAGACTCAATAGTACAAAATAAATGGAAAAGAAAGCTCAGCATTGGATTCTTTATTTATTCTATTTATTTGACATGAAAACGAAATCTCTATGCTTTCCTTAGCAAATTGAATAAATGGTATTTGTATTTTGCATACTGGAGAAGGATTTTCTTTGGGAAACTACCTATGTCAGAATTTGGTCATTTTTATAGTTAATAGCCGTGCATTAATAAGTATTTTCTATCCTGATTTTTCTGCTTAGGTATATAATTTTACTATGTTAAGAAATTACTTGAGAGTTTGTATATATAAAGTAGTAGCATTTGGGAGCCTTTTTGTTTAATTCTGCTCATATTTTTCATTTTGCCAGTCTCTCTAAATGCTTCCTTAGAGGTCTGTACCTATGTTTTTGCTGATAAACACTTAAGGATAGAAATACACCACTGTCTGCTTGTGATTGACAGAAAACAAAGCTTCCAGGCAATGCAGACATTTCACTGACCTCCAATGATTGCAGGTGCAGAATCATAGTTCTCCTTTGAGTACACTGTCAGTGTTTATTTAGGTGCAAAGACTTATTTAGGTGCAGTGGTTCAATGATTGCTGGTTTTAGTACACCTAGATCTAAAGCATATTTCTTCCTAGCATAATGTATGAAGAGAAGGACCAGAAAAGTTTAATGTACTAGGATTTCATTTTTGTCACTTAACGTCTCCTGACCAGGGATATTGTAAATATTTCTCCAAGTGCAGGGAATTACCTCCAAAGTTCACCATAAAGCAGTTTCCTTCTGGTCTGATAAAGCCCAAAAAAGGTGTAAGAGATGGAAAGGTTTACAAGGTTCAGTTGGGCCTCTGATGTATCACTCAACTTGGACTTGAAGCCTCTCTCGATTAGATCCCATACCTACTTACAAAATACTGTATCCAGACTCTCAACTAAATCTACAGTCAAAACATTAAGACAAAATATCTAGAGGACTATCTTCCAGCAGAAGAGAGCAATAAACAGGAGAACAAAACATTCACAAAACTGAAGGTCTGCTTCCAAAGAAATTTTGAAAGACAGATGTCTTTTATGAGAGTTATTGTGGCTATATTTAGTGCCAGTGCACTGTAAGCTTCTTTCCTTCCCTTCAATGAATAAACATATCTGTTTGATGTGAGTTAGAGTTGGTATTCCAGTTAAATAATGATTGTGAAGATAGGTCTTTTTGGGAGAAGTTACTGTTCTGTACAATCCTCTGTTCTCAGCTCAAGCACACGACCTGCTGCAACTAATCAAGGACTTCCAGGGGAGTCTAACAGTGTGTGTTTGAGCTGGAGGTCAGACTGGATGAACACATTCATCCCTCCTGACCTTACAGATTAACGACTTTTTGCTTAATGAGGGTATGGCTGTTAAACAGGTTTATTTCCTGTCTCCGCTGTAATCTATATAGAAGTCTAACAGAATGTAATTGAAAACAAGTGAATGCTGGATGAAAGAAAAATATAAAATTTTCTGCTTTTCTGGATGGAGTATTGTCAGTGTTATAGAAACCATCATTTTCTTTACCTCATAAAAAGCAAACAGGATTTGAAATCTGTGTTCTTTCATGTCATGAATCATAAAGGTGTATACAGGTAGACCCAGGTCTCTCCTTTGTCAGAGCTGTGTAAGCATGCTATACCCAGAAAAAGAGAGCTATAAACTAACATGAAAACAACAGAGACAGATCCTGAATATAAGAGACCTGATTTTTTTCCCAGATATAAGGACATCTGCAGTGGTCAGCAAATATGCTGTCATTTACACAGTACCATATATGTTAAAGAGAACTTTGGGTTAGCTTTTGCCCCAATTCTTTTACCAGTACATTCTCTATCATTAGACAACTGTGCTGCTTGTCTGAAGTGGCTCTACTCGTCAGAGTAAAAAACCTCTCCTTTGGAGAACATGCAGTTTTGAGCACCTAAGAAGTGTAGTGTCATGCTGTTAACATCCTGTACACGGCTCCTTTCCAGAGATGAGCACACATCTTTCTATTGCTTTGATTATTAAAACATCAGTGTTTTTCCTTTGCTTAAATGCATACAACCTCTGATTTACATCCAGGAAGCTGAATCTCAAAGACAGATGAAATCTTGAGTGAAACTGAAACAGACAAAAGAAAGTAAGTTCAAGAACTTTAAGAAAAATCTTAGTTAAGCAGTAATTCTAAATAATTTACCGTGGATTTGTTTCAGATTTTTGGAGTTCTGCTTTTGCAGTAACTTAATTCATACTTTTACTCCAATTTTCCAGATTCCTGGAAACCACACAAGTTGTTAGGATTTTAACTGTACCATATGGAAGAAAGCTGTCTTTCTCAATATACTGTATTTTTAATTACAGGATAGTACCTATTTCCTGATGCATAGATTTCCTTATTTTAAATTTTGAGATATCTCTCCATGTAAATATCCCATAGAAAATTAGAATTCCAATCTGTAAGGCACTGTTGCAGACACTTAAGCACGAATCATTGGCCTGAAATTTAAATAAACAGAAGGCTAAATTTATGGTCAAAAATAAAGAAAAAATAAATAATGTCTGACCAAGAACTGTTCCTACTTTGCAGATGGGAAATGGAGTTAATGCAAGGTTAAGCAGTTTTCTGTGACCAGGGTCAGGCGCACAACCTGTGGCAGCACTGGCACTGAATTGCTGCCTCCTGACTCCCAAGCTTAACAGGAGAAACTTCTTTCTTTTCATCATACCTTCTCTCTTCTTAACTCCTTCATGTTTTGCTCTGGTAAGTGGATGTCACTGGGTGGCAGAATGCCTGGTTTATCAAACATTTTTCATTAAGAGCATATGCCAGAGCTAGACTACTTCCAGTACTTTCCCCTTCAGTGAAACTTCATCTACATACCTCCCACAGAGCTTTCTAGAAGACACAGTTAAGCACCAAGTGCACCCTCATTTCTTCTCCCCACCATTTTGCTAGACACATATGTTCTCCTTTCTGTGGCAGCAGCACCAATGTTCAGGCTTCGCTCATTGCTAGGCAGCTGTTTGCACAGTAAAGAAGAGTTCCTCTGTGCAACAGTGGGTCTCCTGGTTTGTCTTTATAAAGCATGGAGAACAGGCCATGGAGAACAGCCAGTTCTCAAAGAGCACATAAAGTAACCTTGGTTATTTTTGCTGAGAAGAAGAAGGAAATAGTAAACCCTCCTGGACAGCAAAAAAGCCAGGCTGTTTGATGCATTTCATGTAGTTACTTTCTTATGAAATGAAGTAAACTCCTTGTCCTACAATAGCACATTCCTGATGGAGTCCTACATCCTAAGCTACCAAATTCTGGACTGTACAATGCATTGCCAAAGAATCATGCCTTCAAATTAATAAAAATTCTCTTTGTGGTAAACACAATTTTTCAACATTGTCCTCCCTGAGTTGTAATGTGGAAAGATTTTACCGGGAGTAGTCTCAAAGGGTTAGAAAGCAGAGCCCTTGTCACTGATGGAAATATTATATGTCAGATCTGTAAGGAAGTAACAGTGATCAGAAAGAGGAATGAAATGCTAAACAATGTTATCATCAGCACACTGGAGGAATGCTTTTACTTCCTATAATGTTACAGAGGGTACTGACCTCAGTCTGTATGCAGTAGAACACAGCACAGATTTGCATCAGCTAAACATTTTTGACCTTTCGTCTGCAGTAAAATGGTGTCCCTCACTGCAGCTGAGAAAGATGGAAATTATCTTCCAGCCTCTCCAGTTCTGGCAGAGTTGATGCTATTATGCTCTGCAGACTGTTTATACTGTTATACTATTTAGTTTACTAGAAGTGTCCAAATAAATCCAACAAGCAAGAGGGAAGAAGATAATTTCTTTTTTATGCACATGCCTTTGTAGCACTGTACACCTAGCTGGCCTGTATATTACATTATCAAAGACCAGCTCAAGTGAGGATGAAACAGACCCCCACTGTACTTGCTAGATTTCAGGTTCCCAGGGAACACTGGTATCAGTCTGGACAGTTTGATGTAATCCTACTAATGTAGCTGAAGCTATCTGGGCTCAAGGATTTATTAGTTGTGAACGTTCATTTTTGTTTTTACTGGGTTAGTGCCAATAAATAAGTCACCAAAACCACTAGCTGAGTGTCATATGATAGGAAAAGGCTGGGATCACAAGTAAGCCTTCTGTCTTTTAACAAAAAAAAAGTGCTGAGGTAAGCAGCGTCAAACCCAGCTGCATCAACATGATGGTGGGAAGACAAATGAGAGCTTTCACTGCTGGATACAGGGGATAGAAAGCCCACAGTCAGAAAAACCTCTTCATATCCCAGGAACAGCTGTCATAACTGAAACTGCAAGGGACTGCTCTTTAAACCACAAGCTTTGATAAGGAATATTCTCTCACCATTCCTTTCTCTAGACAATAAACACACTGCTAGCAGAACAGCCCATCGGAAAGGTGACTAGAGATTTAAATACCTGCAAAGGTTTCCAAACCACTCTTTTTATAACCTCTCCCAAACGCTTATGTTGAGTTCCCAGCTGGCATCTCTGAAGTATCTATCACTACAGTATCTGGCTGCTGAGCCATATGATCTCAACAATACTGTGTAATGTAAAACTTCTTAGAGTTTTTCCTGTGGGAGGCTGAACTTTACAAAGTTAGATCTAACATTTACCTTGTTATTGGTATGAGTGAATCATTAAAGGAGACACAATAGAAGGGACATGGGGTCATTTTAGAATAAATATTCAGGCAATGACAGCTTTGAAATATTCTGTTGGCCTCTCCCTGTGTGTATTCTGGAAACAGGAGGTCACGTGAAGTCAAGGGTGATGAAATGCATGTGCTCCTGATCTGACCTCCTACGAAGGGGGGAAGGTATGAGCGACATGCAAGGGTCTAAGCTCTGCATGTGTGAGTCTGTGTGTGCATGCACGTGCATGCAACATTTGTGCAGGGCAAAGAACAGAGAATCATGAGGTGGGGGAGGGAGGTGTGCGGTGCTGGTGGTGGAATGAATTCCAGACAGGGACTGCTTTCTCTCCACAGGGCCTGCCAGCTCCTTGTGGCTGTTGCCTGGGCAATGGCTGGGGAATTATGAGGAATGCTTGGAAACTATATCCTTCTGTTGGGCTCATGGTTGGAGTAAAAGGGGGTGGATGGCTTTTCTCTGTCTATTTCTTTTTTATATTCAGCAGATTAGACAGGCAGGTTGCTGTGGCGACGACATGGAGGAGGTCTCCTGCACACCTGCACCACAAACAAGGAGTCCTGCCAACACAGACTTAAGGAATCCCAAAGGCATCTTTTCCTTTTTTTTTTCTGTTGCTTTTTTGCCTTTTTCTTTCTTTCTTTCCTGTGGCAAGTGCAAAAGAGAAGGGAAAATGGGAAAGAAGAGGAGGATATGGCAGAAGAGGGAGGAGGGAGAGATGAAGAGAAAAGCCACTCAATATTCAATCAGCTTAGCTGAGCAGCAGTGCTTGCTTACTGTGAAATAGGGTGTGCATAAACAAGATTGCCAACCTGAGCAAGCTGCCCGTAGGAGAGAAAAAACAAGTGTAATTTTGGTTTTAAGTACTAAGTGTCCTGAAGTGCATGATGTCCCTGGTGGAAAGCTCAATAAAGTAACTATGGAAATGGCAGAACTCAGGCACAACACACAGAGATGTGGCCATGGTGTGAAAAGCTAGAAATTGAAATTACTCCTTTCTATCTGGAAAGGGTAGACGTATTTGTGTTTGTGCCTGCACGTAAGATTCCATTTCCTAGAGATCCCTGCCTTTTGAAAAATGGTGTGAAAATTGACATTATATGCCTGCTCCTTTGCTAAACGTAAGTATCCAAAGGAGATAGATGTGGGTAGGGATAGTAAACCTTTATAAACAAGAAGTCCTCAAGACAAATGTATTGCTCTTGGATGCCATGGCATTCCTCCAGCTTATCCTATTGAAGTAGTCAGCTAATGAAGAGATACTATCCTTTTCTCCTATTTCCTGGACACCTTCTTCAAGCCTTTCCCTTTCCTCTTCTCCTTGTCCTTTTTCTCCTCATTATTTCTTTACAATCCCTTTCAGCAATATTTCACATCATCTTTTCTTGACATCTAATATGACTGCTTGCATGCCTACAGCACTATCCAGTGTACATACAAACAGATCAACTAAAATTAAAAATGCTGTGAATTAACAGGTAGAGAGCACTTGTAAGTCTTTGATTCTGCATACGCCAGTCTGGTTGTGATGTCTCCATTTTGCATGTGTGTCTTGTCATTGGTAGGATGAAGGCTCCCACCAGCTAGGATGTTTGATAAACAAAAAGAAAAAAAATGTTGAAGTCTTCAAACTAGTAAAGTTAGCAAATACCTGGAACCCACCCTGTAAGTGGTGAAATGGGAGGGAGTAGGGGAGACTATAAGGGGTCAGTGACTTTAACCGTTTCTCATTCTTGGATACAGCAGATGTCAGGAGTGTTTGCCAGCCACCCAGGGTAAAGAGCATTTTGCTGTCCTCCTTACTGCCCCCCCATCCAATTGCTTTTTTCCATGCATAGAGTTTCACATAAGGAGAGAAGTATGCAAGAAAGCTTTCTGCAAGTACCGGTGATAATGAGCTTACGTTTAGGGAGTTGATTACTCAAATATAATGAAATTCAGTCCTCATGACCAGTTGTATATTTGTAAATAGTTGCCCAATCTATTTGTAAGGTGAGGCTAAAAAAAACAAGTTTCTGCTGCTCGGACATCAGTAATTTTCATGGAAGTTTATCCACATTTATCGAAGGTAACAGCTTGTTAAGATCCCACATATTCTGTTTCCCTTTCCTTGCCTTTTTTTCATTTTAAGGTTAACTCTAGCTTTTCTCCTGGATAAACTGCATTGCTGTGTCTATGGCAATGTTTATAGAACAAGCACTTTATGTATAATCTAAAACCACCATAAATGTAAAATACAGCTATTGCTCCTCAGGTTATTCAGATTCTGAGCTTAGAGTTCATGTCAGTAACATTTGGAAGGACAACTCTGAAAGAGATTGCATGTGCTCCATTCCAGATAAACTGAGTGCATAATGCCTTTGTTCTCCAGTNGGGGGGGGGGGGCGGCGCTCACGCAGGCACATTTCTTTACTAGAGGACAACTGTGGGTAGTTTAATGCCCTCTATTGTGCTCTGCTGCAGTGACATCCTACGCTGAACTCTATTCTGCACAGACAACTCTAACAAAGCCATGAGTGACTGAGTATATGATCCTGAGTGTGATGGCAAACATGAACTGACTGTTCAAAAGATCATACTTCGTTCTGTCCAAAGATGGCTGAAGACAGTGAGAATTCTTCTCTTGTTGTCAGTGGATTTTTAATGTCTTTATACATTCAGGAAATAAAATCAACTGCTTTACTTTTCTCTCTCTAAAACCAAAACTTCACCACTAAGGAATGTATGCAAGAGATAAACCAATATTCATACCTTGATTACATGCAATGAAGGAAAAAAAATCCAATTTAGATTACAAAGGAAAGGAAATAAAGGAGAATTCCTGGAGAAAATACCCTTCTTGCTTCCTATGGCTGGCTTGCATCTACTATGTTTACTTTTCTCATTTACAAGTTTCTGAGACCCATCTTGACCCGCCAAATTTACCCTAAGGAAAACACTCAAAGAACAGCGGCACTCATCTTGCTGAGGGACACCTGGGACTATCTCTAACTGGCAGGCCTCCTGAGCATGCAGAATTCTGTAGCATATGAATATGAACTGAAATATGTGCTGGGAATATGAACTGTGCTGGGAATATGAACTGAAAGATATTAGAGTTTTATGAGGTGATAGCCATTGATCAGGTAAAAGAAAGGAAAAGAAAACCAAGATCTGTAGAAATGCAAGTGTTATCTGAAGTAAACAAAGTAGATATTATTTCTAGAATCATATAAGAAGAGCTGAAAATACCAGCTTCTAAGCCACATTCCAGTCTGATGCTTTGTAAGCCTCTACTCATGGTAAGGTAGTCACTCCAAAGCTACAGGAGTTTTATAGGTGGAAATTGATTTGTGCTTATTTACCAGCAATACGTCGTTTGCATTCCTTTCAAACTATTGTATTTATTATTGTAATAAACACAGAAAAAACAACTGACTTTCAGACAGAAAAAGAGTTTTTGATTGAAGAAGCACTTGGTCAGTGAGCACTAGTTCGTTTTTGTTACATGAAAAATGATGCACTGCTTGCTGAACAGAAGCTGAGTTTTTCAACTGTCCTTGAAAGTTAAATTAAAAGAGTAAGATATGGAGTGGTCTATGCCTGACACAGAAATGTGAAAATTCAGAAATCTGGGTGAAACTCCTAGTAAAGAGAGATTATCCTGGTAGCCCAGGAAAAAAAAATGGTGATATATTTTTCTTTTAAAATACTGCATGAACATGTATGATGTCATCATTTTGCATCCTCTGGTACTTCCCAGAGGAGAAAAAACAAAGGGAATGCAAAATGGCTTGAGAACCCAGTCATGTACAAGGAAAGGTCTTACAAAGGCCATTTAAAAATGCCAGCTATAGACCCCATTTTTTTTAAGGGTTACGGTCATTGATCTGGAAAACTAAAAACTTCCAGCATGAACAGGTGTGTAAGCAGGGCATCTTGGAAGGAGCTGTTTGACCTGCTTTTCATATCCCTAGGTTTCCTCCCAAGAAGACTAAGAGGCTGGAAGGGGTCTGGTTTCTTAGCTGGCCCACCTCTCTGGTTAGAGAGGAATACAATTGGTGGATGTGCTGCACCACACTCGTGGCATTTTGGAGAAGACCTAATGGTCTGGTCTGCCCTTCAGGTTGGCAGCACAAGTGTAAAAGTAGGTCTGACTGGAAGGGGAAAAAGGACATACGGTAAAAATCAGGGCAGGGCTGCATCTGGGGCCCCAGCCAGACTGAACTGCTGTGAATTCCACGCTGATATTGTAGGAATGGAATGTTGGTTCTCATTATGCTCTTCCTATGTATGGCCATCACATCTAGTGTACAGGGTTCTTCAGAGTCTCAAGGCCGAAATCCAATGCTCTACAGCTGGCCGACACCCTTCCCCCTCCTCAAATGCACATGGAAAAGGGGAGATCTGTTTGTGGGGCTCGCCTTAGACCGACTTGTTCTGGAGCTGTAAATTCCTTCAAGGCTCTTCAAGATGAAGGACTATGTAAATGTGGGGCAGTTATCAATGTAGACGGAACGCACATGCAAATTAAATACTATAAATGTGTTTGGAATTAAATCAATGTGTTTTTGCTTGAAAATTTGGCGTGTGATTAATCAACATGCTCTGAATGAGTGCAAATACTGTTGGTGTATATTGCCAAAGTATCTGAGCAATTTCATACCCATGCAAGGTACCCACCTAGGTCCCTGGAAAGGAAACCCACCATTATATGAATATTCTCATGAGCCTTCTTAAAAGCAGCATTTAAAAAATAAACATTGCAGAAACCACCATGTTCTACTTTTAAGCCTGTTCTGAAGTATAACCACCTCTGGGCTGAAATGTGCCAGCTGTTTAGCAACACCTGGTTAACCCTGCCTTCCATTTTAGGAGGAGTGAATAACAAAACATATGAATTCAAACCATAATGGTTTTTAGATGAAATATTGCAATTTATGTTGGAATTTGATTTAAAAATTAGAAAAAAAACTGATTCATATGATTCCAATGAAATAATACTAAGGTTAATACTAATACTTAAAGGTTAGATAACTTCACTGAGCATCAAAAAACTGATAAACATTCTACCTTGATTAAAACATTCTTTCCTTGTCTGAAAAATTTTGTTTTCCAAACAGTATTTAATTTTACAAAATATGGTAGTGTTACATATTTGGTTTTAAGCTTTAGTAATGTCTAAGCTTGACGCTGCTTTTCCAAGAGCTCATTTGAGCCTTCATTGCCCTTCCACATATTTTTATTTTTTACCTGCATGAAAGCATGTGGTTTTGAGCAGTGAAAAATTAAGATTAATTTTATATGTTATGATTCTTTTAAATGCCACTCTTCTTGCATGCTGCTTTTAAGATATAAAGTGTTCTTATCTAGTAATGCTAGCTGTTATTACAGATTCTCTCTCTTCCAAAGCATTTTAGGAACACAGTGTTACTCTAGAAGGTACTCTTGCACAAGCTCTTCTGTATTTTTCTTCCACCAAACATAACATTTGAAGATTAAACATTCAACATGTCTTCCAAAGTTGTCATTACATCCAAACCCATGCCAATAAATTTAAAATTTTTAGATGTTAACTGAAATGAATAAATGGGAAGCCCTGGATAACTGTCTCGCTTAATGCTGTAATACCTTCAGTAACAAAAGAGAGAAGATTGGTTTTTTGAGGGTCTTTTAAATTCTTTCAAAACTTTTGCCAATAATTTGTACATATACATACATATTAATATGCATTTGCCTGATTTTTGTTTTCCTGTTAAATAATTCTGCATCCCATACACAGAGTATGAGACAAAAATCAGAAGACTAGATAATAACATTCCATTGCCTCTGCATTTTTCAGTGGATTGTTCTTGTATGGTCTCTAAAATTTGTCAATAATTTGGTATTTCTCTGGGGATTTTTTCATTCTTAGTCTACCATAGGCAGTGGAGCCTTAACTCCAGGAGGCTGCTTCCTCCTTTTTGGCTTTACAAGTCTAGGGAAATTTACCAGGAAAATTTTCATTAGTTTCATTAATATTAGCTGACATTAACAAAAGTTATGTATTCTACCTACCCAAGGTGATTTTACCTTCACCTGTATTCTGCTTTGCTACTATAAAAGTATCTAGATAACTTACTAGATAGAAAAGATCATCTTTTCAGGCATACATCTACTACAGCTATTTTAGTCTGAGATTTAGGTATGATTGATTGTACAGCGAGAAATTACAAGGGGAAAATTTCAGAATGTGTTGCTTTATCTAATTAAGAAAAAAAGAACAGGTGTAGCCAAAGTGGTGTATATGTAATTCTGATTGTGTAAAGAGTTAAGGCATGCAAGAATGTCCTGTACTGCTATTAAAAGGTATATTACTATTAAAATTTGTATTAAAAATCTTGATTTCTTGACCTCACCAGAGGTATTGCAGATAGATATGAATATAGCTGTAAGTCTTATGGGCCAATGGACCATTCTTGCACCGTGATCAGAAATAGTCAAGAATGTAAACCCTACTACAGACCTGGGCTGAAGAGATCAAAATAGTGTGAATTTGGGGAATGTAGTCCACATGGGGCTTGCAGAAGGTCTTTTCTAGTCATCTGTTCGTGGAGATTCAGAGGCCTGTCATTTCCATTCAATATTTGAAGCTGTACTGAGACAGAATAGAGACAATATTTTATAATAATTGATTCAAATGTTTAGATTTTCTGTGATGCTTCTCAGTTTACAAAGGTACTCATGGTTCAGGAAATTCTATTGGGGTTTATCTAGGACACTAAATACATGACCAAGCTCTTTTGGTACAGAGCCAAACTTGAGCCAAGCCCATATTTTGTTATGAAATCTACTTCTGTTTTTCCAAGTCAGCAAGAGAACTATCTGCTTCATTTACCTTACAAAATAAACTTTCCAAAACCAGGAGTATGTCACACTTACTACTGCACTCTTTTGGAGCAGCTACATCTCTGAAGTACATATAAATGAAAACAGCACTGGAACCATTCCCCATCTTGTTTAGCTAAAGAATCATATGATGTTTGCCAGCATTTGTGTTCTGCATCCTTTGTCTCAGTCATCTTGTAATCTTAGGGTAAATGGACCATGGATTTGGGTTCAAATTCAAAGCTGCAAGAAGAAATGTACTTACTGATGTCATTCTACCTCCCTGTTCTTGTGGCCCAAACACTTGGCCATTGGAGGTTGTTCAGTGGCAAGGAGCCAGATATCTTTCTTGTTCACAAGAAAGATAGATTCTTTTTTTTTTCCCTCTGAATATGGAGAAATCAAGCAGAAGGTAGCTGTCTACTTACAACTTCAAACCTTTTTCACCTCATAATAAAAGCTGTTTAAATTTGCTCTTTTTTCCCATTCTGTGTTGNAAAACCCTTTTATTCAAGCTGTTCTATTTTCCTTTTTTTTTTTCCTACTACAAGGCAATTGATCATTCAGAGAATGAATTCACATCAAATCACTCTGTGCTATTGCTCTGGGCAGCAGAGAGCACTTACGTTGATTCAAGGACCATGTTTGTTTCCGCTGTGAATATACTTACCAAAGCTCAATGGCTTATTTCCCTGCAAACTGGCTGTTATGTTCATGGGCCTTCATCCTGAGAGTATAACCCAAACCCTGTCATTACCTTCAAGCTTAACAACTGATTTTTACATAAAACAGGGAGAAAACATCTTAAATTATTGCAGTGGGCACATGAATATCAGCAACCAGAATTAAAAAAGAGAAAGACACATGTCAAGTTTTTCCAGTATAACTGGTTTCTAGGCTGCTAGGTTTCTCAATCTAAGAAACTCACAGTTTCTCAAACACAAATGTAGATAAGTCGGTGTTAGGATGCATTTGCTTTATTCTTCCTTTGACTATTAATGTGTCTTTTTTTCACCCACATTTTATTTTTTAAAGCTTTTTCATAGCTTAATAAAGAAATGTTAATGTGGATGAGTGAAACAGCTGCTGCTCACACCGGCGCTAAATATCTGAGCTGTTTATTTGTTCCCCAGCCTCCCTTCTAACACTGCTTTTGTTCTTCGTGGCTTTACTGTAATTCTTCTGCAACACCCCTTTTATTTACTCAAACAAGTTTAGGGTGTACTGCTCTTGCTAACTCCGTTGCAGAAGGACTTGGCCCAGTATAGGTGAAAGTCAATATAAATCTTTTGACAAATGGGAATAGGTTCAGGTCTTATTGAAAGAGAACATGAGATCACAAGGTCCACAAAGCTTCTGGTTTCTGTCCCACGCCAAAACGTTGCTGCAGTGAAATTTTATTTTTTAGCCTATCCATGCTAAGAGCACTGACCCAACTCCTTCCCACCCAGAATTACCTGCAGAAAAGCTCTTGAAATACAGTAGTTCAAACTATGAAAATCACATTCCTTATCTCCCCAGACGGCCTAGAAAGAACCTTCAGACAACACAGATTAAAGATAAGCTTAAAATTTCCAAAGAAAATATACTGTGGAATTTTTGCACATCTGTGGCACTTTCTCATTCTCTGCTGAAGTGATGTAGTAAACTGAAAAATGTCCTGTTGGGGAGAATTTTTTATCTCACCACACATAGAATTCGGGAGTCAGTCTAATGAATATCATGTTGTTAATAGCTCTGAATTTACACTGGGGCACAGGAGATCAGAGTGAACTGTGATCTCTAAGGCAGCATGGAAACAGTCGGCTTGTGTTGAATACTTAAGCTGCTTGACACTTTCTTTGTCTCCATTTTTTCTGTATTTCTTTTTTTCAGTGCAGCATTATGGACTTGTAAAAGCAGAAGAGGAAAGATACAAAGTCAACAAAGTAATTCCAGGGTCTAGCAGCTTAGCTATCCCACCATCTGTTTAAAAGGACAAAACATTAAAATAAAACAGAACTTGTGGACCAACAGCTATGTCTGCAAAGAAGAAACAGTGCTACACTTTAAATTCTAGGCAACACCCTTTGGATCAAAATATTACGACAACAGATAGCAGTGACCACATTTAATGGATACTCACACAGCTAGGCCATGACTCAGACTCCTAACTGTTGTTTGGAACTGAAACCTGAGAGCAGAGAAGCAAGAGGAAAAGAAACCTTGTGTTAAGCTGGCATGCACCAGTGAATAAATGGCTGGCATTTGCAAAGCTGCATTGCAGGGGAGCTTTTAACAGTTTGCCACTGCCAGCTGATGTCTCTTTAAGCGTCACTGCCAAGAAGCCAAAACTGGAAGCAGGTGCAGGGGCAGAGGAACTGAATGTGGAAAGGGAGAGAAAGAGAGAAAGCACAGTACTTCTGTTGTTAAAATTCTCTTGCTTTCATTAAAACCTAAACAAAGCTTTACTTTAAACTTGAATAATAAATTTTGGTGTGATAGACTCCTGCCTATCCAGTTTGACAATCCTCTTACTTTTATACACTGAGGTAAAAGAATTTTGTTGAGCTTTTTTTCCCCCTGTAAAGCCTTGGATTGACTGAGAGAATGCTGTATACTGATTACAGCAGCTTTCTTTTGGAGATTGAGAGCATCTGCTTTGTAATGCCTCTTGTTCCTTTCCCCAAGCAAAGTGCTTTTTAAGACTCCCACCCCCATTAGTCCAGGGCCTGGGAACAGAGCAGTTTCCCCAGATGAAGCCTCTGTCTTTGCTGTGCCATGTCACTGGTTCAGGACCTTAGTACACTGCTGTCTGATAAGATGCATAGCAGGAAACATTAGGTGCTAAGAATTTACATTTGTCAATACACTAATGCAATGGGCTACTGATTATTTTGTGAAATGTCTTCTGTTCTTTTTCTAAAGATCAGTTGTAAAAAGCATCGAGACAGGTATAGGCTGCACAGTAGGGTTTTAGTAAGCTCTGCAAGAAACTTTGTGAGAGGTTTTGGCTGCCTTTGGGATACCTCAAAGAGGAAATATATTCCCTAATTGTAGGGAACAGAAGGCCAAAAGAAAAAAAAGAGAGAACATCTTTTTATGAAGACAAAACTCTAAAACCTTGAAATGCACATGGCTGAAGGTGGGAAGCTTTTCTTAAATTTTTTGCTAAAAGCCTTGATTTTTAATCATTTCGTAGTTATTGTTCCCACAGATTAGAGAAAATGTGTGTCACTTTGTAGTCAGACCTGTGAATTTGGGCATCTTTATTGTTTTCGACCCTTTAAGGAATTCCTACTATGGTTAGCTAAAATATTTTCCTTTCTGGTTTGCTTTTCCTGTAGAGTAAAAAACAGTCGTTAAAGCCATACTGGGCAGAGTTAAAACAACAAAAAAACCAAAATAAAATAAATCAACATACATGAGTGCTTCTGTGTGGCTTGTGTTTTAAAATCATTCCTTCCCAGGTTCTAAAAAATATGATTTTGAATCAAAAGCTGTATTTTTGCTTTGGGTTTTTTTTCTGTCTCAGGACAGATTGTTGAAACTTATTTGATTACTGTCTTACTGTTTAGAAGCAGCACAGTCTTGAAATGACTTGCTTTCCCAATTATACAGACTGTATATTCTAAAGGAAAACAATTCTCCTTTTTTAGTTTATATTGCATATTAAAACACTTTTGTTTTTTAAGTGACAGTGAATTTTCTTCTCTTAAACGTTTACTTAATATCCAACTGCTTCTTATTCTCCATTTTCAAAATGTCCAGGAAATTAAGAGCTGAGATACAGACATGTCTGTATTTTCATCTGCCACTCATCTTTATAATGGCATCTCGTTTGGAGACTGCTAAGGAACTACTATTCCTCTGGCTCAACAGGAAACGTACAGTCTGACTCAGGATAAAAAGAGTACAGAACACTGTGTGGTTCAAATGAGAAATTACAAACCAACAATGAACTCTGGCTGAACATTCATTGCTCAGTAAAGGTGTGCAGTGCTTCAAATATTGATGCAGGATTTTGTTTGGATTGTAGGATTTTCAAAAGACTTACCCTAAACTTTCAAGCTGTTTCCTACAACTCTTGCAACCTGGGGAGAAATACTCTTATGCTGATAAAAACTGAGATTCTCAAAAGAATTATTCCAACAGCTAGATCTTTTTAGAAATTACCAAAATGTTTGGATAAGGATAGAAGTAAATCTGTGATCTTTTCAAAAGGGAGAATAAACATAAGTAAATCTATTGTGTTTTCTGTGAAACACAATTGCATATGAGACTGGCCACATATGGTAAAACATTGAGGCTTTCTTAACACACAGGACTGGCTTGGACAAGTAGGCAACTGCTTGTCAAACTAAAGGGAAAGAAGCAAATGTATAGACAGTGGAAGCCAGGACAGGTGACCTGGGAAGAGTATAGAGATGAAGTTTGGTTGTGAAGGGATGAGGTGAGGAAGGCCAAGGTGAAGCTGGTACTGAACTTGGCAAGTGGTTAAAAAAATAATGGGAAGGGCTTTTACAGGTATGTTAAATAAAAAAAGGAAGGTCAAAGAAAGTAACCCTCTTGATAATCAATGCAGGAAACTGGAAACAACAGATGAGGAGAAGGCTGAGTTACTATTTTTGCCTCAGTCTTCAGTGACAACCTCTCTTTCCACACCTCTCGAGTATATGGATGGCAGGATAGGGACTCAGGAAGCGAAAGCATTCAATGTATTTTTTGGAACATTTCTGAGCATTGAAAGGACATAAACCTGCTGGAGCGCGTCCAGAGGAGTTACACCAGGTGGCTTAGAGGGATGGAGCAGCTCTGCTGTGAGTAATGGCTAGGAGAATTGGGATTGCTCAGGCTGGAAAAGAGAAGGTGACCTAATTGTGGCCTTCCAATACCTAATGGGAGTCCACAAGAAAGATGCAGAGGGACTTTTCATGAGAGCATGGAGTGACAAGACAAGGGGGAATGGCATTAAACTGAGAGAGAGTAGGTTTAGATTAGATATTGAGAAAAACTATTAACTGTGAGCGTGGTGAGGCACTGAAACAGGTTGCCCAGAAAAGCTACGGCTGTCTTATCCCTGAAGGTGTATCCCTGAAGTCCAGGCAAGATGGAGCTCTGAACAACCTGGTCTAGTGGAAGGTGTCCCTGGCCATGGCAGGGGGCTTGGAACTAGGTATCTTTAAGGTCCCTTCCAACCCAAACATTTCTGTTCCTATGACTTTCTCAAGTCCTGTAGATCTAGTTTTGGATCTGCATGTGTAGTCTTGACAGGTCAATAGTTCTCATTAGAAACCAAACTGCAGTCAGTTCCAAGTGCAAGTCCCATGTTTTCTTATGTGGAACATAAACCAGACTGTAACACGAGAAGAGAATTCTTTGAGCAAGCTTCCAGGAAGTGCCCTGGATGAAGTTGTCCAGAGTGTGTGAGATTTGGAAGAAGCACCAAAAGCAGTGATATGCATTAATGTTCTGTTTCAAAATATCGTGGGAAGTAAATGCTAAAGGTGTCGTATGTGTGTAGATGATGGATATGAGGCCCAGAAGAATCAAACGGAGTCATCTCTTTCTGCTCTTCATTTTTATCCTTGAATTAATATCTTCCTTTTATTTTTTTTTTCTTTTTTAGGAGCATTTTAACTGATTTGAAGGTAATACATACTTCAAAGAATTATCACAGCAAAATGAAACACTGTACCTTTAAGCACTCGATCTCTGCTAAACTTTGATATAACTTCTCTGGTTTTATTTCTGCAGCACTCAGGAAAACATTTGAAACTCTAAGCACTTTGCAGTTATTGTTCATGATTAAAATTTAAAACAATGAGTATTCTAAGAGAAATATGTATATATCTGTGTATAGTTAGATACCTATAGTTAGATAGGTACACACAAAAAGACACGCTCACTCTCTAACAAAAGTACAATAGCTCATTTATAAAGTCAAGAAACTGCAAATGGAGTACATTTTCTATAAACTGAACTAGCTTATAGTTATATATATATAAAAATATACAGCCAGGGCCTATTAAATGAAACCACAGATGAAGTGAACTTATGTCATCAGTCTTTGAATTTTATACTTTTTGAACAGTGTCCAAAAATTATAATCCACTGTTTGAAATACTATATCAGTGGAGAAGGAGACATGATCTCCCTATTACAAACCTATAGCCTCAAACATTCACATCCTGCTGTAAATATATCACATATTGTATCATATTGCGTATGGAAAAATTACTTTTTTTTCTCCTTTAGTTTGCTGACCCTTTTGCTGTAGATTAATATTTGGCAAAGTAATGACTCTAATTATTCCTTTCCATTTTACTCTACAGGAAAATGGTCTCTCTATTTTATATTTCCATATTCATGATGATCTGTACGGGTCAAGTAATTAAATTCAGTGCACCCTGTGGATGATGTGACTGTATTTATGCTTGCAGTTGCTCAATGTCTGAACTACAGTATTTTTGTTTCACATGCTGTTGTACTTCATGATCTTTACATGTAAAATGCACTTCTTGGACAGGTCCTAAGTATTATATATCTAAAAGCATAATAATAACAAAATATATGCCAGAAGGTCAGACTATCTTAAATATGATAGTAACAAAATGAAGTAACTCAGCATAAGAAAAAAATCTCTCATGATATAAACAAGAATGTTTGTTCTGGGTGTGTTTTGTTGGTAGAGTGTAAGCAAAGAAATACTAAGCACCTTCAGGATGGGATCGTCAAGCATCTGGGGCCCAATTTCCAAAGTAAAACACAATATTAGGTCATGATTAGATTCTGCCACATTTTTAAAATGTGAAGTCTAAGCCTTAAGGCTTTTCTTGCTTTATATTCTAGTCAATTGCAACAGGACTATTCCTCCGTAGCATAAAAATTATTCCACTTTCATTAACAAAGCATTTGTTTCACTTTCCATTTCAACACTTATTTCAACAATTATCTTTTTTTTATTGGGACTTTTTCAATGTGGAAACAAAGTAGCTTACAAAGAATTTCCTCACTATTGAACATGGCAGAAGATAAAAGGTTCATAATGGCTGTTCTCGTTAGGAGACTTCTACATTACAGTGCATTTCTTTACACTTGTAACTGGTCAAAAATGTAATTCTGATTCTGTACGTTTTGGGCAGCAATCTCTCTGATTTATTAATTGTATATCGTCTTATTGTTATTTGTGTTGCTTTTACAATATTAAAATTTAGTGTTTCTTTCTCAGTACCTGTGACATTATATCAGCACCTAGTAATTGTCACATTTCATATAATTACAAGAAGTGGAATGGAGGGTGATATTCCACATAAGCAGATAGGTAGTCTGGCAGCAAAACAAGCGAACACAAACAGGACATAAAAATTTCAAATCCAGAGTCTCTGCAAGCCAAGATATATAGAATAGTAGTTGCAGTTTCAGCTGGGGCCAAGCCAAAATGAAGAAAATAGTGCTACTCCAGATTTGTACGTTAATTGAAGTGACAACTGAAATTAAAAGGTTTTTTTTAATAAAAACTTGAAAGCTAATGTGCATTAATACTGCATACATTTCTTTTCCCTGGTATTTAGCAGTGATTCTATTCTCAGATTTGTGGGGGGTTTTGGCATTTTTTCCCTACAGGTGTTGCAGTCAAGAGGAATGAAAAGTAGATGCCTGTAGAAAAAAGTTTGTCCATGTTCAAACACACACTTTCTCTGCTATAAACTTTTGAAGAAGTTCTCAAGCAGGCCACAATTCCATCAAGTTGGCTACAGGACCTCTATCCTAAAGTAAATTTTATCATTTGGAGCACATTTTTTTGGCCCCAAATACTGTAGTCTCTTCATGTTCTGTTTCCCTTCACACCTACCTTTTTTCTTTGCTAGCTACATGTACTGAAATTTGCTCTTTTCTTGCCAACACGGGAGCGTTTTTCAGCTTATTGTACTCCTTCTTCTTACAAAACTTTGGCCCCAGTATAAGTGAAGCACAAAGGACACAGTAAAGAACTATTCTCAGACATGATATGAAGGCATTTTTTCTGTCTGCTCTCTGAGTAGACAAAACCCCCAAATTTACATATGGAAACCAGAATATCAGGATCAATTTAAAAAAATAACAGTACAGTTATTAGTAGGTGATACACTATAGCAGAGGAAAGTCTACTGGCCCCTGCAAAGAGCTCTTAAAAGTGAAGGTACTACTTAGCTCCCACTAGCTGCTAAAAGAAACCTAAAACTACTAGTAGGTTTTGCAAGCAAACATTTTACAGATGGAAATCCTTTTTTCCTGGCTGTACTGGAAAAAAAATAGCTGAAATATCTTATTGCCTTACATATTAATGCTAAGGTTATAGATTTATTATTTTCATGGATTTTTACAACAAAAAGCATCCTAGGCTCTAATTATAGCACACTTTTCTCTTTTTCCCCATAACAGTCAGCGAGCTGACAGCCTAAATCCTTCTTCTTATTCACTAGAGAGATCCTGCTTAATTCTTCTGCTCACTTGTCGTATTTTGAACTATTGTTTCTCAGGGTTTTCAAATTATTTTGAAATTTCAAGAGGGCATTGGCCCACAAAGAGAACACACATGTCTGCTAAACCTGTTGTTTCAACAGTTCAAAATCTTTTTATCTAAGTAGAACAAAAAGCTATCTATACCCACTCTTTTTTTTTCTATTTTTGGGGAAGTGTTGTCTACCTCAAAGGAAAGAAAAAATATTTATTCTTTGAATTTGGATGGAGTGGAATGTATCACTGTACTCTGTACTGTTTTTGCTCATTGTTGATTATAAGTTACAGCACCATTTCATGTAAGGTTCAAGTCTTCCCCCAGAATCTGGGTGTTCAGTTTTTGTTCTTTCAATGAATTCTACAAAGCATACTTGATCAGTAAATCAGATGTTTTTATGAATGAGTAATGATCCTAATTTTACAAATGAGAAAATAAGGAACGGTGTCACTCAGTGTCTATACTCTGATCACCTGGATATCAGAAGGAACCACCTCTCATTACTGATAAGTGAAACTCCACAAGTTTAGGTGCTTCGTTTGGATAAAACCATCAAACTCTGAAAACTAATCTCAATGAACCTAATCTATAACACTGAAAAAATTACTTGTTATCTGAGGGAAAGTGGAATACTGAGTTGTGAGAAAAAGCAGATGCATTATAAAATTAATTAATTTAATCAAGGTTTAATGGATACATATTCCATATACTGAATTTTTTTCTAAAAAAATATTCTCAAGGCAAGTATTTTCTCCAGTTCTACCAGCATATTTCTAAAAAGAATATTTTTAATTTTTCTCCAACAGTTCTCCAATTTTCCCTGCCTACTGTAACTTCACCATTGCAATGAAGGCAATATCTTGCATTCTTGCACTACAAGGAATGCCTCTCTTTCCTTTGGAAGACCCAGAAATACAACAATATTATTCTATGTATTGTCCAGTTTTCTAATAAATGCTGTCTTGTAAATGAACTTGAACAGCATTTCAACTGCCTTTGGGTTTTAAGGTAGATGTATAGTAATTAAAAATGATAACAGTTTCAAATCAGCAACAACGTTAAACATTTTGGATTTGCAATTACATTCTCTTTAACTAAAAAGGAGTCACTTTTCTGTAAATATCAGTAATTTCGAGATAAAAGCAGGAACAGATACAGACACTTTTCTTTACATGGAATACCTGCAGGACCACGGACTTGTGTTAGTAGCAAGTAGACAAGACAAGGGTAATGCCTTTAATCTGTATTTAATGACTCTATGCCAAACTTGCATTTTTCATTCCAGTGTATCTAAAATGGCTGCTCAGATAGGACTCTTGATAGGTGATTAAAATGAGAGACAGGCCTCTACTAAGGATGCTAATATGAGCTACAAAGAATGATTACAAAAAAAAACCAAAAATCCAAAAAAACAAAACCAACCAATCAAACAAACAACAAGAAGTCCCAACAACCCTTTTCTTAGGGACTTTTACAGCATTGGTTTTTTAAAAACATTCAGTATCATAAATCACAGGAACTCCTTTATCTTCAGAAATACAAACCTTATGCATGGATGAAATTATGGCCATAAAAAGCTATTTTAGCAGGACCTACTGGTTCATTTTAGAAAAAAATCTGATAGTCATTTGCAAATATTTAATAACAGAATGAGGAAAAAAAACAGGCTAAAAAACACTCCTACTCACTCCACATGCTTATTCTCTGTGTCAAAGATTTGTGTTTGTTGGCAAAAGTAAGGATTTTCAAAACTCTGACAGCTAGATTCAATTTGTCTTGTAAATACTTACTCATGTCTGGTTTTTTTCAATGAATTCATACTTTCAGATGAAAGTATCAAATTCAAACTGCTCAAGGAATGTGAAATTTCAAAGAGGTTTTCTTGCTTGTATGTCTTGTCAAGAGTATAACATTTTAAGACATCCATGCACTATATATTTTGTGGGAACAAAGATAAAGATTTGTACGAGTAAAGGTAGAAGAAGTCCATCTTCTTCATATTGATATAATTAATTCAAACTCAGTGCAATTAAGCATTTATCATACTCAGAAAACTAAGCAGAATTTGCAAGGTGGGTACTTATGTCTTTAATGCCAGCTGAGATTTCAAGAAAAAAAAAGATAAAAGCTTAACAGCAATAGCAACTGTCTTCCTAAATTTAACTGGTTATCTTAGAAATAGTAGTATAAACAGTAAAATAAAATTTGAATGAAACTTTCACTGATGTCAAAACATATCAATAGGCTTCCTAAAATAAGTGGCCAATCAAAATTGTGCAATATTTTCTTTGGCATAATAGCAGCTCCTTATATGTCATTATTAGCCTAATTTTCTTTGCTAAAATTTTGCATAATTAGAGTACACACTGCAGTCTAAGATGAAACCAAGACATTACTTCGTAGTTTAACTGCAGATGGATTTGAGTCAAAAATTTGAAAAAAGTTCCAAACTTTTCAAAGCTTGGGAATGTTTGGATCTGGTTTTGTGGTAGTTTTGTACTCCAGTTCAGCCTATGGAAGCATTCCTGTAGGGTTACACAGGAGTTGGATCAAACCCTCAGAATATAATGTAAATGGACGGTACCATAAATTTCTGTATTACAAGAGCATGAACTGTAGGATTTTATAAGGAAAAAAAATTAGCATTGATACTGTTCCTAAAGTGTAATCAGATTTCCAGGTGAAGAGTTCTGTTTATATCTGTTACTATGAAGACAACTAGAAAATCGCTATAGTCAAAAAAATGGAAGGGTTTAGACTTTCTCTACTTGATATACCAGCTGACTATAAAATTAAAATGGGGGGAAAAAAAAAGTTACTTTGCATGGTCATTAGATGAATTTATTCTTTGTAATAAATACATCAATCACAGAAACTTCAGCTTTGTTAAGATCCTGTAACAATTCTTACTTCTTAATGAGGCTTTTTTTCTAGCCAGAGGGGAAAAAGTAATAGTACCATATCCAAAATCTGTCCAGAATAAAATGGTTTTGGTTTTTCTGTAGCTAAGATAACTGTTCAAAGCAATTTCAATCATTTTTTATTCAACAGAAACCAGACAGCACACCAGTTTCTGAGGATAAATTCTATTTTACCAAAATTTAAATAGCAGTGAGACTAGATACCAACTAATAAATTGGCTCACTCAGAATTTTATGGTAGAAAAAATGGAATAATTTTTGTGTATGTGTATGCTGCAGGAATATTAACCAGCTGCACGTAATTAGATACCTAGTAATTACATAATCTGCATCAGATTTTCACCTTGAGCTTCCATAGACATACCTGTCAGCTGGAGATCTGTGGTCTTATTTTCCTGTCTATTCTGTATGCCACAGTTGGCCATCCTTTTCTGTCTGAGTCTAGTGTTTATGCCACAAACAATGCCAGCTATGAGTACATCACAAGTTTACCTCTCAGTGGTTGTAGTACAACATTTATGATTCTAGGCATACCACTAAGGGAGCATCATACAGAATTGGCTCTAGTAGTTTTGAAAAGAAAATTACTTCCAGAGGGGAAAGGTTAATTAAAGAAATGGAGGATGTGTTGAAAATAAATATACAACTTCATGGAAATGAGTGAAAAATCTGTCTCCTTCCATTTAGAGTCTTACCTCATAGAAATGATGAGATTCAAAGAAGCCAACCATTAGGTTCTCATTTGATTGAATACTGATGCTACCTGGAAAAAACACTGAAACATTCTGAGATGCAACTACTGGGTTATAAATACATGCAGGTTCATTTTACTATTCAACACAAATATTCCGTATTTTCATTCTTTTGCAAACTATCTAAGAATCCTCCATTTCTTCATTTTGAATTTTGAAAATTTCAGAGAGAACTGTGCTGTAAATGTCCCCTATCTAGGGTTGCTAAAGCTGTCTGCAGATGTGGTGCGCCAGGGCAACCAAGTGCTGAAGTCAGGGAGTACACACATACTGGTCAAAGGCTAGGCTGTGCTGTGGTCACCATGCAACACTAAAACCAGATGAAAACTGTCCATTAACCTTTGCAGGGAGAGGGAGAAAGGGTGTATAAGCTCTTTGACCTAAATAGTTGCCCACAAAAATTACTTGGCACAGAGAAAGAGAGGTAAATTTCCACCATTGTAACTTTAAAAACACCTCTCATTCTTTAAAGAAGTTAGAAACTTCAGCACTCAGAGACTGTCAGTCTGCCATATATCCAGACTGAGTACAGGTACTCATACATCCAGACTGAGTAGCATGGGTACGACAATGTCAGAACACCGTCATGTCTTTTGCAGAGCTCAGTATTTATGGAGCATTTACAGTGAAATGGCACCTCACTCTCCAAGATCTTTCAGCTCTGTCTTTCTCAATGAAAAGACTGACATCTGAAGGTGTGATTTTGTGACAAGTAAATTATCCTTTGGGAAGACGACAAAACCCAAGAGCCTATTTAATGAATGACAGTGAGAGGACAATCATCTTATTTTGATTGCTATTTTCACTGAATGGATTTTAAATCCAAAGCTTAGAAGGCAAAGGAACTCTTCTAAGTCAGAAAGCAGAAAGACTGGGATGGCACCATAAGGGAATATTAACTGAGAGCTGGGGATAATGACACATGAGCACAAGCATCCCACCCAGCAGTCAGTGCTAGACTTCTGTTCCTCCAGCCAAGGCAGCCTGAGGATAACAGTGTAGAGGGGGATATACAGGAGTCTCTGCCAGGCCAGGCCCCATAGTTTACCTTAAGGAGAGCATCACAGCTCCCACTCACAGCAATTAACTTGGCAGAGGTGTGTTGTGGCCAAGTAAGCATCTGGATATTCTTACAAATTTGGAGGCCACAAAACTATGGGCACAGTGGACTGGACAGTGCTTCTGCCCCAAAAGGATAAGACAAAGAGCATTGTGTGGCAAGCATGTGGTGCTGATGCCTCCCAACAGTACTGCCTTTGCAGTGGTCTGGGCATGAATGTTGTTCTAGGGGCATTTCTCAACACAGCAGAAGCATGATCCTCCCTGCCACCTGCATCCCTGCTCTTGGGGTGTGGCATGAGTTTGGGTGGTGCCCACCTCCACGGGCTTTTCATCTGTGGGTGGTAAGTAGAAGAAATTGTGGCTGGGCTTCCTCAAGCGCTCTGGTGCACTCTCTTGCATTCCATCAGGTACCTCTCCAAAGTGACAGTCAGGTTCAGGAGTTCTCACAAGCTCCATGCGGCCCAGTGGTTGTCGGGCCAGGACCCAGGGTGAGGGCAGCCCTTGGCAAAGCTGTGAGGCCTATCCCCCAACCACAGCTAAGGTCCCATAAGTCCCAGGACCGTCAGCCAGAGGTGGGGATGGCCCAGAACAGACCTCACAACTCTGGGCCCACGGTGGTGGTTATCCTGACTTGTATGTCAGCAGACTCTGAGGGAAGGAGACAAACAGATACATTTCTCTTTATTTGTGTGAATGGATTATTCCATCAAGGTTTCCATGTTTCCACACTGTACTCAGGCAATGAGAGTTTTTTTTTTTTTTTAATTGGATATTACTACAGTATGTGTAGTGGATGTGAAATCACTTTTTTCTTCCATTAAAAAAAAATTCCCAGAAGTCATTGAAGTGTTGGTAGATTGTTCCAGGATTGTGTTGCCAGATTTCAGTGAATTGAAAAAACCATGAAATGCAGAGAACAGAGCCACCATTCATATTTACATATCCAGCTGTTAATAGATAGTTAGAAATTCAGGTGCAAGGAAAAGTGAGATGTTAGTAATAAAACGTCTGCTGCCTGTGAGGACTCACATACCCAGTAAACTCCTCCATCACTTTTGGAAGCAAATTCATGTTTATTTCCACAGGTGGGTTATCCTAGTCATCATTATCTTTAATGTCTTTAATCACACTAATATTTTAGGGACACAGGATACCTGAAAGGACTCCTGAAAGGAGTTCTCATTTGGGAAAGCATCATCAATGGGGATACAACTCACAGAACGCTGATGTTGACCCTTTAATCTTCGTTAGCATCATTTTGAGGCATTAACTATTGAGAAGTTCCTGGCCTCTGCAAGAGGGAAATTCTGTGGCTTCTTTAATAAATATGCATCAGAGCACTGATAGTCCACTTGCAAATCCATGCACAAATACTCTGTATGTCTGAATTATTTCTGATCTTCCCATTAGGTATTGAAAGGTGTTTTTATCCCACTAGTCGTAAATATCTCTGCATTGTTGTCTCAGGCTGAAGAATGAAAAATGGAAATAATTTTTACTATATCTTTGTTACCTTCACCCTCAACCTTGACACTTCAGTATCCTGTCTGTGTTATGTTAGAAGCAAGTCACTGACTTGAGTATAAAAACCTTAAATTGATGTGTCTTGCAATTTCCTAAATTTCATACACTGGACAACTTAAAAACTTGTAAGAAACAGATTTCATATAGCAACTGTCAACATAAGAGGATGGTTCTCTGATTTATAACTAGAAATAAAGGCTAAAGTTTCAGGGTTGCCAAACTGCTCTCTTGAAAACAGCAGTAACTACAATAGGGGAAGAAATGGAAGAAGTTCTTAGTGTTTAGAATCATCCCCCAATGGAACAATTCTTTCCTGATTACTGTTAACCCCTTCCATAGGCTACTCTGCTTACAGAAAAGGAAGAACTATTTATTCCTAAGGACATATTGACTGTGAATTACTCAGTGTTGAGATCTATCCTCACTGAAGAAAAATTATATTTAAAAAAATACCTTAGGAGATGCCAGTTTTTAAATACATTGTGTCCTCTGTGATAGGTTCTGTAATTGTGTAGCAGTCCTTATGTCTTGAGGGGACTGTGAAGCTATTGCTTTTGAAGTTAGCTAATAACTCATGAAAAATATGGACACCATCCAAATTGAAATTATTTCTAAAAGGTAAATTACATGGTGATGTTATATAGCCTGTAGACAGCTCCATCTGAGAGGGCTGGGACGGATGAAGACTTATCTCCTACTCACCTTCCCAATAGAGGCAAGATAGACAAACAGAGCATTTGACAAGAAGCTCCTCTTTATTCAGTAAACTGAGTCCGCTAGGGAAACAGTTATCTAGGTGCTTGGATGAGAGATAGTCAATAGATGAGTCCAGGCAAAAGCTTTGGTGGAAAAAAATCTTCATAATAGAATGGCAGCAAAGGTATAGAGTTATTTAATAGCAATAAATACGACATAGCTGGCAAAATACAAGTAATTTCCAGCCAAAACACAAAGGAATAATTGTTCCAAAACCACAACTGGAATAGAAAAGAAATCATAGATGCTAGACTGGAACAGGAATTTTTCATTACACCAGAGTGAAACGTGGTCTGTTGAAAAAGAATAAAAACAACTTCTCTTAATTTCAGGATGGCCGAAGATTTTGCGCTTAGCTAGTCTGTGGTCTTCATGAAGCTACACCATCGTTCTTGTTACCCAAATAACAACAATTTCAGAAATAAAAATACTTGTCTTTTTGAGTTCTCATCACCCTTACTCAAACTCCTTAGTACATTATCCCTCTGCATACTCCTCAGTGGGATCTGTTCTGTTGCCTTCTGCCTGCTTTGTGCTTCCTACATTTCAATCATGTTTTCTGATTGCATGTCTGTAAGGATGTTCTCTGTCTCTAGCTGATCCATACTTCTTTTTCGTGTTCTTGGACTCCATAAGACTTTGATGATGTGGTTAGAGCTGCAAATCCCCCAGTCTTTAATGACAAACATAGTGTTCTTCTTTTGAGACAAATTCTGCTTAGAAGTATATGCCAGTTCCGCGTAGGTTTGTTCAAAACCTAAAAACATCTTGTGGCAATTTTTCCCCTGGTCCCACCTTGGCTTTCCATGCCCTCAACAAAATGATGCCCTAATTGAAAGTGTAGGTTTATTTATCTATGAAAATTGAGTTTTCCTTTGGGGAAATAGGAATTGGATGCAAGCTGAGCTTCATAGCAAATCACAAATATTTTGCTTTTTTTCAATATAATAAAATGCAGGGTGAAGGGAATGGGGGGTGGAGACGAAGCTATGCGAAGATGTGTCCTTCAAGTGACACAGAGATACCAATTTACTGAGTTGTGTTATAGATGGTAAAGGATCAGATATAGAACTACCAGGAACTCATGGAGTTGATGACCCACTGCTTCTGTGTTTATTTTCAGAGTGTTCACAGGCAACACATAGATGATTCTTCTCCAAGGTACATATTGTATCTGTAGTGTTGGGCGAGCAGGATAGCTAATGCAGATAGAGAAGGACAAATAAAAGGACAAAAAACCAATAATAAAACCAGTAGTCGTGAATTTTGCTAATCTGGCTGCTTGGTTGCCAGGCATATCTAATATATCTAATTTTTCATGTAAATTTCCTTCCATTATAAAAAGAATAAGCCAGAAATTGTAATGAATCTTTTCAGGTTTAAGGTAGGCATGGCCTATGTGTCATTTTAAGACCAATGAGTAAAGTTCTTAGATATTCAGAGACTGATCTGCTCAGTTGTTGTTTCACATTTTCTGCATGCAAACTCTGCAGTCAAAAAAAAAGAAAAAAATTGAACGCTGAAGAAATAGTAATATACTTTTTAATAAAGTCTGTAAAATCCAGCCATGGTCATCCTCCAGGTACCAGACTAATCCTAACAGAGCTCCTGACAGATCAGCCAATCAAGTGGGCCATAGCAGTTTCAATTCCTATTCTTGCACTACTACATTGAGTGAACTCCAGAAGCTAACTTCTCCACAACAAGGCAAATCTACTATTCTGTCTTAGCTTCACATCTAAAATTCTTCTCATTTGTCCATCTGGTCTCAAACTTAATGATGATTCTAACAAACTCATATCTGAATCACACCTGTTTCTTGGCACCTCTGGCATCCTCTGTCTAATCCAGTTCCTGCTGTGGCTTTCCAGCCTACTCCAAGCTTGGTGTTCTAGCCTCGTTCCAGTTCTCATTTCAGATCACAAGCTGAAACTTTATGCTCAGCTAAAGCTGTCTGGGCCCAAATCATCACATTTGGCTGAAGGCCTCTTCTGATGTTAGTCCTTCAAATGTTAAGTTATAAACTAAGGCTTTTACTTTT
>VWZQ01010174.1:469736-525783 GCA_013397015.1 Myiagra hebetior | reverse complement strand
TTTTTTTTTTTTTTTTTGAACTACAGGCCTACTTTCATGTTCCCATCTGGTTATATCCCTCTTCTGTAACACAATTTAAAGAAGACTTGGTGTGCAGTGCTTACAGAGTCCGGCAGATATAATCTTCTCTTAGAGATGTAATTTTAAAATGGTCTCAGCTAAGGAAGGACTCTCTAGGAAATCAGTTCCAGAATATGGAGCAGACAGGAATATCTACATTGTATTCCACTGGTTTATGACCTTACATAGACAATCATATTGGACTAACAATTTTACTGCTATAGAAGGACTTGAAATACCTATTTTGAAAGGATAGTTCTTTATACTTCATATCCGGTCTCATTTAATAAATCAGACCAACACTTTTAAGTATAAATATCCATCTTATGACTCCATGTAGTGTGTCTGCAATGCTGTCTGTTCTCTTGTTTAGACCCAAATCTGATTTCTTTATAAAAGTGCATTGAAATGCACTTTATAGGTATTCAAGATTCCTCTTTGTGCCTTTTTGTTGTTGCAATGATTAAGTTGGTGTTGGAATAGATGAGTGGAAATCAAATTCCCTTGCACTAGCAGGGGTTTAAGGTAATGCATAGTATTTCTTGAAACAGGAATTTAAGGTGAACTTGTCTGAACACTTCCTTGCCAGACACTCCTGCTTCGATGGATTTTTGCTCTTATCTAACTATTCAATAACATCAGTAAAAGTAGTTTCACATTTTGCTTTTTAAAGTATTAGCAGTCACAACTTGCAAGCCCCCACTGGGGAATAGTTTCAGCAATTAAGTCTACCACAGTTAATTATTTTTTTACTAGGGTCCTAAGTTTTTTGCTCCCTATTTGGCCAACTATTATAAAGCTCAAAGATTTTTGCTGTTGTGTATGAGAAATAGCATATAAATAATGTGGCTTTTCATTGCAACCCCTTATAAAGTAGAGAAAAAGCAATCAGAGATGATTTCACAACTATTTACATGGGAATTCTTACAAGGATGACTTAACAGTGTGGCTCTTACCTGCAGTAGACTGTAACCTGCTATTCTTTGCAGTTCCAGTAGTGGCTATTGCTGTGGAATAATAAGCTGAAACAAGAAGCTGTAGGGTGTTTTCCAAAGAACAAGCTGTACTCCTCCCTCTGTGTGCATGTTGTGTGTGTGCACACACCTGTGTGTGGATTTGGCTATGTAGATACAGATGTATAGATACAGATATGTACCTTCTTCGTGTATCTTCAAAGGTTTGCTTGATTCTTTCTTGGCAGCTCATTTTAAGATTGTCTTAGATGGGAAATGTGAAGTCCTGGGAGAACATAAGCCATGGAAGAATGCAATAGGCCTTTCATGCTGGACATAAAGGACTTGCAGGATTACAGTTTTTAGGAAGGCCTGTCCTCCTTCTCAGCTGAAGTGTCTGCAAATATTTTATTACACTGTAAACCCTTAGAATGGTGCTGGCTGTTGTAATGCAAAAAGCGATTTAGCCAGGGTTTGGAAATCATTGTCTGCAATTTTTTTCAAAATGATTACAAGCTTACAAGATTGGGTGATGTCTGTAATGTTAATGAAATATCCCATATAGATAAATCTGTTAGAATATGGCCTTCAATAAGTATCAGCACTTCCAGTTTGTGGTTACAGTTTATGCCAATGCAACAGAATGTGATTTTCATATTAATTTCTATAAATAATTTCTTGGCAAAATGTTAGAATAAAGTTTGTACATATTGGAAGTTCGTCAGTTATTTCAAAATGAACAAATATTGGAGTATTGGTAATTGTTAACTTCTCCATATTAATTTATGTGTATTTTTAGACTTTTCAAATTACACATTATTTTAATAACTCAGTCAGCAGTATCTTTGCGATATTATCACAGAAAAGAATGAGCCAACTCCCTTGCCTATTTTGCAGCAACTAAGTTTATCTGCTGATTCCCTCAACATTTTCTGGTTTTGCATCCCAGTAGAACTGGTTTGGAAATTGTCCACTACCTGTGATCCAGACATGTGCAACTGAGCTATTTATGAGGTGGACATGACTTGAATTCCTACATCTCCCTTTATCAGGTAAATGTCTCCTTTTATCAGGTAAGTGACCAGCCCATCTAACTCTTATAGATTAAAGTCAAACCACTAACTCTTAATAACTGGGGCTATTTGAGTTACCCTTCCCTTTTATTTCAAGAACAAACACCATCCTGTATTTGCAATTTCACTGAGACAGGCACATTCTTGTGGAAAAGATTTTTTGTTTAGTTTTGTTGAATTGTGTCTGCCTATAACAGATGGGTTTGTCAAAAATTAGAAAACTTATTCCTGCATCAGCAACATCTGCATTTGCACAGTGAAAATTTCTATTTTCAAACTATAATGTAACCAAACTCAAGTGTTTGTTTTAGTAGCACTTAATTATAGCCAGAATATCTCTGCCGAAATTCTGCACATTGTAGCACATTTGGTTTTTATTTACTGTGCCCTAAACCATGTTACCAGGAGTTTTACATTATAAATCTGCTTAAGGAATGATCAGGACATAATTTTTGATTTCCACATATAGCAAATAGCTTCTAGTTTTAAAAGAAGCTATAACTGATTATTCGAGAGAAAATGCCCCAGTCGCAGTGAGGTAAAGCAGTAGAGGGGCCAAGGAAGAAAGGAAAATCAAGCAAAGTCAGCATCAGTGAGCTCCAAATTGCCAGTAAAACTTCTGCAACATCTGAGGGTAGAAGAGACTTGGAAAAATGTTGATCATAGAAATAATTTTTGGACAAAAAAGGAATAGTTAGTCATATGCTAAATGGAACAAGACCTACTCCTGGAGCAAAATTACATGAAGGTATAGTGCCCAGATTTCCTGGAGCACTGAATCAGGCACAAAGTAGACAGCAGACAGGCTACATTATTGTCCTCCCAGATCTTTGGTGATGTTTTGCTTAATCTTTATCAGGACTTCTTTGCTGGCACATCAGATAGTACATGCAACAAAGAACTCAAGTTCTGTTTTGTCAGGTCATATTAATTTCGCAAACAGTTTTGTTGATTAAGCAAAATTACTTACTCTACAAAAATATTGAAATATTTATTTACCTGCTATACAGCTGCCAGAATAATCTGCTATTGCTGCTTATCAGCAATTTAAAACCTGGTGGAATGTTTGGGATATCTCTACATCTCAGTCATATCAGAGAGTTTCTCTTTACACAACACATTATAAAGCTCTAAAGGAATTTCTCACAAGTTGTGTTACATACATTTTATGAACAGATCTTCCTACTTCATTTTGGGTTTAGAACATCCAAAAAACAATAATAAAATATTTTCTTTTCCTTCTCAGTCTGAACAAAGAATTTTACTAAAATAAAAGCTATTTAATTTCTAAACCCAATCTCTGTAAAATCACCACCACTTTCTGTTTTGTTCCTTGCTGCTTTTTAGACACTAACACACAATTCCTTGCATTTTTCCTTTTTAATCTCTTTGTGTCTCTCACTATGATATTCTAAGCCACATTTGCTATTTAAAACTCTCGTTGCCATCCGCTAAAACCATAAAATCATGTTCAAAATGTCAATAACTTTATTAAAGGGGTTAATTTGCATCAAAAAGGCATTGGGGTGAGTAGTACTGCTAATAGAATCACATAGAAATTCTATTTTCTCCCAGGCCTGGGTGGGGCATCAGGCATTGACTTCACCTGCAAGAAAAGGAGATGAAAACCAGAGACAGTGTGTGCTTTCTAGCATTACCTGGCAGCCTAAGTATTGGTGTTTTATGGTGGAGCAAAGTCAAACCACTTAATCTTGTCTAATGGGACACAGCACAGGAATCAAATGTGTTAGTAGGAACGCTTGTTCACAGGCACAGCGGTTGCCAGCTAGCTAAATTTCGGGAAAAGAACAGAGACTGCCTACTTGTTGTGGAAAAAAATAATACTGTTCATCTGTCCCATCTGTTCCCACTTTCCAACACCTTCTCCACTTAGGAGGGAGACACCCGTGACAGTTGTTCTGCCTTGTGGGGAGAAAACTGTGATACAGTTTCTCATGTGTTGGTGGAGCAGTGAACCCAATGTTGTATGTAAGGAAGTCTTCCCCCTCTGCTCCACTAGCAGGCAACAAATCCCTCCCTCAGAAGAAAAGCACTTAACTTTGCCTAGGTTTGTTCCAAACACAAGGGAGAGGTAGTTAAACGTTGGAGCAGAGGCTGGAAGAAGAGTGATAGCCCCTGACGCTTAGACAGGGAAGAGGACATACCAAGTTCTCCTTTCTTCAGGTCCTATCTAGCCTCCTTACCTAATTGGAAGAATGACAAGCTTCAGTCTTCTGGGATGTCTTCCTTACAGGATCATAAGAGGTTCCTTGCAAGTCTGCTGATTTCAGGGTTTTCTTTTTTCCAGGAGTCAAGGGACTGCCATCTGCTGTTGGAGACATTTTTGTGGTTCTACCAAGAAGCTTTTTCTCTGATGGTTATTGGCACAATAGCTCTACAGAAGCTAAAGCTGGAAATTCATGCCCTAGAATGCAAGAGAAATATCCTTCTGCCAGCTGGAGGAGGAGAGGTGGGGACAGGTGATCAAGAAGGACTGGTTTATCAAAGAAAATCCAGGAGTCAATTAAAAGGCAGCGGGGAGAGGAAGGTGAAGGGACTGGCAATTGTGGTTTTCTGGTTAGGAAGGGATACAGGAAAACAGGAAGAGAAGAGAGGTTGTGAAAAAAAAAACAACTGAAGGTAGCAGAAGAAGTGGTAGGAGAGATATATTGTGTGTGAGGGATTGGCCAGGATTAGAAAAAGTTGAGAGCCAAGGGAACAACAAAGGTGATGTCAGATTTTTAAGAAGGAAGGAGAGGAAGCACATTAAAATAGGGGAATTTGAAAAGGGGAAATTTGTGATGGTGTTGGAAGTGGGAGTGGGGAGAAATATTAGAAAAGAAACATGAAAAGAGAAAGGAAGAAAACCCCATATTTTACCCTGGCTTTAATATCTCAGTAATTACCATTGTGTGGTACTAATTTGGAGCTCTTTTCATTTAGAATGGAGTATGTCAATGAACGACAAATTGAACATCTGATATCTGGAAATCTTGCAAGTGGTGAATTAGAAAGTCAAATACATCTTGTGCAACTTCCATGGGTTTTCACTTATAATACCACACCAATTACACAGATCTTTCTATTCATAAAACACACTTGTGTAAGCATTACCATCATAAATGACCCATTCTTGGAAGATGACAATGAATACATTGTAAGGGCTTTATAAAACAATTATAACAGGTGAAAAACTTCTGCATTCCTTTCTCGTTATGTCTTAGGCACTTCTGGGAACAAGAAAGGTACTGGGTTGCTTATATACTTAACCAGTGCCACACAATTTTGAGACTGACAAGCTAGCTAGACCTCAGCTAAGCTAGGGGAAAATAAAGTCCTCATTGTTAAGCCAGAAGAAAAAACTTGCAGCTGCTATATGTGTAGGTAAATACATGGAAAATGGAGATGATTATATGCACCATGAAAACCGCTAGTTTATGCATCCTACCATTTCTAGGTCACATCAAACTACGCATGGTGTGAAGAAGTGCAGATTTCAATTTAGGTAATGTATATGCAATTGGAGTAGAGCAGGGGACCATGACCATGACAATCTATCTCCTGCAGATTAATGTCTGGTGCGGGCAGGTATGTCATAAACTATAGCTTAATATGGAGAACCTCTCAGTTTTCCCCTCATTTTCACTAATGCATTGTGTGTGCTTGTAAGAGATTCACAGTAGATGTAGGGCTATTGCTTTTAAATGTTGCCTCTGACCCAGATAATGTCAAAATGTCTGAATATGCTATGCTCTTTTCAGAAAGAGCATCTCTAATGTAATGCAAATGCACATTGTGGGGAAATTCCAGCTGAGAAAATGAGGCCTTATATTTTTAAAACTATATACATGTCAATAGCCCATTATTCTCAAGTTTTAAATGTAATTGCAACCCAGCTTGGAACGAATTCCTGAAATAATAAAATACACTGAGTAGCAGTTACTGTGTCTTCCAGTTATTTTATGCTCCCCCCTGCCCTGCAAAATTAAAAAAAAAAAAAAAAAAAAAAAAAAGAAANCCTGCAAAATTAAAAAAAAAAAAAAAATCAGAAAAGAGAAAAGTGAAGTGAAAAAAGTGGAGAAGAATGGAGTGAGGAAGGGAGACAGAAGATAAAAGTGAAAGTCATATCCTTTTCTGTAATGTGTTTTTGGAACACTCTGTGCAAAAATATGCTGGGCTTCTAAAAGGCATTACAACATCAACGCATCTGAAGCTTTTGTATAAATGTATCTCAGTCCAATTTTGTATGACAAATTATTTCCAGGCAATTAAGAATATTTATAATTGTTTTCTTTGGTAGGAACTTTCTTCTATTTCCAAATTTCTTTTAAGCTAGTGTTTCCTATAAAGCCCGAACAGCCGTCATTTTGAAAGAATTCTCTCTTAGTCATGTGAACTGCTCCTCTCAACCATCTTTTTCTGATAAATTTAACATGTGCATAGTACAGCCTTTATCTTCAATACTGGTAGATTTTAAGGTATCATTATTTCATTGTGGAGTTTCCCCCCTGCTCTCCTTCTCTGGAAGTACTCCAAGAAACAGTTTCTAGGATTAAAAACAATATAGATTAATATTAAGGTTGCACTGAGCTGCAGTATTTCTTTCCTTTCCCTGCTCTCTTTACTTCCCTCACAGATTTCCCTTCTTAGCATGAAACCCTACACTTCTCAGTAAATGAAATGTAAATGGTTCAATTGCCTAGTCACATTTCTAGGGTGGAGAATATACACATAGAGTTCCTGAAAAAAACAGTATTTTAGCAACTGCTTAAGAAGCTAAAGGGTTATTATGCAGTGAATCCATGACAAATAGTCCTTTGGAATACTAAATTTGAGATACAAATGTGTGTTTACTCTAAATGCCTTCTGAAGACATAAAAATGTGAATTTAGTTTGTCAGAGGAGGTTGTTTTGTGGAAATGAACAATCACACTAAGAACCAACTTTCCTTCTCAGTTTTACACAAAGCAAGAGATAGCTGCAGACAGCGTTCAGCATGCTTTATTCCCCTTTCAGCCCTTTATTTTTTCCTTTATGTGAGGGAATCTGGGGTCTTTCTATCTGACTTATAGAGGTGCTGTTAATTATTTAAACCTTTCATCTTTCTTTATGTCATACTGTAAGCAGAAATTCTACTTTTTATCTGTTTCTCATCAAGCTGAATTTCTGTCATTGTTTGTAAGCCTGAGGATAGACAAAACTGTAAAATTAACTGTGTTTCAGTCTTTGAAAGAGAAAAAAACAGATAAAAACAGTCTCCTCAGTACTTAGTGCCTCTGGTAGTTGATTAGTCCCTGCAGTAGGGAAAATTAAATTTTGTGGTTGAGACCCAGCATGCTTGGATGGTTTAATAATGCTGTGGCCATCATCCAATGGCTGACAACCAAGAACTGAGGTACTTTCTGTTCTTTACTCCCTCATGCAACACCTGAAAATCCCGGGGCAAATCAAACAGCAAATTAAAGCTCAAAAAAACCCCTCACCTGCAAAGCATGTATAAGGAACTCATTTTAATGCTTTTAAGATGAAGTCATTGGGACAGGAGCCCAAAAACCAGCGACAAAGGTATCTTGTAAGTTCTGAAAGCACATTTTTCAATTTTTTGTAGTTCCAACTGTGCTTGCTGTTTTAATGTATTTCTGCTTCCAATGCAGTTAAAGCCAAGTAGCTACTAAAAGCAATCAAGTCACACGAAGCATTTCAAAAAGCCAAATCAGTGATTATGACCATAGATAAAATTGAAGACCGTGGCTTCTCAAAAGTAGTTTGTGTAAGGAATTCCCTCACAACACCTAAGCCCCATCTAGCACCCAGTGTGCACTCAAGTGCTGCCTCTGGATTCCCTGTCCAGGATGGGGGTTTGCATGACACATACATTTCCAGTGCACTGGGGCTGTCCCTGAAGATGAGTCTGCTGTGACCATGTCTGCCAAGCAAAAATGGCTTTGTTACCTAGCAATGAAAAGTCAGCTGTAATGATACAGGTTCTGTTATTCCGCAGAGAAAATGCAAAAGTGTGACATTGGATATGGATTTTGCTATGTACAAAATATCCTCAAAAGAGAAATAATATTAAAGTGTGTTTTTTTAGCGTCTAAGATTTTTGCTACTTCGTTTTTAGCAAAGCAAAACAAAAACCACAGGAAATTCAGATGGAAGAAAAACAGCCATTTTATGCTTCAGTGCTGAGAACATGGTGGATATTTTTCTTCCTAAGGCAAATACTTTTACACTCACAGCTTTGGCAAGTTCAGTTGGAATTTTGCTACATTTTGCCTTTAATGCAACATTTGCTGATGATAAAAGTAGCATTTTCTTTTGGATCAGATATATTTTTAGAATAACCTTGAAGAAACAGCTGTCAATTTTACTCTGATTTAACAGAGGCTTCAGTCAGAAAGACAGGAATTCCTTCCCTAATCATTCACTGCAGTAGTACCAGAAAGCTATATTACAAGTGCTCAGAACTGTATCCTGGTGCAGTTTTTCTCTTGTTTTGCTTGAGCAGGATTGGGTGGAAGAGAGAAATGAGACCAGGCACTTTAGTGGTAATTCTTTTAGTTAGATCACAGTTATGACAATTATGGCCATTGAAATTCTTTCCCTGCCTTTACATTCTGTTTATCAAGAGTGCTTGGAAAAGAATGCTTCACAGTAACATTGTTCTGTTTGTTGGTCTTTCTTAGCCGTCACATCTACCAGTTTTGCAGCTAGTGGTCAACTTCAGAAAATTTGATAAAGACAGAGGACATTATATTTTTATCAGCTTTTCTCTATGGAGCATAAACTATTGCAGCTCATTTCCCTTTCTATACTGAGAGGCTGCCCCATCAAAAAGTTCGCCCAGACAAGTCAGAGACTACCCTGAGTGTGCTAAGTCTATCTTACCACCCCCTAACCAACCTGCAAACAGACCAAAGCAGAGCTGAGAAAGCCATGCATATGGAACATTAGGTAAAGATACACAGAAATTTGTGTTCATGAATTTAAAACACAGACTTAGAGAAGGAGCTGGGGTTTTGTAATGTTATATGAAGGCATTTCTACACCATACAATTAGGCAGCCATGCATTAGAATGTAACTGAACCCTGAACTGAATACACAGGCTGGTGCTCAGCCTAGGTCCCTAGGTTTAAAGTGCTAAAAATCCCAGTATGGAGATAAAGTTTGTAGTTTAATTCCACTTATTATTTGCTTAAATAGGTATTTATCTTACGCTTTCCTTGTGGAAAGTCCTTTGCTCCAGCAAATATCCTGACATTTGATGGTTCAAATATAGATGTAAGGCCTTCTTGTTTTGCTGGTGGTGACTCAATAATGGGACACTGCAAGTGATGTTCTCAGAGTTGTAAGAGTTACACATGATACAGGTTTAAATGTCTGCTCTCAATAGAAGTCAACAACTTAATGTCATATGCCAGTCTTCTAGTCCAGTCAGACTACCTTGTGTAATGACTTCTGCACCCAGGAGTCTGGCAGAGTGATCAGAAATAAAGGACTCCCAAAGCAGAAGATATAATTTCCTGGGGAATTCAGTGTGTAAAGCCGTGTTTCCTCTACATTACATCTGGACCAAAGTACACGATTTGAAAACCACACAGTTTCCCCCACCCTCTTTTTTATCATGTTAAACTAGTGGGGAGGGGAGGTTTAGTTCAATTCCTTTGTTGGTTTCACTGCTAGTTTCTATAAGCAAGCAGTAAGATTTCAATATGGTGTTCTGACATGTTTTGCCCAGTTTAGACAGTGTTCTTAAATCTTTACCCAGCTTTCTTTTCTTTGTTTATGTTCTACCCTAATGGCAGGAATCAGAATCCTGATTTCTCTGCCACTCAGAATGGTTGGTGTTGTACATTCTCAAGGGCATTTGCTAGTGCAGTCATTCCTCGAACTCTCAGACCTATTGGTAACACTGTTTTCACTAGGGTGATTTGCATTCAGTCTAGATTGAAGTCCAGTACGTGCCCACAACATAAAATGTGCTTGTTATGAATGAAGTATATGCAGAGCCTCTTAAGAATTCACCCAACATAATTAGATACACCCTGGTTCATCTAAATGTTATCCAAAGGCTAAATATCTGAAGCTTTAATTGAAAAAGCTCATTAACTTTAAATACAGTTATAGTTGTTGAAAAAATCTCAGTGGAAATAGTAGATTCTCCATTAAGACCAAAAATAAAAGCATTTGAGTCTGAAGCTATTAATCATAAAGTTGACTTGCATATTTGTGCTACTTTTGAAGTAGATCTGAGTGCTTAATTAAAAAAAAAAAAAAACCAAAAGGAAACTTGTGCATGCATGCTAACTAAATTTTGCTACTTTGCCGTGTGTTTAGTGGGTTTCAAGTACTTAAAGAGTGCAAAATAAAAAGAACTACTTGATGTAGGAGCACAGTAGACAGGTCTACAGTCAGTTTGAAACAAGCTGATGATTATATGTGATACTTGCCCACAATGTGATAAACTAATAACTGTGTCTATGGAATGTCAGATTAGCAAACAATCCACCATCAGAAGAACATTCAAAATGAGTATATATGAAATTTGCTATCACACCCTACAGAATTGTGTACCCAGAGGTAAACAAGACTTAGTAAAGTAAGTAGTCTAGTGTGTGCAATGATGCAACCGGAGCAAGCTCTTATGGATTGCATTGACAGTAAGCTTCCACCTGATGGGTCCCTTCCAACAGATGGGAGGGGAGAGTACCAGTCCAAGGTGAGATGCTAGAAGTGATGACAAACTTGCACAATATTTACATGTACTACAGAATGACCAAGATTAGCTGACACTATCATTTGAATTTCAGAAATATTGCTGAGTGAAAAACCAGCCTGATTACTTCCGAAGAATTTGGATGCAAAGTTGATGTTGATGCAACTGACATGGAACAGAGAGTGTTACTTGTTAAATATGAGAAGAAACGTTTACAGTTTCCAGAGCTTCTTTGATATTCTTTTTTTCCTTCTCTTGGGAGCTAAAGCAGACAATCTATTGCTGCTGTTACAGAAGTGAATGTGAACATGGCATCAAGCCAGATTCAACACCACAGCTCTTTTTTTTTTTTTTTCGCTATTCAGGTGCAGGCTAATTAATCTGAAGCACATACCAGAAGTAAAGAATTAATGTTAGCAATATTAATAAAGTGTAAATCTGCATTACAGTGTCTGACAAATCTGGATGGGAATTTCACAGGATTTTAAAAGACTTTCTTAATATCTGAGAAGTATTCACTTACCACGTTTTATTTGCCAAACTCTTGAAATACGACAGTTCTCAGAATTCATCTGAAAATTACTCTCTCCTGACCTAAATGATCAGGAGTCATTACTTTCAAATGATTTCTGTGGGAAAAGAAATAATATAGGAGCAGACTTCAAACAACAATTGTCCTTCCTAAAATAAATAACCCTTGACATTAAAATGAAAAGAATAAAATCTGAACCCAACCTCCCTTCTCTCTTACTTTCCCATAGAATTATCTATTAGAAATACCTTTTGGAGATGTATAGTTATAATAGGTCATTGTAATGCACTATTATATCATTAAATAATAAAAATGCAAGTTAAGAAAATTGTTTTCAGGAGTTTCACCTTTAAAACTATAAAGAGGCAGTGAAATAATAAAAACTTCCAGTACTAGAAGAGTCTTTCATTTGCTGATTTTTACATAGTATTAATACCACAGAAGAAAAATTAATAGACATGCTTAAAAGAAGTTCTAATATAAAGTAATAAAATTAGAGACATATACAAAATATTATTTAAACCAATACGAATATGGTATTTGTTCTTCAAATAATTAAGCCAGTCTCACAATTTTTACAGGCACAGGAGCTGAACTTATTTGTTCTAAAGCTCACAATTCTGCTACTTCCTTACATGTTACTAATTTTCACATATTGAAATTCACAAGATATTTTACCTCCATATACATGATAGTACATGACACATGATTGTACCTACGTAAGTTACGATAGTTACACACAATTCATGGCTTCTAAAAGTGATTTTTTTAACCCTGACAGTAATGTGTAAAAGTCAACAAGTTTTAAGACTGCTAAAAAATCTACTGAATAGATTCACTGGCTGTTGTTTAGATATTAGATATTGGTAGTAGATATTTAGTAGGCATTTAGTAATTAGTAGATATTTTAAGAACCTATAGCTGATACTGTATTTAAACCTGTCACATGGAAATCAAGGTCAAAATTTCTGACTGTGAAAGCATACAGTTAACTTTTAAGAATTGTTCTGAACATGTGGAGAAATACTGTATTTCACACAAATTTTAGATGGTTATAACAACTTTAATTAGGCTGTTATTCTACTGCCCAAACAACAAAATTATTGCCTAGTTAGAAGTCTCCAAATTAAAAACAAAGCAAATGAGCTGTTACTTTCTGTAATGCTGGAGGAAGAATGAAATTTATAAAGGGGATTGCTAAACATAATCTATCATTCAGAGAGTTGTCTTTTAGCTTCCTTCTAGCAGATTTTTGTCTAGTACTCATTAAACCAGTTCCATTGGTGAAAATATGTGATGAAAAATCAAATACAGGCACTTTCTGTAGGTTTTGATGAACTCTATAGTTATAACTAATGTTCGCACTTGGTTGGAATGTAACAAGAAAAGAGAATAAAAAGTCTATTTAGTATTTTAATAAATACGGTTTATATCTTTCTCTTGTTGGGAAGGAAATCAAGCCTTTTTCAGTCTGTCATTTTTGTATACAGGTAAGTCTAAAACTCCTGTTTAAAATGCATAAAAAAAGTTTGGATATCACAAATTTGCTTTAATGACTCTTCTCACTTTAAAGTGGAGTTTCATCTCTTGTCTTGGGAAAGGCTTTTCTGTAGATGGTTGGGGTTTCTTTTCTTTCCTTTTTTCTCTCCACTGTTGCTTGTACAATGCAAGCTCCTCAATTAGCAAACAGAACTACATGTATTAGCATTCAGCCGAACCAAATACTGGATTCAAGACCAAATGCTTGCAGAGGTGCTGGCATTAAACTGGTTCCATACTGTGGAAACTGGTTTGACAACACCTTCCATAAATACATTAACAAAAGTTACAATTAAGGAGGACACTTCTACCATCATGTTTATTTTGCAATCAAATGAGGAAACCCCCGAAACTTAATGACTACTTTGATTCATTATCCACATGTATTTAAAGTGAGACAGTATTTGACTTAAGAATGGAAAGCTACTTATACATAATGTTCCCTGAAGATATTACTTTCAAGTAAACATCTAGACGTCTTCCCACTTGAAGAATGGTTTATTTCTTTTTCAGTTAATGCTCACATTGCAAAGGAAATAGGTGTGATATTTACATACCTCAAGGTAAATGTATTAATACATACCTAACCAGTTTTGTTGAAAGGTAAAGTCTTACCCAATCAAACCAGAAATCACACCCCCTGCAACATGTGCTTTTAAAACATAGAAAATGTCCAGAAAACTCTCACTTTAGACAACAAAAAAGGCACTTCTGGGAGACTTCATAATTAGCATTAAAAAGAACATGTTTTTGTTTTTTGGGGGTTTTTTTAAGAGAAATGTTAGTACAACAAATGCTTGAAACATCTCATGAGAAGGATTTCTCTGTACAAGCCTCAGGTTACTATAAGTTGGGTTTTCTTTCTTGCTTGGGCTTTTTTAATGTTTTATGATGTTTATTGCACACTCTTCAATCCAGAAATATCCTTCTGAACCCTGAAACTGTTGTTGAAAACTGTGGTGGCTGGTGAGGCTACAATAACAAAGGACAGATAGAGTCCTCTGGTGAGAAGTCCCTAATACCAGAGAACCTCCCAAGGTTAGGGTGAGAAAAGAAGCGTCTCCGAGGATGCTCTGTTCTGTTATGGTAACAGAATGGGTATACCCCGGCTCTGCTTCCCTGGTTGGGCTGTGGCCTCTCTGCCCCCTTGCTACCTTATATGTTCCATGCCATAGAAAGTTCTCCACTGCAGGTTCCCCCCATTGGCTTTTGCCTCTCGCCACTCCCCCAGAGCTTCCCCGTTGGCTTCCATTCCCTAGTCCCGCCTGGGAACCGCCCCCGTGCCCTCAGATCATTGGTCTCTGATGCTCACCCCGCTCCCCTACTTAAACCTGGGCCCTCCATTGCTCCTTGTCTTCGTCCTTGGGTCCCTTTGGGGTGTGGCTGCCATGAACCTCCGTCCATGGAACTCTGCATGGAGACCCTTCCTGCCCGTTTGCATTTCCTGGAGCTGTCCGTGTGTGCGTGCACTCCTGTGTGAGCGTGTGCTGCTCCTGCCGAGCGGCTTCGCTGAGGAGACGCTGTTGGAGCATCGCAGCACCGCGCACTGTGGCACAGCAGCCGCAGCCCCCGCCCCGGATTGCAGTAATACAAATCTTACAGGAATAAATTTTTCCTAATTTTGAAGTGAGTTTTGAGAAAATGCAAACCAACAAACAACGTAATTGTTGCTGAAGGTCTAAAATATGTTTGAATGTTGCGCAAGCTTTATGCCAGCAGGACTATCCCTTGCTACAGTTAGCATTGATAATGAGTTTAAACTGTAGTCCTGGTTGATCAGCTATGTCTGTGTTCTGAGAAACAAACCTTGCTAAAGGGAGTAATGATGGAAAGTCAAGTAGGAGAAAAATAAATATGAAAGCAGGTTGATGAACTAATAAGTAATCAAGCAGTATTTGAATTTTTTCATGTGAGCTCATTATGTGAGTATTGAACAGCGAGGAAATCTGTTTCAGATCAGACATCCTTGTCATCCAGTCTGATATCCTACCCTTTCCAAAGAAACAGTATGTGGATTTTGCACTGCAAATTGTACTGGTGCAACAGAGCCATTGATTTTCCATACCATGTTTTTGGTTTAGTGCTTCTGTCTAAAGACATTGGTGGGTAACAAGAATAAAATTAGTCTCTAGAACTGGATTAAGTTAATACACCAGGAGCACTGTTGTTAGTCCAAGAGACTTAAAAGAGTAATAAGAACATCCTGAAATGTCCTCACCAAATTATTCTAAAAACCAGAGTTTGCTCTGAAAAGCAATATGGTGAAAACTATCCTTCTCCCATTTATAAATTAGACCGATTTTTTTTTCTTGAGTCTTCTTCTTTTACATTTTTATCCCTAAACATAAGTTAAGGTTTTACTGTTTAATATGTATATGATTCTAGCCAAACATAGAAGATATAACGGAAAAATCCTCTCTGGATGTGGAAGAGAAATTGGAGTGTAAGCTGGATTTTTTTTCTGACTAATTTAATTCCTTTTTCTGTACTAAATATTTGATCTGAAACTGTAAACACTTAACAATTGTGTTGATAATGAATGAATCATGAAAGAAACAAGCTTATTGTCTCCTAGATGGATTAGTTTCTGTGAAACATAGAGAAAAAAGTCTTATTTATGTTCAAAACACGAAGCATATGTAAGACAATGCAAATATGTTGAATTTCTGTTGCATACACACCATTTCTACAGTTACTCTTCTAACCACAAACAAAATTTAAGATGGGCAAAGTGGTAAACTCCACTGTGTAATCAATGAAACAAAAAAAGGACAAAAATAAAACCTTGTTAAATTCACTGAGTCAAATTCTCTTTTAGAGGCATACAATGGGAGCTGTTCCACCATTTGTGAAGACCAGACATGGCCTTTATATATAGGTGATGGTAACCAAAACCAGGTGATGATTTCTTCTTTGGTAACCACATCTTCAAAATAATCTCTATTTTTCTGATTTTTCTGAAGCAACGGGGACATTGACACTAACAAATATCAGAAGGAAGCAATAGAGGGAAACAGCATTGATACAGGGAAGAAGAGCTGTTAATCAGATGCTTCAAGCAGGTGGCCTTTGAAGCAGACAGGAGACATGGAGGCTAGCTAGCTACATTTTGCTTCATGTTGTGTTTTTGGGAAACGTAGCTGAGAGTATTTGGTGTCAGGGTAGAGCAGCTAATGCGATTTTGGTCATGACTGCCTTTGACTCTGTAAGTTTCTGTCTCTGTTAATTTCATATTGTGACTGGTTGCTCAGACGGTGTCTTTTATTGCTTTGAAAAAACTGCAGGGGGTACTAAATATTGACTTCCTCTGGTCCTTTAACTTTTAATAGGGTTGTATCTTTTACACAGGAAAAAACAGATGTCTGGTAGGAGATAAAGAAAGCAAACAGCTTTGTCATGATTAGTAAAATAGCTCTGGCTTACAGTATGAACACAGAGTATTGAAAAGTGATACCCCTGGCACAATACTGGTTTGTTCTTTGAGGACTCTTGGTCCCAGAATTAAAGAGGCCACTTTATGAGAACTTGTGGTTTAGAAATAAGAGAGGGTCCTTGAGGTATTGGTTTCACAGTCCTGACTGCTTGAGAATCTTTGATCAGTCAAAAAATCATCCCCAGCCATGGGCAAAGGCATTGACCCACATAATCTGCTGTGTACATTGTTCTTATGGAATATCCCAGTTCTAGCAGCTATGCCTAGAGTGGCTCATACAACTTGCTCCTGCATGACTTTAGCTCCCATAGTTGATGCCATGTTTAGACTTCTCAATCCAATGCACAAGCAATCCAGCAGCAAACAGTACCCACTTTTGTGTAGTACTTCATGGTACTTGTACACTGTTTTCTGATTACACAATTTTTGACATGCTCATTCATTCCTCCTCTTAAGTCCTTCTCTAGTTAAACTGGAATAAATATTGTCAGTGTACATCCCAGGATTTACATGAGATTTTAAAACAGAAGTATTAGAAAACCCTTTAGACAAACAAGGCAGAAGTTTTCATTCTCTCCATCAATTCTTCATAAAGCTATGAATTAATATCCTGAATGTGGCTAAACTTAGCAACCAAGCAACCAAGCAAAAGCTTTCTGAAATATTAAAATATGGTCCTCCAGTCTAGCCAAATTGTTGAACTAAAATTCTGAACACGTCATAAAAATCTCATCTTGTATGGTTGATCTGAGGCAATTCACTTAGTTTATACATCTTTGTCTTTAAATCAGGATAATGCTTCCCTACCTCAAGTGCATGTTGTCAAGATAAAAGTGATTAATCATCCTTCTGAATATTGGAAATGAGACAGTGGACTGAAATGAAATGAACTGAGGAAACTGCACAAGTAGATAAAACAGCCTGAAAATATTTCTAAACTTCTCCTTGCATAACCAGCTAAATTTCCTTAAATTCTCTGTCTATACCTTGTACTGTTTTCATAGCTTTGACAGTGATTCACCACAGAGCACATTTTAAGTCAGGGAAGTGGTCACAGCACCAGCCTGTCTGAGTTCAAAAAGCATTGGGACAGCACTCCCAGGTACATGGTGTTCCTGAGATTCTTGGGGCTGTCCTGTGCAGGGCCAGGATTTGGACTCAATGATCCTTGTGGGTCCCTTCCAGATCAGCATATTCTATGATTCTAATACATTATTCTGCTCCCAATTTAATGTCACCATACTAAAATTTACATATGTTTCTGTGTGCTTCCCACTGTACACAGTTTGTAAATGATACTCAGAAATGCTCGATTTATCCAGCACATATGTAAGGGCATGGTAGACATATTAATATAAATGGCAAAGATTACAAGGACATTTAAATGGAACAACTGTAATCCTTAGAGTAGGATCTTGCAGTTGCGCCATCACAGAGAAATATTAAACCACTCAAATGAAATCTGGGAATTACTGATAGCTGGATATGTTCAGAGATAGAATTCACAACTACCTTTATCCACCTCACAATACTTACGTGTTTTCCTGTTGATTCCTATATGAGACTTCTGACTGTGCAAGGTACTGAAAGATGTATCCCTAATTCAATTTACAGACTCTTGTAATTCCCTGGTATGAGTGTGTTTTAGTCACAATGATAACACTCATGTATTTCTTATCTAGTTGGGAAAAGAAAGAAAACAGTATATCAGAGGACATATTTAAATTGCAGAAATACATACTCTTTATTTAAAATATGCTTGTCATCACCAGATATCATTAATGTATATTTTTAGGCAACTATACTGATGTAGAAAAGAAAGAAAAACCTAAAAAATCTCGTATATAATGTCTCCAACTGCTCTGAAATAGTAGCATAAGTGTACACTGGAAAAAAATGCAAAATCATTCTGATGTCTGATTCCGATTCCATTGCATTACAAATCAGAAGTTACTCTGAGTATACTAAAAATCAAATAATTTTCAAAAAATTCTTCTATTTCTATTGCTTTAGTTTTTGATTACATGGAACTTTGTGGAGGGGGGGAACCCTTTTACTAATTTTTTTTTTTTCAGTTTTACTTTTATGTGAAGCAATTGCTTCTGTTTAAAAATGTTGATTTCTAATTGGAAATATGTGGGGATTTATTAGATTTTTTTAGGACACAAGAAAATTAGCATAAGGAGAGGGAAAGAGAGGGAACATGTTCAGACCAGCTCTAACAGTGGAGTTGTGCCAGTCAGAGAATGAGGACTGATATGTTCTTAGAACCAGAAAGCATGATCATATGTAATGTTGCTGTATGTTATTTTAGAGAAGGGCCACTTAAAAAACATCCTTCACCATTCTCAATTCTAGAGGTTTAGGTACTCATGTGAGTAGGTGTCTTATGAATGTGGAGAAAACAGACGGAATAGCTCTTTACTGATGAGTAATAGCTACTATATCTTTTCTGATTGTACTGGGATGGTGATGCTTTTGTTACTTAACCTCTGATTACTCCAGGATTGGAAGCAATCAGTCAGTATGAGTTTGGCAGCTGTGGAATCCAGATGTGCAGCCCTTGGAATGAATCTCTCTGGCAGTGGCAGCTGGCTGCCACTTTCCCTTTTCTGTTTTTCTCAGCAGATGTGATGTGATTGTGCTGTGCAACCCACCAACATTATTCATTTTCACACAATTTTTTTTGGTAACGATTGGGAACTGACTCCCTGGGGCATGTTTTTGATGTTGAAGAGGAAGAAATTGTATATGGAGGTCCTTTTTCTCTTGCTCATGTTTCTTTACGTTTTTTGACCTGAGTCAATTTTGCCTTGAATTAGAAAGAATGAGGAGAATAAGTCTTATAATACATTCACCAGCTTGGCCCTCCACTGTCTTTTAACTAGTGCAAAATGCTCCATTCAACTTTCAGGAAAACTAGACTAGGACTGAGAAAGAGATTCTTCTAACTGCTGAAACAGTTTGACACCAGACTTAAAACCAGAGTAAAACTAGTGAAAGTAACACTGGGAAGGAAACAGCTGATTCCCTCGTCCTGGGCAATATGGATGGGTATAAAATGGAACAGCCTGTGTAAAAATAAAGACATTGAAAATACAGAGCAATTTAAAACTTCTGTCCAGAACAATGAATTAGTAAGAAGTAACACAAAGAGCAGAGCTCAGGAGAATAGTGAACCCTGCTTATTACTCATGTGGCACTAGGCAATGACTAGTTCAGATGAGATAACCATGGATAATCCAGAGCTGACTGCACATATATTTATTGTGCCATCCTTTGTTCAAGCTTATTCCCTTCTTGGATTTTGATCAGTTCAGCCACATGAAAAACAGGAATGAATTCTCCTGGGTTGTCTAATTACAATCAAGCCTTAACTGAAATTTATTAGGGAAAGACAAAATCTCACCAGTAATTTTCTTATAATGGCAGGGGATGCTGTGAATTTCTGGGCTTTTCACTAACTGTTTCTATGGCATATGCAATTAAATTAGCAGGATTGTTTTCTGCAGTTTAAGTTGGAGTGTGCATTAGTCACCTCTATCCCAACTGCTTCATCTAAATAGTAGATGGAAAGGGGGAAAATAAATGCATGGATTTTGTTTGTAAATAACATTGCCTTAGATATAACTGGAATACTTGCCATCCATTTTTCTGGTGGCCAGTTTTGATTCATATAGAAATAGTTATTCAATGCATCTTTTTTATTAGTCTAAGGAAGGAATATTCTCCTTTACCCTCTGTATGTAGAAAGAGCATTTCACATTGGTGACTGACAGTGGTTCAAATCTGAAGACACAAATATGTGGGGATATATGATCAGGGCATATCTGCCTGCATATAACTGACTCAAATTCATCTTTTTTCCCTGACTAAGAAATTAGTCTTGAAATACAGACTCTGTTTTTCTTCACATCCTGTAACATAGCATGTTAAGAAAAGGAAAGAGCATACATCACTATCTTTGATCCGGAAACATGAAATACCACTCTCGTGTCTCTCAGGGTTTCTTGGGAAGTAGTTTTCACTCTGCATGGTAAGTGTAGCACTGCTGTCTTCATTTCCTGATTTTCTTTTACTTTATTTGTCCTATGCTTTTTGCTGGAGTCAAGTCCATGGATTCCCAGCTGGAAAGTGTTGGTTCCATATCTTAGTAAAGATTCAAAGAACATCCAGCTGCTGCTACACTTTGCAGGAGAATCTGTTTGCAATGACTGCAGCCCAAAAGCTTGAGAAGTTGTTTATACAGTGTTTTATCATGTAGCTCTCTACAATGCATGGAGTTACATACCCGCAGGAAAATTTGAGCCATCAAATCAAATGGACAGTCAAAAAACCTTATTTTTTCCCCCAAATTCTAGGTGCAAATTTAATTTGGGAGTGTTCTCATTTTGCGGTCCTAGACTAGGACATATGAGGTAGATTTCTGCTATTTAAGATTCTGGGCAATGTGGAGATTTCTGCTGCTTAAAATTCTGGACTCTTGGATTTTCCCTTTTTATGAAAATGAGGTGCATAGAAAAAATCTAACTGGGCTTTTCAACTGGAATTGCTTCCAGAAGGACACAGGTAGAAGTTAAGTGGTTCTGGCAACATTACAGGGTGTCAAATGCAAAAGAAAAAAAAAAAAAAAAGGGGATAGAAAGTATAAGTATTCATTTTTATGCAACATAAATACTTTTCTATATTTAGACATTCTGAAAGAGAGGAGAAGGAAGGAATGGAAGACTCATTTACTTTGTTCTCGTTCAAATCTTTATTGCTCCAGTATAAATTACCAGTTATCTTTGTTTTCTCTTGCATTTAATTTTGTCTTATTTGAAGCACCACAAAATCTCTTCACCACTTTGGTAGACTTTAAAAGGTGGAATATAAAAATTCATTAAGAGGTCTAATTTTGTTAGATTAATATTAAACATACATTATCTGAGCCAATCTAAGGCAGTGAATTCTGCTAAGGAAAGACAGCTCTCTTTATAGAGAATATATTTCCCCCTCCATTCACCAGTTCTCAGCTCAGGTGTGATGCTCCAGAAGACTTGTAGTTGATTAGGGTAGGAAAACAGAATTACAGTTTGATGCCTTCGTATGCTTATTCTCAAGGGCCCACAAACAGCAAATTAGGCTTTTCTTTCTATTCTGAGCTCTATGAGATCAATTTTCCTTGTCTTTTATTAATTTTTTTAAATTTTGCCTGTAAACCTTTTTCATCTGGAGCAAAAGAGAACCTCCTAATTCCACTCTTTCACCCTGAACAGGATCATATTCTGAACACATATGGATAGAGGCATGTTAGTAATAACAGAGGGAAATAGGGTCACCTGAGGCTGAGAGACAGTCCAGAGGAGATTCAAATTGAGAACTGGATTGATGACTTTGGAGAAGATTGGGTGATGAGAGTTGTGCAATGCAGAGTCTGATCCGGGCTTGAGTGAAAAATACCAAAATGCTTAGGTCAGAGTTGCAAGATACAGTGCTTCTAAACATATATGAAGAGAAGGCTGCTGCCTTATCTTTTCTCCCTGATCAGCACATTCTTTGAGCCATGTTGCATGAGAACACACAAACTTTCCTAAAGGCTACTGTCTTTTTCATATATTTTATTAGTTAATTCAGGAAAATGTATATTTTTAATGCATATGGTTGTAATTGTCTAGCAAAATGGTTTCAACTAGAAACAACTGGCAGAGAATGCAGGAAAAAACTGGGAACAGAGAAGGCTCCAGTAGAACTCCCAGAGGACTCTACATTCAATAATAGGAAGAATAACATGGGAGAATTAAAGGCGCAAACTACAGTCAGAGCCTTTTTAAGTTCTGTTATCAGTTCTTCTAGCATCTAAATTATTTTGGAAATTCATTTTATTTATTTATAAGCGAGAGAACAATTGACAGTTTTAAATGATGGGTAGGTGTGGGTCAGATTCTTGGCAAACAGTCAGAGCTTGAGCTCTTGGGTGGTGTCAGGGAGGGAGGGAGGAACGCCGTCCTGAAAAGACCTCAGCACCACGAAAGTTCCAATTGCAGCCCATTTCCCTAAGCATTTTTCAATGTCTCCATACTGTCTTTTTCTAAACATTTAAGCTTCAAAGGCCGTATTATATAGACTGGCTAGGTCAATGTGCTTTGCTCAGAAGAGTTTGTATGCTCTATTGTCTGCCACAAATTGTGGTAATTTTCTGTCTTGTGTTACAAGCCTTTTTCTTTATTTTAATAGGATAACAGCTCTCTTTCCTTCTCTTTTTGTATGATTGTGTTACAGTTAACCCAATTCCACAAATAAAAGTAGTCAAACAGAAATGACTCTGTGTGCTTATCCAAATACTTGTGTATTGGACTGTCTCTCATTATTGACTAAATTTTTATTACAAGAGGAATCCAGTTATGTTTTATTGTAAAGGACAGACTGGGAGAGGGCAGTCAGTGTTAGATAGTCTCTGCTTGTTTTCCAAATGCAGTTCAGTTTAGGACATCACGTGCACAGACAGTAAGCATCAAAACCAGACACACAGAAAGAGCCCAATCTCAGCACAGATACATTTAAAATAATAATATAATAGAAAGAGAAAACAGAATTTTGCAGACATCTAACACAGAGTAGTTTACCCTGGCATGAACCTCGGTCAAAAGATGGAATTATATTTGGCACTGCACTCAGCGACAATGACTCTACTCTAGCCTGTGTGGTTTATACATTTGCTTAGTGCTTTCCTTGGGACAAAGAATTTAGAGACAGACAATGAAAAAAAAAAAAAAAAGAGGGGGTTTAAGTTTACTGTAATGTAAATACACATACACATTGCTGCAGATGTTATTCATTGGCAAGTGCTTCTGCCCAATTATGCTCTGAGCTTCATAATATTTTAATGAGCTTTTACCCTAAATAGCAATGAAGTGGAACAATAAAAAATTCTCAAAAAGTAAAACAGTTTGGGAAGAAGGGAAGGTTTGTAGGCATTTTCTTTTGGGGAGGGCTATCTTTGGGAAAAAAACACATAGCATACAATGGAAACTATCAGGATTGAAATAATGTCTAAGTTTGGTAAAGCCAGATCAACTCTAATACATTAGGAGTGTGTAAAATTAAAGATTTGGGTAATTTACTTGTTTATTTATTTACTTTTTTTAAAGTACATTTATACTAAAGGAAAGTGAGGAAAGTAAGAAAAGCTGCTTAGTGTAATTCAAGCTGGATTTGTTCTTTAATGCTGATGAACTCATAATCGGCACCTCGACAACCGTGTTGCTAAAAATCTGTACCAACTAAAGATTTTTAAAAAATAAACCATTTAATATTTATTGTAAATGCCATGGTGATTTAAGCATTGTTATACAGAGATTAAAAATATTTGGGGATGCATGGCAAGGCAGCCAGTTTGAGTTATTTTCTCCCAAAAAACACACTACAAAATACAAACCAAACTTGATTGGGAAAAATTCCAGCAAAAAATGGTGAAATCTAACCACTGTATTAATGCAATTGTTTTAATTCTAAGCATCTGTGAAGAAGATCTACATTCTCCCCTGGGTTTGGCATGCCACCACCTACCTCGGCAAATAAAAAATAAAATAATGTCCACTCCTCCCATCCAAAGCAATCCAAATCCACTTGGATTTTATTTCAGCATACTCCCCACTATGAACTGTTTTCACAGACTCCTCTGTAACTCTGTACTCCATAAATGTTGAGCACAGGAGATCTGCTTTCTGTTTGAACCTGCTCCCAGTGGATTAGTGGGATTCTTGCTGTTGATTGCACTGAAAGCCCTTAAAGCCCTTCCTTCTGCCAAGGGATGGGATGAGCAGGCAGACAGCAGCAGGGTGGGCACAGCATCTGTTTGAAACTGGTGTTTGCCAGCAACCCTCCCACCCCTGGCTCTCTGCTGGCTACAGGGGAAGGGACCTGAGCAATCCTCCCTGGATGTCTGTGGGAGGAAGCTGACAGGCCCTTGACCTTTGTCTGCTGCAGCTACTGGAAATGCTCACGGTGGTTGAACACGGGAATGAAATCCAAGTGGATTATTGTGATGCAAGACCATGATCAAGACTATTTTGGTTGAGCTGGTTGAATCCTCAGTTTACCTTGGGATAACCCGTGTCTCTCTTCCCAGTTTTCTGTACTCTGACTCTGAACCCAGTCAGAGAATAGCAGCACTGACTGTACAGAGATCATCTGGCAACGTCCTCCCCACCTCTTATTTTCTGAAATTACAACTGACTTGACTGATGAGCAGGATTGTACTAATTTTGATTTATACACTTTCAGACTTCCCAGTTTGAAAGTGAAGTTCACAAACTGCACATGGAATGCAGAGCTGGTGTAATTTGACTCCTGAAGTCTGTCTTTCTACAGGGAAAAGTTTAATATCTGCAGTTTCTTCCCTTCTATAGGCCACTTGCAAATACTCTTAGATGCATAACAAAAAGGGAGGGATTTCCTCCACTGGAAGGTCTCTGACATACCTCATGTGCCATCAGGGAATCCAGATGTTCCAAGGCCTTTGGGTAATCCTCGTTCCAAAACTGGAGTGTGGAACAATGCCCTGTCCTCTGCATCCCAGAGGGAAGCACCTGAAAGGAAGATCTGACCTACCATCATGAAAGGACACTAGGAGAGGAGGGAAAAAGGGCCCTAGGATGTTTACCATTTCTACAGCTATAATTTGTACATCCCAAACACAGAATTTGATGAACTGATTTTATATGTTCATATATCTCAACCAAAAGGCACAGGAGCATATATATCCTGAACAACAGGGTCAGAATTTGGTTAGCGTAGAAGCCAAGGCTTGCCTGTAGTTTTCATCCTATTTATTAACAGAGGAAGAGGAGGTGGGTAAAGTGACTTGTAATAGAAGGTGTAGCAAAGAAAGAGTAAAGATATGGGAGAGAATAATGATTGCTAGATTAAGATGGTTTTCAAAAGCAGTTTCTGTCCATTACTGATTTTTTTCATTCATTCATATCTTGAATAAATGTTTGATTTTTTTCCTGCTGAAATTCTGCGCTTGAAATTGTGAAATGCATTTTGAGGTGAAAAGCAAACTTAGATGAAATTCATCCAGCATAAATTTCTATAAATCACTACAGAAAACAGTAATCAGTACAGAAAACAAAAATCAGTACATTACTTTCAAAAGCTGGTAGAAATTAATCTTGGGATCCACCTCTTGGAACACTTTGATTCTGCCCATTAAACTGCTAAGTCATTTAAAAAACAAGTGCTTTATATACTTTGTGAGGAAGCTGAATTGAATGTGCAGTCTTTTTACAGTATTCTCTGATGATGAATTTTGATCAAAGAATTAAAAGACAATCTGTCCAGGAAGAACAATGTGGGCAGTAGAGAGGGCTGTTCTTTTACTGGGCAATTACTTTTCGTGAAACATTTGAGAAAATCATATCTGACCATGTTTCTACTCTGAAGGCCTTTACCACAAACACAATGATACCTATGACCTGCAAGGACAAGTGTGTGGCAAAAGAGCAAGAATCAGCAGAGGAAAGTATAAAACCTTCGGAGGGGAATGACATCTTTCTTGTGAAGATGTGATCTTCCCTGATCCCTCTTAGCCCAGCTCAGGGAATTGTGGATGTATGGCAGGTATGGGTGTAGTTCTTCGCTAAGGAATGGAAATAATGGAAAATGTTCTGTCATGTCTGTGATGTTGCCATGCGTTTTAAGTTAAGGCTCTGGTTTTCCTCTTTATCTTCTGTTTCTTGTTTTCACTGAATGCAATATAGTGAATTCCATTCACAACCTTCAGGGAATGAAGCTGCTGTATGTGCTATATGGATGTTTTTCATTTGGTTTTGGTTTACTTTTTTCCATTTTGATACATTTTAAAACTTCCAGCTTCGGAAAGCTACAGGATGTTTCTAGTAATAATGGAGAGTATATCAAGATGATGGCAATGAAATCTGCATGCTTCCTCCACACCTTTTTCAAACTAGAAAAGTTTGGAAACAAATGGAAAATGGGGAGTGGGTTGTCAGAAACGAAATTGAGAAAAAACTGAAATCAGCATCAGTATCTGCCTTTGGACTGTACTCAGTGACAAAAGAGACTGGATAATCACTGCTTATTTTAAAGTTTAACATTTTTCCAAAACATAATTTGTGAAATTTTTCGGAAAGATGGAAGACTTAAAAAGCTCCTTTAAGGGAAGCTTTTACAAAAACTGGTTTGAATCTTGTAAGTCGACCTTAAAAGAAGTGGCTTTAGGTTTATCTACATCAGGACTGAATTTAGGGTGCTTGCGATTTGTATTTATCTTAAGGCTCTTACACACTTTTTAGAATTATGCAACTTTTAAAACTTTGGTAGAAAAAATGCACACTCTCTTTCTCTCTCTGTCTCAGAAACTATGTGTACTACGATCCATAGTAGAGGCGGACAATTGAGGAAGCTGCATTGCGTGACAGAATCAATTGCCCTCACACAGCTGCAAAAAGCACCTGCTTATTGAAGTCACCGTCAGCTTGCCACAGTGTCGTAAGTCCAAAGTCATGGATGGGCAGGGAAGAATTTTTGGCTTTTTTATAAGGCACAGGAGAATAGTTGGACTATCACTATGATGATGCTGTATCAGTAGATTTATTGCCATGGATATTAATTAATGTTTCTAAGGTCCCTACAAAGGATAGAAAGCTGTATTAAGGATATAGAAAATAGGTATTGCTCTTTTTTTGAAATGTTCTCCTTTGAAGATTGGTGAATCAGTCTGTACTGAACATTAAGCTTGCTGCCATTGTGGATGACTAAGTATGAATTTATGACATCATAAAAATTATCGTGTAAATGGCGGACTCACCCTACTGCTTACTGCTATTTTCATCTGAAATGCAAACTGTCTAGATTTACTGTAATTGTTATTATTTTTATTACTATTTTTATTGCTGAATTAATGAAATTTGAAGAGATATAAGCAACTTAAATGTATGAGCCAGTGTGCACTGCCCTGATGATCCCAGTGTACAATGGTATGACATCAACTTCTCTATAGCACAGAGCATTACTGTAATACATTAGTCATGAGGGAACCATTGACTTCCAAAACAAAACACCCCTTCCCAGATCATGGCTTGAATTTAGACATCACAGTCCACTGGGAAAAATACAGTTCTTTTCAATTTGTCCTCTTCAGAGCATATTGTGCCAGTTGTAATCTCTCTTAAATAGTGATAATTTCTCTGCAGCTCTACAGTAGAATCATAGCATTTGGAGGAGAAAGCAATGCTTTTCAGGGTAGAGATCATGCTATTTTATGTTTACAGGGAGTCCAATATCTGTTACACCTTCTTAATATGAGTGGAGTACAGATAATACGTGATCACAGAAAAATAGAATGCTTGGGTTAGAAGGGACTTTAATGATCATCTAGTTCCAACCCGCCCTGACATGAGTAGGGATGCCACCCACCAGATCAGGTTCCTGAGGGCTCCATCCAACCTGTCCTGTAGCACTTCTGCATGGGAAATCCAGAACTTCTCTAGATGATCAGTTTCTGTGCCTCACTATACTCCGAATAAAAAAAAACAACCTTCCTGATGTCTTACCTTATTTCTCCCCTTTAATTTAAACTGTTCCTCCTTGTCCTATCACTATCACCCCATGTAAGAAGTTGTCCTCCATCTTTTTTTATAAGCCCCCTTTAGCTACTGGCCACAATGAGGTCTCCCCTGAGCCTTCTTGTCTCCATGCTGAGCAAGCCCAGCTCTCTCAGCCTCTCTCCATATGAGAGCTGCTCCAGCCCTCTGACCATCTACATGGCCCTTCTCTGGACCTGCTCTAACATGTGCAGAGCACTCCAGACCTACATACAGAACTATAGGTGAGGTTTTATGAGGGCTGAGTGGAGAGGGAGAATATTGACTGACTGACCATATATGGAGAGTGAGATGTGATGGAAATTTGAATTCCTGGCTGAGGAGGGGAGCAGTGTTCCCCTTCCTTCATCCTGCTCCATGGCATACAAATCAATTTGCATCCAATACCAAAAGATGGACATCTCTCAATCACATTTTTCTTCATCTTACTCTTGGGTGAAAACGAATTTACGGTAGCCTTTCCAAAGAAATTAAAACTCCACCTGCCCATTTAATAAAAGCAATTAAGGGAAAGTTAGACACTCAGGTTCCGTCCAGTCAACAATCAGTTTTTGTTTTGCAGGTAAGTGAGGAGATATATAATTTCCCAAGAGTCACCATTCTCCATTGGGTAGCATTTACTGATTCCATAGTATTTATCTTCTTGAGACAGCATGGATTTAGAAAATGCAACTAAAAAATTCAAGACCAGAACAGGAATTCTGTACTGTGGATTGCTCAGTGACAGAGGTATAAAAAAACATTTCATCCATAGCTTATGAAGGGAAAATTTTGCAGAAATCTTTTTTACACTTGCTAGACAGAGTGCTATAAACCTAATTATACCATTTTATTCTTAGGGTGATTTTTTTCAGCTTTACTATGTTTTATAAAGATCCATACTGTTCTTTAATGTATGTGTCTATATTGTGGTAGATATCTAAATGATGAAATCTTCTTTTACATGAATGATGTTTTTATTGAGATTTCAGTGGCAGACTTATCCACAAAAACTATGGTTGTATTATGCTTGCAAACTGGCATAAACAAAATAGTGGCTTTTAGGGCAAGTACTTAATTTCACACTTTCAGAATGAAGAGTTTGTCAGAGGTATTAGACCAGGAGTGATTTATCCTATTAATATGTATGTGTTTGTCTGAAACAGAATATGTTACATTTTTACGGTCTTGCGGGGCAAGCGTCTCCTGCAGACAGGAAGACAAGAATGGTGAAGAAAATATCTTCATCTGTACTTTGTATTATCCATATAGAATATCTCAGAGGCATGAATCTGGCAGGAGATAACTGTGTATCAGCTGTATCGATCTCTGTTTGTAACTGCAAACAACTCACTGTAAATTGAACTTTATTTAGTGGAAGAGTAATATTTTCTCTTCTATATACAAATTCAGTAGTTTAAGAAATCAGTCAGAAAATGTTCCAATGTAAACAACATTAAATGCAGCAATTATAAGAAAAGCACTGAAGTAATTTTCCCCTAAAAGGGTGGGGGTGTGAAGAAGTAAACTTACTATCTCATGGTTGCTGCAAGACTTGCTTCTTATTGTTGCTTTTTATTAAATGCTTTTAAAATGGCAGTTTTAAAATGGCACACACACATGAATGGCAATGTTGTGATTGTGTTCTACAAAGACACTAAGATTTTCTTTACCACAAAGAAGGTTGCCGAATGGGAGCAAGAAGCATCTGTCTTCTCAAGATCTCTATAGCCACACTCCATCCTTAAAATGAAGTCATTGCTTGGATGTGGCAGTATGAATTAGGAGTGACTACAAAAGGAAAACATATCTGGAAATTAGGAGAACTTCTTTCAAAAAAAGGTGTAAATGCTCCATACAGAAGAAATCTAGAGGATAAGCTGTATTCTGTATTTCTGCTTTCTATATTCAATACAGGATGTGTGCATCCACCATCATTTGACCTATGGTTGTTCAATCATGTCACTGAGCTGACACATAAGGTGCTGCAAAAATATGATGAATTCAGTCATGAGAAACTATAGCAATACAGTTTGGGTAGATATTCCAGGAGGCATAGCACCACAAATGCACCCCCATCTGCGGACTACAACAAAATAACACATTTGCCCTTTTTGGGGAATCATGTTTTTATAAGGCTTCATGACAGCACATAAGTGCAGCCTCTTATTAGGAACTTTTCTCCTGCATAAATTCTGGGAAGTCTGAAATGGGAAGCTAAACTAAGCAAAGGCAGATTAGGTCATCCACACTTGGCAAGAGGAGCTGGAGCACAAACATGGCTCAGTTATGACAGCCTTTGGCTGAACATTTTCGCTGCAGTTATTGTGAAGTGTTAATACATCTTGTAAGTTATAACATGGTCCTTCTGATTGTGACAGACTTGTGACAAAGAATCATGCAAGCATTTGGATAAACAAACATAAAGCATTCTTGGAAGGAGAAAGTTGGTAGCTGAACCTCATTCAACCCTCTCTTCTCTGGAGTTACATTTTCAAAAATATTTCTTGCCTCTAGGAAATGGAGTTTGAGATTCATTTCAAAATACTGGTGTTCAGGTATTACTTTACTAAAATTCTATTGTTGCAGGTGTCTAAATTGTCTCCAATAACCAATATTTTACCCAACAGTCCATCATAAATTTAAGATTAAATTGTTTGATTGTTGCCATATGAAAATCTCTGGTAAATATTTTTAAATCCCTTACATATCTGTATGTTCTGCTCTTAATCTACATGCTGGGCTGCTCATGCTGATACCAAGAGAAAAACCAGCCCAAACAATATTTTGGTTGTATCTGTTCTTATCAGAGGCCATGCTTAAATAACTCATCTTTTTTGATCCCAGTATGTAATAGTGGTATAAAATAAGCATTATGAAGTTAATAAAAGTAGCAGTTCAGTGAAGCTAGAATTTGTTGAACAGAAAAAAAAAGATATGATCATTGTCCAAAGAAAGATGACTGGAATGAAATTCAAGGAAAAGGGTTGAAAAAACGTATTTAATAGTTTGGAAGCCTGAGAAGAAGCTGACACACAATGACAATACTTTTAGTACATAAATGGTTTTACAAAGAAGGCTGTCATCAGCTGCTTTCTGTGGCTACCAGGGTATTATTTCTTTTTTTGGGGGGGGAGGGAATTGAGGGAGAGTGGGTTGAAAATTAGCATGGATTATCAGACCAGCTTTCTTAAATATGAAGAGATTAACAAAACAGGGAATATATAATAGTTTTAAAATATACTGTATTTTAAGAATTAGTTGAATAAACATCTATTGATAACATCCTCAAAGTAGATATTCTGCCTGTGAAAGGAGCTGGTCCTAAAGGTTTTGTGGTGGTTTTATAACCATGGCTGTCACAATCTCTACAGCTATTCAAACTTCTGATTTTGATCTCCTTGTCCATGCTTGTGCTGTTATTCAAAACTGCAGAAACTGGATTAAAAAGAAATTTTATGTCTCCTGTAATTCATTATCCTTGGACTCACAGACAGATTTCCATATATCTTAAAGAAGAAAAAAAAAAAACAAAAAAAAAAAAAAAAAAAAAAAAAAAAAAAAAAAAAAAAAAAAAAAAAAACAAAAAACAAAAAAAAAACAAACAAAAAAAAAACAAAAACAAACAAAAAAAACCCAAAAAAAACCCAAACAACTAGTTTTCTGGTTAGGAACTAAGAAAAATATGCCACCTATACATTAAAAATTGCTCCTGACTTCAGCTTGGGGAAAGGTCAAGGCGTGACTACCTGACTAGAGAAAACAAGAGGAAGACAGATAAGAAAACTTAAAAAGAGAGCATTTGAGATGCAATAATTAATAACAGTTATTTTCTCTCTTCACCCTTTGCTCTGTCTCTCTGTTTTTAAGAATTCGCAGGGTTCTAGAACTTGTGTTCCATTGACAGAACCCAAAGGAATGGCATTAAACTGTGTCAGGGGAGCTTTAGGTTAAATATCAGGAAAAGGTTCTTCACCCAGAGAGTGGTTGAGCACTGGCACAGGCTCCCCAGGGAAGTGGTCACAGCACCAGCCTGACAGAGTTCAAGAAGAGTTTGAACAGTGCTCTCAGGTGCATGGAGTGACTCTCGGGTGTGTTCTGTGTAAGGCCAGGAGTTGAACTTTGATTATCCTTGTGGCTCCCTTCCAGCTCAGGACTTTCTATGATTCTGTGATTCTTTCTGAACATCAAGAAGTATCTATAAGTATTTTGTAGCATAAGGGGTAATTCCTGGTCACTGATGCCCGTAATTCATTTTTTAAGTCATCACAGACATTGATTCCCTTATTTTATGGGGGTCTTGGCAAAAATGGGACCACTGCCTCTGACTGCAGAATATAACAATGTAGTGCATTTTTCAGCTCCCAGTACTGACTGCAGTGACCAACAGCCCAGCCTCTGGAGAATGTAGAATAATCATATTTTAGCCAGAGATATTGAAGACATGCCTTTTGGCTCCATAGAGCATCAAGATCTATGTTCTTTTATGCAAATGGGTCAGTGAGGCAATTGAATAAGCAAGGAACTTCAAACTCACATTGCCATACAATGCCAAGTGTGGATTGTTTCCTTTAAGAGTATTTACCTTTCCTCTGGAATACTTCCAGCCACTTTGAAAACTCAAGGTGTGTTTCAATATTAAGGTTCACTGCTATGTATTGACTCAGACGTCAGAATTTCCATTAAATGCTTCAGTGACTTATTGTCAGGGATAGGCATAGAAGAGAGTTCTTGTACCTCCCCTCTTATCCACTGAATGCCACCTCCATCCTTAACATTAGGTGATTGTGGTTAACCTGCAAGTCAGACTGTAAAGAAAGCAATTATATGAGAACACACTCCTTTGGCAAATTGCAAAGGAAGATACATAACTACAACGTGGTAAAGAGGCACTGTTTATATCTTGGTAGAGCACAGAATGAATTGGAAATGGTTAACCACAAGACTTTGTGCTTCAGAGTTGTTGCAGGAATAACACTTTCCCCTCCAGTGTTTGTACTATGGAAATAACTACGTGACGTTAAAATAGTACTAGTAATTAAAAAAACTTGGCTAGACTGCCTCATAGTATATTCAAAAAAAAAAAAAAATTAGCTGTGCACATTCACTATCAATTTCATCCCAGTGGCATTACTTAGCATAGTTAGTATTAAGATTTGAAGCTATTTTGCATAAACAGGATGACAGCTCAACACAGTTGGGGGTGTTTTTATTGCCAATTTAAGTGGTGTTAAATTAGTGAGTATTTAAGTGATACTAAAACAATTTAGGGTCCAATCCACAAAAGTCTTGGCTCCAGAATATTGTAATATGAATGAAAACCTCAGTTTTAGGCTTCTGTTCAACACATTGCCTGTGCAACAGGCAATCACTTTAAGTATATTATTGCCTTTCTGAGAGCTATTCCATCTCACTAGGAATTCGGTCTCGGGTATGTGGTTTCTTCAATAGGATTAGGGATCCACAGTCCGGTTGAAAAGCATGCTGCAAGATTAACAACACTAACTCATAATCATATTGATAATAATTAATGAAATGGATTCATTCAGGGCTTTCAGCACAAAAACTATACCTACTGAAGTTGTCAATGATTAGTACATGGAAACAAAAAGCTTCAACTCTAAATTTGCTTCCCTCTTTAAAAAGAATTGCTGTGCACTTACCTACTGGCAAATGTATTATTTCTTTGATGGTTTTCTCCCCAGCGTAAGGGAAGAATCATTGAGAAGGCCTGGTTTCATATACCTATTGTGTCAGCTGCTGTGAAGACAGCATGCTGCAGCACCAGGAGGGCTGGGCACTTTACTTGTAGAGCTGTGTGCTGTGCCTTCCAGGGGCTCGTGCACTTTTGGGTTAGTGAAGCAAGCACAGGGAGTTAATGGTGCTATAAACTGTGAAGGCAGCTGTTTTGCCCACCCTCTGTGCTAGAGGAAATGTTCTACATGATTTTTTTTTTCATTTTTCTTTTTCTTTTTTTCTTACAATAAATTGTGAGTGAGAAGGAGTAAAGGAAAGATTTGGAGGATCAGAGAGAGATGAAAGTTTTACAGTTGGCCCTGCTGGTTTTTTCCTTTTTTTTATTTTTTCCCCCCTCCATGTTTGAACATATACTGTAGCCACCAAATTGTTCATGAGTCATTTCATTCTGGTAAAATATATTTGAAGATTTTATTGGTGTATTTTAGAAACTATTTATTCTTCAGTTATTGCTTTATTTACATACTTAATGGTTTGATTGATGTGCCAGTATCCCCCAGGCAGCAGAAGCCTCATTTCTGTTTTTTCAGAAGTGAATTGCTAACAGACAGGAGTTTCACAAACATACTAAGTCAGATATTCCTTATTGTTCTGTGTTTTTAATAAGTTCCTGTTGGCCCACATACAGTACTTGTCACTGCCTATCTGTTGAAACAGAATCCCATACCAGGCAGTTGTGAATTACGGCAGTCTCTGTACAAATAAAATACTGCAAAACACTGTGGAATGCAAGCAGTGTTTTTCACTGGCCTGGATGCTCAGAGGATGCTGCTCTTTCAGCACCAAAAGTAGCAGTACTGTTATATAAGAATGGGAATTATTACAGTCCCATCTGGTATTGCTTATTTAAAATGAGAAATATGTAGGCACAGTGGACTAAAGTGTGACTTACTAAAATGGAGACTTCACATTGCCTGCTGCTTCTATGTATCTAGCTCATTTTGATTTTGAGATGCATATTCCCTTCTAAAAGAGGCAGCAGTCACTGGGAGCAGGGAGCATCAGGCAGATGGGAACAGGTGCTTGCATTCAGTATCACATGGTCTTTCTTTGCTCCTCCACCTTTCACTGCTATTACCTCTTTTTACCTTTTTATTTTAACATTACCTTATTTCTTCTCCTGTAACCTTCTGGGATCATAATATATTTCAGAGCAGAAAGGCTTTGTAAAACTCTTGTACAACCTGGTACGTGAGCAAATATTGAAGGTGAAGATTCGACTGGCTCCATTTCTTCCTTTGTTCCCCAGGCAGGCTATTCCAGCTGGCTGCACACCTCTGGAGGTTTCCTTCTGACAACAGGAAGAACTAAAGCCAAATAAAGGGTTGTGGTGGAAAATCAGAGCAAATCGGCTGGAGCATGGGGCTTGGATCAGAACCCTTTGCTTTCCCTCAGAGAAGCCTGGGACTGTTTTGCTGTTATTGCTGGGTTTTGATCTTTTAGGTGTTTTACAAATGTAAGTAAAAAAGTATCACAGTCCTCCACAAAACAGGTCATAAGGCACTTCACAGAAGGGGTATGATTGGGAAGTTAAGTTACAGCAACAGAAAAGGATAATGTGAGACAAGGAAGAGATCCCAGATCTATATTGAGACTGCTTGACTGTGCTTCCTTGATTCGACATAATGGAAGAACAAACAACAGCACAGCTGATGGTCTGCACCAAAGTGCACATTATTTGGTTCAGTTCAGATTCTAACCAGCTGGTCCCCTGCAAATCAGGGAATGCATTTCTGTGCTCAAAAATCAACAACTGCTGCTTCTCATCAAACTGTCTCTGTAGTTGGTTTGGCACCTTGCTGTACAGACAGGTATCATATTATTAGTATAGGACTGAATATACTAATGATGAGGTAATGTTCCTATGGAAATATCTATGCTAGCAGATGTATTCACACAAAATCTATAATATCATTATGCAGCTGCTCAAATGGATGTTTTCTTTTTTTAACTTTTGGAATAATTGTACTTGAGAATCTCAGTTTTCATCAGAAATACTAAACACTTGCCTTATGGCTGTGAAGGATAATAATTGAAATGTGAGTAGAGCAGGGGCCTGAGTCTGCAGTCTGCCTGACACACAGATCTAAGACTGAACTGCTTTCGCTGCTGTCAGTATTATTTTATTTCAGAACATAACTGGTGGCTCTTCAATTTTTTTATATTATTCAGAGACTAACTGATAGTTTAATAGAGCTACAAAGTTTGTAGTTAACAGTACTAGAAAGGGATGCTCGCTGGCTGATGCAAAATTCAATTTTTTTCCTCTGACATGAAAATCATACGAAAAAGATATCAACACCTTGAACTGAATCACTGGTAATGAATTCCTTTGCTGATATCTAGAAATTGAGTATGGCTCCAAAGCCTTCCTGAAAACGAAGAGCCCTGAAATTGCTCTGTGGCTTCTTCTACGATACATGCCGTACATGGCATATTTAAAACCAACTGTACACGCAAGACTCATCAACAAATAGAAATACATCAGAAGAAATGTGCATTAAAAAAGTAATAATGTGAGACAGAAGCTATTTCACTGATGGTACAGTGCCTGCAAGAAAGGCTCTGAGGATGAAATAGAAACAGAAGGGATATTCTCAGGGTTCTTGACAAATAATTCACATTAATATGCAAATATATGGCAAAAGGCGTCTGAGTATGACCATATTCATACAAAAGAGCTCTGAAGCCTTAACAATGCACAGCCAAGAGTGCCAGGTAGTTGCTAGAGAGTTTTCCCTCCAAACTGCCTGCCTCACCAGCATTTAGTAAGCATGACACCTTCTCAGAAATGGTATCAAAACAAAGATCTAAACGTGATTCAATGAAAAACTTGGGAAGCAAAAGTTTTTATGTCATAAATAGCCATATTTGTAATTTTGTATGTAAGGTTTGCCTTTTGGCAGGTCAAATAAAATAAGCTAGAAGACATAAAATATAGAATTTGAAGGTTTGAAGACCCATAAATTGCAACTTGATATTAGTTTTGTACCTGGGGTGTTTAATAGAGTAATTTAATGGATTTTGGAAGGATTACATGGTAAGGTGACTTAGTCTAGATTGTGAATGACGCAGAATAAGAAAACCTATTTCCTTATAAAGATAATGGAAATCTCTGAATTTTAAAAAGTCTAAAAACTGTTCTAGCAGCCATTACAGCTATCAAGCATACAAGATAAACAGACGTAATTGCTGATTCAAATTAAATAAAGGCTCCATTCACAGTAAAGAGTGAATCTACACAACTTTTGAGTTCAGATTAAATTCTTTTCACACATGTTGAAAGTCAACAGGCCCTCACAGCACCTGATGGAAAACTACTTCACCTGAGTTTGAGAGACATTGACAATAGCCATTTTAAAATTATTAAGACTTAACTGATCAGTTGCCTGTTCAGTATGTCATCAGAAAAAAAATAAAATATGCAGGACAGCCTTGGTTACCACAAACAAATCCTGCTGCAGCTTACAGCTCCATTGAAAGAGACCCTGAAGTCCTCCACCTTGCTACACTTACTACTGCACCATCCCTCACTCATCTGCTCTTTCCCAGGCTATCACCCATATCAAGGGCTGCTTCTTCAGGAATTTCCCAAGGCACTTACACCTTTCTTCTTGAGTGTTTATGACAGCTGTGTGAGGCAGTACACAATCAGGCCCCAGAAGAGCTTTTCCTGCAGCAGAGACAGCTGTATTTGCATGTGGATCAGCAAACAAGGTAATAAAATCTGTGCTCAGACTGAAAGAAAGAAGAACAACAAAAAAAAGAGAGCCTACTTGTAACTTCATCAGCTTTTCTCTAAATACAATAGCATTAAACACAAGTAATGTAATTATATAAACTATAGTTACTTCAGAAGCTTCACTCCCCTACAAAGCCATATGAAAATATATTTATGTTCCACTATGGTACACAATGTGCTGAAACTTCAGAAATGTGTGGCTGAACTTAGAGCTTTCAGAAAGAGCACCTTTTAAATGCCAGCTTGACAAACAGCATGCACATGGTGGAACTCAAAATATTTGGGAATCCGGGCCTGTTTCCAGTGTCCTGAGAGACTGGTTTCAGAGGAAGCATTGAGTCACTGCTGACTCCAGCATCACCACTGCCACAGAGTCCAGCTAGTACCAGCTGAATTTAACAAATTGCACTGGACATGTTGGTTCTGTGCTGTGACAGCCAGCCACATACAACAGGGACAGTCTGCAGAGAGCATAGACTAAGTAAATGAGCCAGCAGTGTATCAGATGCTACACTCACCTGTCACATCCTGTTTCAAAGACGAATGTTGTCAGAGATGAATTTAAGTTACAAAAAGGCATGTGTGTGTCTGTCAAGCAACGGTTGGGATATATGTCTGAATATCAGCTTACTTGTATGGGAATGTATATATTTCCATTGCTTTGGATGGGAAGCAAGGCCATGAATTGGTCAGTTGAGCCTCTAAGTATGTCCAATATGAAACAGACATTTCCAGAAACTAGAACAGACTCAGGTGGGCTAATTGTTCATACTGTTAGTAAGAATTGTTTCTTTTTTCCAACCACCTGAGTACTTATTAAACATTGCAATCACTGCTAAACCTGTTTATGGGCAATAGTTTTATCAAAGTGATGAAATAGTTAGAGAAAAGATCCAGGCGTAGAAAAAGGGGCATTGTGGTGAATGACAAGTAGAGACTGTTCCAGTAGCTTGCAAATTTGGCAAAGCAGTAGTGGATCCTTCTCTCTTGAAGGTCAATTAAAAATTCTAGTGTAGCGGGTTGAATTTGGTTCCCCGTACGGGCCACCAATTCGTGTAGCTGTACTGTAAACATAATCTTCCATATAACAGTGCCACACAATGTCCAAAGCAGTCCCTTAATACAAAATATCAATTTGATTTTTCTCAGGAGATTAGCTCTTTCTTTGCAATGCAAATATTTTCGAGTGTACTAAACACATTCTAGCACCTCAGTATAGGGACTAAACTATTTGCATGCAAAATTACCCAAAGTAGGCAGACTGGCACAAGCTTATGCTTCTGCCATATGTGCTGAAGAATTTGAGCCAGGAAACTAGTAGTATCTGTATACTATTTACAATTTAAATTTGACTTTATATTATTATTCAAAAGAGAAAAAATAAAAAGCCATCATTAAAACTAATACTATATGTAATGCTAAGTTTACCCCAATGTCTTCTGATTACAATTTTCCAGTTAAAAACTTGATCCAGGAAGTGCAGAGAATTTTCTCCTTACACTGTGTCTTTTTTTTTCCTCTCCCAGTGCTTCTACATTTTAGATACTTTTTTTTTTTTTTTTTAAATCTGCAGGCTGTATCCCTCACATTTCTCTTAGACATTAGTTTATGTGTCACTTCACATTTTCTCCCACACACTTGTGTGTAGGAGGCTGCCACTGAACTTTGTAGTATGTCAGGGTAAAAACCAATTTTCTTTTGCCTGGTTGAGATTCATGGCCTATCATAGCTTTTGCTTGCATCACAATAAAGTTTGGAGAAGCTTGGTGGATTTTGGATGAGCTGCTGTGGTTTTGCAGTGACAAAATGGAAAAAAAATTAGACCGGCTGTAGTTAGCAGTGAAATACCAGAATGTGGAAAAAGCACAGCTCTCTCTAAAGCACAGTGCTTTAGAAGTTCATGCAAACACCATTTTCTGAAAACAGCTATTAGTGCAACATGGGACAGGGGATGGAGGGAGGGTATTTTGCCTGCCATTCCAGCTATGCTTTTACTCTTGCTAGACCTTTGCCTGCAGCACCCATTGACTGACAGAAGCCTCTCAATGGTGTGAGTATCACCTACCGAGGGACTGCACTGGGCTGCTTGTCCTACCCACTTGAAGTGGCAGGGATAATTTGAATGAAGCCAGCTTTGTGCTTAACGTAGGTGCCTAAATTTTAAGTCTTGGTTATAATTTATTTGGTTTGAAGTACCATCTCCCCAAGGAGCTGGGTGTTCAGCAACATGGTCGTCTTGCATCAGCACAAGGTGATAACTCTGTAAGTATCTTTAGGTAATTCTATCCTTTTCCTTTGAAAAAATTTTATTAGGAAGAAATATCTCACCTTTTTCTCTCTTTTACACTCAAAGGAAATCCAAGGAGATAAAAGTGATTAGTAAGATCAACCCAAAATTTAAGGAATGTGACTTCAAAATCAGTTTCAACTCTACAAGCAAAACAATTTCCAGACAAAACTGTCAAATTTTTTTCTTCCCTGTTTTTGTCCATGTTTTTCAGCAATTGAGTTGAACAGAGTGGTTAGCAAATCTGCTGAGTGACTGGGAAAGAAGAGCTATCAACACAAGGCATTTCTCCTTTGGAACAGCAGAGAAGCCCCTCATCCTTCTCACCCTTATCTTCACTACAAATTCAGTGGAGCACTTCCTGCTGAAAGCGGTCTTCAGCCAAAACAGAATCAATTCTCTGTATCTCCTTCTACCTGATGTCTAAAACGAAATCTAACATTCACTGGACTCTTTAAAGAAGTACAAGAGTAAATGTTTGCTCTAGTTCCAATATCCTAAGTTGGTAGATATTCTTCCCAATCAGAAAAGTAAGTGAGAATACTGGTGTAGTAACATCCAATTAAATCGGAACACAAAGACAAAATTCTTGCCTGACACAAATTTGACATACCTTCTGTGGCCCCTTGCCTGTGTTGAACTGAATAAAGATTATTTTTTATTGTAATATTATTATTGCTGGTTTCCAAGGTAAAACTGATCAAGTTTGATTTCACCACAACCATGGCATCAATGTTTATCCAGTATATACTAATATTATTCACAAATGCTTATCCCCATGCCTCTTTTCCTTTAAAATGGTTAAATGTGTCACATATCTGCACAAACAAAACCACATTTTTAGGTTTGATTCTGTCTTCCTACAAATTGTCACATTTGATGTGTTTTCAGTCTCCGAAAAGCTGAACAAAGGCCTCAGTGCATGAACTCTTTCCTGAGAATATTTCGCTGTAAGAGTGTATCTGTTGTACTGACTTTACACAAACATCCCACAAAAGTACTCAAAATCTGTGGCTGTGTGGAAAGTTCATTGGAAATTCTCCACGTTACTTGCCTGCCTTTGTGTGTTAATACCAGTGCAGTTGGAACGCCGGTGTGATTTCAAGCACTGAGGTAATGAAGTGGCAAAACGCAGCCGAGACGAATCTGTCCCGAAAGGCGTGCCGACATCTCCCTCTGCTGCCGGCACGGCGGTGCAGCGGCTGCGCCATCCGGCAGGGGGAATTCGGGAGCTCGTCCCGGCGACCCCAGAGCGCAGCTGGCACTTGGGCTGTGCGCTCTCACTGTGGGAGCAAACCCATTCACTGCAAGAGCTTCCCTTTGGCATCTTTCATATGAGGGGTTTTTTTGCTAGAACCGTGCGCTGCTGAACACCCCATGGACATGGTAATGAACTCTTTGACGTGTTTATCTCTCTGCTAGAACAAAATCAACATGCAGGCACTTCCTTACACAGTGCAGACCTGGAAGGTCTCTTGTACCAAATTTCCTCTCCTCAGTTGCACAGAAAACCAAATCTCCTTTAAAAAGCCTCTAAGAAAACTGGCAACTTTAAAATAGAGATATGGGAGTATAAAGTCATTTTGCATGCATAATCAGAGGAAAAATATTCTTGAAAATTAGGAACAGGGTCCAATTTGTGGCTGGCTTTTGAACAAATGTGCAAGCAAGATGTGCAAAGTGTCTCTGCCACACAGACATCTTCTCTTCAGGAGAATCTGTGACAGCAGTTAATGCATTGGGGAGGGCGTGGCTATGGAGTCACAATTCCCCCACTCCAGCCAAAAGGAATGACCTGCGGTGCAAGTGATGCCAGCTTTCTCCTGCAAAGAGTTCTGTGTCATTGCAGGAGTGCAGCCTCCAGAAGGGAACCTCCAGAAGGGGTCTCGGCTGTGACATTTTACCTCTTTTGAGTATGGGGTGAGACTCAACTTAGTTTTCAAAGAGTATGACTTTTCTGTTGGAGTCATTGCTTTTTGTTTCTGTCTCTGCGATTATGTTTCCCTTCTTTATCTAAATCCAAGCAAACCTGTCAACCCCATCACCCATCTCTGCTTAGAATTGCTATCCTTTGAGCACCTGAAATAACATATGACAGACCTATCCAGTCTCACTCATTTGAAGTGAGCTGTCTCCTTTTACTTTTGGCTTCATTTTCATGCAGTCGTAAAGATTCACGGCATATATCAATGGAAAATGTAATATAACACTCAGAAGTTTTCAAATCTCACTCATTCAAATGAGTGTGACTTGACAAGTCTGATGTGATAAAATAATGCAAAGGCGTTTAAAGATTTCACTTAAATGCACAATGAAATTAAACCTTTTTTCTTTCTTTTTTTTTTCCTGTTTTCTAAAACTTTAGAAATGAATTCTAAAAGGCTGCATCAAGCTGATAGAAAAGAGGAAGACTCTTAATGTAAAGTCTGTCATTTTTCACCTCCAAGCAAGAGTGTTTTGCAGTCACCCTCACTTACACTGGCAAGGTTTTACAAGGGAGATGGAAAGTGGGATTGATGTAGGCAATTGCAGATATGAAAGACTAAGGAATTGTATACAATGGAGTGAGTAATGTATTTACCAGAATAAAGTTGCAAAGAAAAAACTAAAAATTAAGAAAGAATTTTGCTGTACCACACCTTAGCTAGCACACTGTAAACAGAGTCAAGAAGAGAGAGAAGAGAACAAAAACAGAATGAAAGCTGGTAAAAACAGATCACCCATCTACAACCAGATGGGTGCTCCAGTTGGTATTCAACAGTTGGCTGATTAGATGCTAGGGTAGGGAGCAACCTTTTAAAATGGAAAAATATCTACACATATTGAAAAAGCAAATGTTTTACAGGTGCTGGTGAGTACAAGTCATCATAGGTATTGATGACATAAAAAAAATACCAAATTTGTGTAGCTAAGTGTAGGCTTCTCTGTTTCTCTTTAATACCTAAATAGTTGTGGATGAGTCTTTAGAAAAGCTGGAATCACACACATTCTGCTGAGGCTGGCAGGACCAGAAAGCTTACATTTTATTTGAAAGTTTTCTTATTTCTTTAGACATGCAAATCCAGCTTCTTAATTTTATGGATCCGATTTCAATGACCAACCTGAAATGTTCTAAATGTAGTGTGATCTAATAAAGAGCACTGCACTTCTTATGACCTATAACTCCCTAGTGAAGTGAGACTTGATTGGAAAGACATATACGTACACATCCTGTTTACTTTAGTGGGGTCTCCAGCTACAGCCGATGGAAAAAAAACTCTCCTAGGTTACCCTTTTTTCAGCTTCCCCTAAAGCATATATTACTTCCTGCTCTCAAAAGGAAGAAATTAGTCTAAACAGGCTACTGTTTTAATCCATCATTTGGCAATCCTTGTCTTCCTGCAATTCTTCTCAGTACTAGAATTGAAGTGCTTGTCTTATTGTTTAACTACTTGTGCATCAAGAGCTTTAAATTCTTGGTCATTTAAAGCCACTCTGAGTCTCTCAGTGTCAAAAATCAAGCATGCCATTGCACTGTGAAGAATGTGACACTGCTTAACATCACATAACTGACAGGTAATACGTTGGATCTCCTTTAGACAGACAAAATTTAAGGAGAAGGTGGAAGAAAGCCCTACTAATTGGTGACAGACAAAGCAAAGGAGGCGCAGACACAGACCCTTCCACCAGACTGGGCAACTAGAGATGTGTTTCATTCCTACTTCAGAAACCAGTAAGGCCAGAATCCACAGGCTTCCAGAGTACTTCCAGCTGGAAGGGACCTTGAGAGTCTTCAGTCCAAACTCCTGCTCCAAGAGAGATCAACACTGAATTCATGTCAGGTTGCTTAGGACATTGTCCAGTTGGGTCTTGAAAACCTCCAGTGGTCAAGATGGCACAACCTCTCTAGGCAATCTTTTCTATTGCTTAATTATCCTTACAGTGAAATTTTGTTTCCTAATACCCAGTGAGAATTGACAATGTTTATGAGCATTGTGTCTCACCAGCCATTTGAATGCCTTAGAAAATAGTACAGTTGCAACTCCTCAGTCCCTTCCCCTGGGTGTCTGGACTGCTGTTGGGTTCTTCTGAAGCCATACCTCCTCCCAGAGGAGCTAGCCCCAGCCCTACAGCATGCCCTTGCAGAGCAAGGAATCCAGCCTCACCATCTTGGCTGGCACCTCTGACCTTGTTTGAAGTTCTTTGGATATAGTTTCTTGCCCATTTTGAGGATGACTGCAAGATTTTACTGTGTCCTGTCATCAGGAGATTTTTACAGAAACTTTTGAAGATGAAGCATCCTTAGATACTTCCTACTGTGGACTTGCAGGGGTCAAGATTACTCAAGAGTCATAGAGCTATTAATGTTGGAAAACACTCTAAAAATATTGTGTCCAACCATAAACCTAGCACTGCCAAGTCCGCCACTAAACTAGGTCAATAAACACCACATCTATATAGTTTTTGAACACTTTCAGGGATGGTGGTTCCACCACTTCCTTTGGCAGTCTGTTCCAGCACCTGACTACCCTTTTCATGATGTTAAATTTTTCCTAATTTCCAATGTTAAATTTTTCCTAATTTCCAATGTAAACGTCCTGTGGTGCAACTTGAGGCCATTAACTCTTTTCCTTTAACTTGCTGCATGGGAGAAGAGACCCACCCCCACCTGGCTAGAGTCTGCTTTCAGATAGTTGTAGAGGGAAATGAGGTCCCCCTTGAGCTGCCTCCTTCTCTACAGGCTAAACAGCCCCAGCTCCTGCAGCTGCTCCTCACTTGTGCTCCAGACCTTTCACCACATTCATTTCCCCTTTCTGGACTCATTCCAGCACTTTAATGTCCCTCTTGTCATAGGGGCCCAAAACTGAAAACAGGATTGAACCTCACCAGTGTTGAGTACAGGACAGTGATCACTTCCCTGGCCCTGCTGCCCACACTGTTGCTCATACAGGCCAGGATGTCGTTGGCGTTCTTATCCACCTGGGGACACACTGGCTCATGTTCAGCTGCTGTCACCAGCACCCTCGGGTCCTTTTCCAGGCGTCTTTCCTGTCGCTCTGCCCCCAGCCTGTGGTGCTACCTGGGGTTGTTGTGACCCAAGGGCAGGACCCAGTACGTTGCTTATTGAACTTCCCCCATCATTCGCCTTAGCCCGCTTATCCAGCCTGTCCAGATCCCTCTGCAGAGCCTTCCTAACCTGCAGCACATCAACACTCCAACCCAACATGGTGTTGTCTGTGAACTGACTGAGGGTGCACTCAGTTCTCTCATACAATCATTGATAAAGGTGTTAAAGTGAAGTGGCCCTGGTACTGAGCCCTGAGGGACACCACTGGTGACCAGCTGCCTGCTGGATGTAACTCCATTCACCACCACTCTTCAGGCCCAACTGTCCAGATTTCTTTTACCAGCACAAAGTACAATTGTCTAAGCCATCAGTAACCAGTTCCTCCATAAGAATGCTGGGAGACAATGTCAAAGTTTTTACTAAAGTCCAGGTAGATGACGTCCACAGCCCTTGTGGATCTAACAAGTGGGTTGCTCTGTCATAGATGGAGATCAGGTTGGTCAAGCAGGACCTTATTTTCACAAAGTCATGCTGACTGGGCCTGAATGCCTGGTTGTTCTGCATCTACCACTTGATGGCACTCCAGATGATTGGTTCCATGACCTTCTGCAACACCAAGGACAGTCCTGCAGTTCACTGGATCCTCTTGGTGGCCCTTCTTGTAGATAGGCATCACGATGGCTAACCTGCTGTAAACTGGGGCCTTCCCAGTTAGTCAGGGATGCTGAGAAATGACTGAAACTGGCTCTGTAAGCACTTCTGACAGCAACCTCAGTACCCTTGCATGCATCACATCCAGCTCCATAGACTTGTATGTGTAAGGGGTGTAACAGGTCGCTGACCATTTTTCCTTGGATTATGGGGGCTTCATCCTGCTCCCCATCTCTGTCTCCCAGCTCTGTGAGATGGGTACGATTAGAATAGTTGCCCTTACCATAAAAGATTAAGGCAAATAAGGCATTCAGTACCTCAGCCTGTTCCTAATCCCTTGTCACTCTTTCCCAACACCACCAAATAAGGGATGTAGATTGTCCTTGACTTTCCTTTTACTGTGAATTTAGTTAAGGAAATGTGTTTTAATGTCTTTTACAACAATAGCCAAACTAAGTTCAGAATTCATGTTCATCACTGCTGGTAGCAGATCTCTTCCTGGGGGCTCTGGCAGGGGAGACATGGAATGTTGTTTCCATGAAGGCCAAGGAAATTAACAAAGTGTATCTCAGCCTTTGACATGTCCACTGTCACTAATTCAAGTGCTTCATTTAGCTTTATGATGACATGTTTGTTTTTCATTCTTTATATTCACCCGTGCTGATAGAAGTTTGTCTTTTTGCCCTTGGTGTCCTTTGGCAATTTCAGTTTTAGCTGAACTTTGGCTGTTCCAACAATATTCTACATGCAGATAAAATGTTTCTGTGGTCTTCACTTGCTGCCTGTCCTCACATTACCACCTGCAAAGATCATTTTCACTAGGGCCCAGACAAGTGTTCTCATTTATTCAAGAGGGTCTTGTGATAGGTTGACTACCTTCCTGAAAATCTAGATGACTTGGAGTTTGGAGAAGATCACCTCTGTAGACTTTCCAGTTTTCTTTATTTCCATTGCGGTACTTCCCCAATGGTTTCATCATTCAGAAAAAGCCTTGCCTTGAGTCAGCAGCAGTTGTCACAGCCATCTGTCATTTGAGTTGGAAGTGGAAGAAGAAGTTGTGTCCTGTGGCTATAGGAGGAAGATGCTATCATTTGTCCCTTTCCCAGGCTTAGGCACTTTAGAAACAGCACAGGCCTTAAGAAGCTTGTTTGTTGTTAGGATGGTGCTGCCAAGGCAGTTGCTCTTGCTGTTTTGAAGAGTCTCACTTGCCAGTGCAAATCTGGTCACTTTGTTCCTCCTCAGAGTCCCCCTTTCTCTGCCTCCACCCACCCTATCTTCTCCTCCCTGTCTTCTTCCATTGTTTTGGTGATGACCCTGGGCTGGACTGGCCAGTCACTCCTTGTCACCCCTACAGAAACCTTACTCAAAATGAGACTCTGCTGCAGTAATTTAATCTGGAATTTCATAGCAGATTTCAGCAGCTCAATTGGATCATCTGCCTGCAGATGCCTACACACTCTCCTGCCAGCTTGGCAGAGCAAAGCTTAACCTCCTCACTTCACGTCCTGGTCTAGTTAACATGGGATATAGTTTTACCATGAATCAACTCAGAGCTGAAGGAAATGGCAGAAACCCACAGGAAATATCCAATAGAATTTTGTAAGGTTATACTAAATGTGAACTATTAACATAATCTTTTTTTTTTTCATATTTCATTCTTCAAGCTGAAGATTTTTAACAGCAGGAAAAAAGAGCAAATTACTTTTTGTATCCCAACAGTGGGAAAGAGGTCCCCTCCAGACTGTGTCCCAAGGTCTATCACTACTCTCTTCCTTCAGCCTGCAATTACAATTCCCCTCTTTCTGCTTGAACACATATTAACTACAGCATTCAGGAGAGACCATTCCTGTAATCATTCTGTCACTACCACACAGAATTATTTGGGAAAGGACATAATTATCCAACAGATTGAAAAGACTGGTTTAGAAGCACCCACCAAAGCTCACACATTCATTTGACAGGACTTCTCCCCAAGAAGATTCTATATGCTTGCAGGGTGCTCCAATGCTCACAGTGCTTGTTCAGTCTAGGCGTTCATACCTCAAGCTAATATAAAGAAAGCTTTTCAAATCAGTGTACAATTCATAAAATACAGCACTTTCTTCTCATGCCATGGCAACCCTCTTGGTTGCACTTACAATTTACTTCAGCAGCTGAACTCATGGACAGCTCTGCTTTTTAATTGTATTAGGTGCAGCACGTAGGTTGTCAACTGCCCTGGGAGGAGTGGGCTGCTAAGTATTTAATGTTTGCTCTTATATTTTTCCTTTTATTTTTTTTTTTTTCCTTAGAAGATAAGTTTCTTACTCTTTCTTTCCTGGCATCTTCACTAAGATACTGTTCTCAGAGTCTGACAATCTGTTGAGAACTTCCTGAAGTATTTATGGTGAGGGTGGGAGTAGAAAACTTGTACAAGTTCATGACCACTTTTTCTTGGAACTGATTGTCTGGGTTCTTCTCACTCACTTCAAAGCTAGATTCAATTTTAAAGTTGTTAGCTAAAACACTGTGTACAATACTACGCTGAAATAATTCTTCCAAAAAGTATCTTGGCAAAATGTGCACCCCATGTTCAGCAGATGCTTTGTTTAACACAGTTTATTTTGCATTAGAATTCTTGCCTTATACTACCCTTGCTTTTTATCTTACAGGTTTGTATATGTGCATGTTCTCTCTGTGATGTAGGTGACCATCTTCTTTAAAGGTTAGGCTGTTTCTTTTTATTTTCCTTTTCTTTTCAATAAACTCTGAAATCCTGACTTTTGTGTCCAACTTTGATGGTGTCAGGCCAAGTTCAAACTGAGCAATATGTGTGAGCTTGTGATACTTTTAAGGACAATTTGCCAAGTCATGACCATCAAAGCTATGTTTTAGAGACTTAACATTGAAATCTGGCCAAGGAAAACAACTTCATGAGCTTTTATTACTGTCTGTGCCTAAAGGAGGAATGATGATTCCATGGATCTTACCTCTAAGTTCTTCTAATCATCTTTACTTTGTTCAGTGCTGCCACAGGTTTTACATTGTGAAAATAGATGAAGGAGGGGTGGCATCTGCTTTTCAGATATAGAGCAGATCTGACTAACAAATTCTCTTTCAAAGAAGGATTCTCTCAAAAATGCAGAAGTTTAGTACATGGAACAGCTCTGGTGATTCATTAGCTATTATTTTTTTTTTACACTATAATATGCAATATTTTTTCTGAACAGCATGTAGAAAACAGGCATATTCCTGACTCGCTCCTGGGTAGCAACAGAGTTCTGCATTATATATGAGCCTTGCTCCCACCCTGCCTACATTACTCTTATATTTTTCAAAATTCACAGAACTGTACAGAATTCAGTTATTTAAACATGCAGTGGTTACATGAAAATTAACAAAATCTGATCACAACAAGAGAAAATACACATTTATATGCCCTCTTCCCACCAATATCTAAACAGATCTCAACATAATTAATGCACTTCTAGTGAAAATTAGCATCTGTCAAAATGTCTGAAATGCAAGGATCTTCTGAGAAAAGGCAATGAGGTGAAGAATCTGGGCATTTAATCCTGTGGCAGTCTTGTTGCAAGGTGGAAGCCTGGACACTGGGACTCCAGTATGGCCTACCTGTGGTGAAGCGAGGACCTGTATCAGTCACTGAGGGACTCCTTGGTGCCTCTGAGGGCTCCTGGGTGTGTGAACAGTTCTTCCCTCAGGGTGAAAGAGTAGAGGATGCCATGGATGAACCAAGGACTTTACAGCTCAGTCTGACATCGTTTCCTTCCAGAACAAGACTTGCATTTTTTCAAAATTGCTCTTCTGGCTAGATGTTTTCCTTCACAGAACATTTCAAATTTTCTACTCTGTGCTCCAGAGCATAGTGCTTTTCCAGGGTTTTGAAGTTTTAGAATGGAAAAGAAGATTTTTGAATAGTGACACGTTAACTAGTGCCTTTCTAATGGTGTTGGCAGGAAAGCCAGGGAGTGAAGATACCTAGATAAAGTCTGAGGGGCAAGGAAAAAGCAAGGAAGATTTCTTAATGGTATTGGTGCAAGCCTGTGAATACGTGCAGCATTTATTCTTTTGGTCTATCAAATAAACACCATCCTTGTATATTTAGTTCCACTCAACTTCATGCCCACCCTTCTTCTTCAGATAATATATATGAACTGCACAAATTAAGTTCAGTGCTACTCAGAGAATAAAACAGTTCAAAACCAACCACATGGGGATGGCAAATACAAAAGGAATTACAGCTACATTTCTTGGTGTAGTTTTTAGGTAGGTATGTGGTCACTCTCCCCAGTTTGAGCGGCCTAGATTCAAGCTGCCTCCCACCTGGGAGACAAACTGCTGAGCCCCGACACCAAACCTCATCCCTCACCCCTCTTCTCTGATTTTAAAAGACTGATATTGGTCCCCAGATTACCAACCACATAGTACAGCTTGAGCATCCTTGCCTGTCTCCGCATCCCCCCCTTTCTCATGACTGTATTCTGCAAAAGAACTTGCTGACTGAAGAGACAGTCATTGCTCTGTGCTTTTTTTCTCCTTCTAGAAACCTCCATTATCTGCAATGCAGCCCATTCTGGTGGAACAAGCTGCTCATTGCAAACGGATGAAGCAAAGATTTATTATCATCGGAACACGTGGAAATTAGAAAATGAACTAATGGAAACCATTAATGTCCTCCTCTCAACAATCAGATGAATGGTAGATCAATGCAATATATTAATATATTGGAAATGATTTAAGATGATATAAACACTAAGTCTCAGATATTAGATGTGAAGAAAGCAAGCAAGACAGGGACAACACTCTAATACTCTACTGTACCTATGAAAAAAACCCCACCATATTTTAAGACTTATTTCCTGTCCAGTATTTTGATATCTTTAAAGAGATAATATTGAAAAATTGCTCTGTATCTTTCCATAACACCACCTAAATTTGATATGAAAGTCTGTCTCCTTAAAGAGCAAATTTTTTGCCTGAAACAATGAATGAATTCTTTGTATTTTACAGGTAAAATAATAATACTCAGAGTTTGCAGAGAATAATTGTTACTGTTTGCAGCTTGTGTATAATATTTTAAAAAGAAATTACTAAATATGATTGATATAACAGTTACATTACCCACATGCATAAACCTCAAAGGAAATTCTCAAAGAAGGAAAGAAAAGAACAATAAAGGAAAATAACTGCACAAGTACTTTATATTAACCTGGCACTAAGCATAAACATAATACAATGTCTGTAAGTGAATTATTCTTAAACTTGAGGGATTAACTGAATTTTTTATGTGGTCACATTTTTTGGAAAATATTAGAAGCCTTAGGATTCAAGAAATTTTCCTTCTCAGCTAAAACTTTGCGAAGGTTAGTCCGTTCCCATTTTCAGGACCTAATCAAAATTCCTCAATAAATTCCTGTTGAATTGCTTTGTGTTGTTACTTGTGGAAGCATTTATGAAGGCCTGATGATGATTTGAACTACCACAAATCCAATAAATGAGAGGTCACAAAGGTTACATCATGGCACTTCAGTGAAGAAATGGAAACAAACCATAAATTATCTCCACCAGAAGGACAGCGTGTTCAGCCAGATTTCACAGGCTTTGTCTTCCAATTGCTCACAGCTCGCAGACACTCTATCACATTGCTTGGTTTTAATCATGTGTAATAGGTCACTGAAGTCAGGAGAATTCAGGACTCACATGTACATACTTAACATGCCAAGCTATAGCTGGGTAACAGGGGGAATTCTAACCGGGTGGATACTGTAAAATATGTTGCTGAATTTATTTTTTTCAAGTTGTGACTAGTAGAGAAAAATGTGAAAAAAAATCTATGGTTCACTTAATTTGAAATGAGGTTGTTGACAAAGAGTGGCCAAAATAATCTTGTCTGCTAGTATTCTTAGTGCATCCAGAAAAAAAATGAAGTTAGCAAATTTTAGAAGCTGCTTCTTATTATTTCTGGAGTTTAGAAATAAACACAATGGGGAGGACTGTCTAAAGGATTCAATGTCACACCATTATGATGGATACCAATTTATTTCATAATAAGGTTGGATGCTATAAGTGCCTTCATTGCTATTAAATCATACTTCAGGATGGCTAAGTGTGCCATTAAAATCATGTATTACTGACAGAGGCAATATTTATTTAATTTAATTTTATGGCACATATTTCAAGCAGGACAAGAAGAAATGCAGTCTGACCTTACCCATGGCCAGGAAGTTTATTAGCATTGTCAAAGAGAGTCAGAATCAAGCTGCACCCATTAACACCAAACCCACTGGTATTATGGGATGTTTTATACTGAGAGAGGTTAGACAAAGAACAGAAAAGACTTGGAACTCTTCTGGTCCATGGAAAGCATGGTCATACCTAGAAGAGAGAGAACTCAAAAGGTGCAGTAGAGGTTCTGGAATATGTGGGTCACAGTCTATTGAGGACCCTAACTCTGATTCAAGGAGGATGAATAAAAGCTTAGAAGAGGAATTTAAAAAACCCAAAGATTTAAGAAAATATGTAGTGAAAAGAAGAGGTGATAAGTTATACTGAATGTCTCAAGAGACTAAAATACTGCCTTTCATCTCCAGGTCTTTGATTCAAATCCAAATTAAAGCATTTGTGACAAAAATATATATTGCCATCAGTTGTTGGCTTCTACAAATTGGGAACATGGTCCATGTCAGGGTGCTGTCAGAGAGGTACTGCAGCAGCCACCATTAACTAGTCCTTGCTGGCACGCTGCCTTAAAAAAAGAGTGCAAGACCCAAATTATTTGAGCAAAGAAAAAGCTTTTAGACGTGAGAGTGGTTTCTCTTGTGGAGTTGGGGTATCCTATCTGAAGAGGACTGGGAAAATTTGAGATGCTTCTGCGCTTGTTACTCTCTGAACGGATGATTTTCAGGGCTGTCACAATGCCAGCTTCTGCAGTGGTTAAAAAAAACAAATCAAAGTGAATCACTGAATGTAATCACAAAGGAATGGCGAGCTGAAGTTCCACTGGAAATGAAATGAGCACAGCAGGACCGAACAAGGTAATCACCTGTGTGTTGCTCTGACATCAAAGATAAAAAGGCACTGGACTATTCATACATGCTGGAGAACATGGAGAATGTGAAGATATGTGCTGTAGGATGGATCTGTGACAATTACATGTGATCATAAGAAAACACTGACTTCTTGCTGTCAGATCCAGATGTCTGAGCATTTTACATATATTTGCTGCCTTCTTAAAAATGTCATTACTGGTTAATTTCAAAAAGTAAAGCAAGATTATCCAATCCTGACCTGAATATTGTAGGCAAAAATTGGAGATGAAGGATTATTACTGGGGGGAATGAGATCCAGAAGGAAAAACTATGGACCAGTGCCAGTAACTCCCATAGAAGAACCAATTTAAAATCTGGAGGTTAAAAAGGACCAGCCTGCTACCAATTCAGTCAGGATTTAAGTTGCAGTCCTGTAAGTTCTGAGCTTAGACTGTCTAAAGAAGATCTGTTGATGCAGGTTAGAGGAAGTGAAATAACAGTGTTGATTGTGTTTCACATCTTTGCTTAGACATGTGAGGACAGATCTGTAAAGGTATGTAGGTACCTGAGGAATCTGATAAGGGCCTCCTCTCTGAAAACTCACAAGGGCCAAACCCACAGAAATTAATTAGATGTTGACACTCAATTAAGATTCTTAAATTTTACTAGAGATAGGTGCCTAAAGATTTCTGAGGATCTGGGACTACGTGTCTATCAGCATCTGTGGCCACCTAAACATCTTGCAAAACCTAGCCTCCACTGGATAATTTCTGCATGCACATACCAATTTGCAGACCCAGTTCCTACTCGCATCTCTGGAATTTGCTTTCTCGGAGCAAAGAACTCCACATCATTTTTTCCAATTGTGTAGTATTGGGGTTTATTTTCCTCTCCAAATTATTTCTCTGTCTTCTTTCCCTCCTCTCTCTATACACCTCTACACATGCCATGAGGATGTGAGAGGGAGCAGAGTACAGTGCTGGTGGCTGGCAGTGCCTTGCCCACAAAAGAGGACACAGGCTGTTCCTATATGCCAAGCTGCATCATGTCCTCAGGAGCAGTGTGGTGCTGCTGAAGAAAAATGTCTTGGGAGAAGGGGCGAGCAGGGTCGTGGCAGAGCTTTCCTGTTATCTGGGATGGCCCCAGAAGCTTTGTGCTAGAGGGAGACAGAAGAGTTGAGTTTCTCTCCACTCCTTCAGGTGCTTCCTTGGTAAAGGAGAACCTGCATCCTAGCATTAAATACCTGAGCAATTTTCCCCTAAAATTGTAAGCTAGAGGTCACAAAACAAGACAAAGCAACATGGGGCATTTAATCCAAAAGAGTAGCACAGTCTCACCAGTTACAACTTCAGATGACTTAGCACAAAAAAGGGGGCTTTTATGTTAATAGAAGAAAGGATCCTTTCCATCATTTTTCTGTGGTTTACACCATGAAAATACCAACAAAATTCTTCCTCTTGATCATTTGATGTATACTGTGTTTCTGAGGTTTACCATGTGCATTAAAAATAAGAAAAAGGCAGCCAAATTAAACTCATTGTTAACTCCACATTTTTTCTTATATGTTTGTCTGTGTGTTTAGGCCTATACAATTGCATGCTTATGCCATGTGTACGTGTCTGTGACTTTCGCACAGTAGCAGAAAGAACTGCAGTTCACTAAGTGCTACTGAGGTGTGTAAGTTATTTACCTTCTGGAAATGACCAACTGGGTAAAAACCTGTCAAGAGTTTCTATCTATGAAGTCAGGCCTTCTGAAAATGCTGTAGATGGAGAACCATAATTTTTTCATGCTTATACTCAGTCTTTACAGCAAGGGCTGCTGTCAACTCCCTCTGGCTTTTGCAAGCTGAACACCTTTGGATTAACTGAATGATCCATTTGCCCATAGCTCCATCAGACACTGCAGAAGGCCAGTCCAACACACTCTGAACATTTCATGTCCCTCTCTGTGTATCTTACACTTTAAAAGCTGATGCTAAGCCTTCCAATGCTCCAGGCAAATCATCAAATATCTGTTCTCCCCACAGGCACCCAGATAAAAATAGTCATGGATTGCTTTGTTGATCTTGCTGTTTGGCTGCCTTGGAGATGAAACAGTTCCTGCGGATTCAGAAGTGATTTTGTTCTAAGCTGTGTTTAAACATTGGAGGTTTTCTTTCTTTGAGCAGAACGCTCAAAAGAGGAGTTAGAATAAAAATCAAGAGAATTTGAAAACCATGATGTCAACCCATATAGTGACCCAGTGCCTTAGGGAGTGGGAGACAGGCACCTTGAGGAACCAGTTGCTCACTCTGCTATAAGTCAAGCTCACTACTGGTTTTTGCATTACCTTGAAAGTCCCTAGCAAGTTTCTTGCATGTAATAATTCAGCCTGCCTCACTGAATACAGTTGCAGCTTTATTTTGAAATTTGCCTCTGCCACTGGACAGGCCCCGTAAAGTACTGGCTGCTCATTCACTGAGGTAGTGTATTTCTGCTGTGTTGTATTATACCACTTACTAGGCCAGGTGGCTTATGATGCTTACCAATGGCAGAGTTTACAACTAACTATTGAAACAGTATCAGAACAAAAAATTGAGACCTGCTTTCTTGCCCTACCCCTTCGTCAGACATCCCACCAGGCGTTAAAAATACCCTAAAATCAAGCAACTCCTCATGTAGCTGAGGCCCTTGAGTACAAAAACCAACATTTTTAAAACTTTTGTCTATATCAGCTATAATTGACAAAGGCTGCGAGAAAAGTAGGTAGACAGTAATTTACACTGAAATTGTAATTTCTTCCAATATCTGAAGGAGATGCTGACTGAGATATCATCTGGCTAATTTCTTACCTTCCAAATATAATATATTAATATATTTTTAAGTACAGCATGGGTGCAGAACCTGAGATTTATTAGGCTGAACAACTGAGCTCTCTTTGTGGATCTGTGGAAAGCCCTATTCTTCTAATTAAGAATCTGCTCACCAGGAGGCAGTTGTCAGCTTTGTCTTACCTGCAAGTCTCAAAATGTGTGAGGTTTTTTAGGTGCATGCTGGTTCAGTACAGCTGGCACACAACAGATGGCATGAGGGAGTCCCTAGTCAGCGGATGCATATGTGCTCATCCCCAAAGTCAAATCCGTGTTGTTATAAGCCAGGGAGTTGCCAGGCAGAGCCTGTGAACATGTCCGCAAGGTGCCAAGAGAAACTGGAGTACAGCTACTGACTAACCTTGCCATTTTTGCCGTGGCCTAAGGGATGCTGTAGTTTAATCGCCTGTGCTGACTCATTAGAGGTTTGCTTTCAATTCTGCCATTGTTCACTGCAGCTAAAGGTTTCAAAAGAACTAAGCACTGAGGGACAGCACAGTGGGCAGCTTTTAGCTCTTGGCTATTTTACAACATCTAGGAGCAAACCTCTGCAGGAAGCTGAAGGGTGAGAATTAAATTTGGAACATACCTTGCAGAAAAGGTAATTGGACTTGCTTGCAAAGAACTACCTAAATAGAGGCATTTCCCATTCGAAAAGAACCAAAGACATTCAAAACTTAAAATTTACACAGAAACCCAGGTGACTGCATGTAACCAGGAAGCAGGTGCTAGTTTTAAGCAAACCTCAGGGCTTGTTTAATTGAAGCACATCTGGTCTTTAAAAGTCAG
>VWZQ01010174.1:458611-469722 GCA_013397015.1 Myiagra hebetior | reverse complement strand
CTGGTCTTTAAAAGTCAGCCCAGGTGTTTGCATTTTAATTGCACAAATCTATCCTGCTGCCCCATGTTATACCCCGGAAAAGTCAGAAGTCAACTCTGAGATAGCTGTGCTATTAATACAGGTGTTGCTAATTGATCACATGTTGGTCATGAAATAACAAGTTCAGAACTACGGCATTGCTTCTGTTTACTCTTGTGGCTCTTTGTTATATTTAATTTCAGAAAGATACCCTTGTTGATTAATTTTCTACAGTTTTATGAATTCCTTTGACTTTATAGTGTAGCAATACCAGCTGTGATCATCATTTCATTCTATGGCTTGGCAAAATGGGTGTCATTGATTCTTAGAGGTTGTGAAAATTCTTTGTCTGTGTTTTGACCACTTTGTGGACTAAGCTGGAAAATATGAGAGAAGGTGAAAAAAACATCTTTAAATGCAAAGTTTTTTGATAGCATGTTGAGAAATCATGGAAGTGAAGACTTGTGATTTATTTGCTGAAGATTATTAAACAGTCCTAAAAATAATGAAAGATAGATACATTAAATAAAAGTCAGTGATGAGCAGTGATGCTGATAATGGAACTAAAATGGCTTGGATTAATATGGAAATACTCACTAAACCTATCTGAACCATTACTAGATACTTGGAAAGGGAAACTGTCTGTCTAGAGAATGATTTGGACAAGAACAAAGCAGGTATTAGTGGGGAATACAGGAACACAAAAAATTGAAGACCAGAAATAAAAGGAAAATTTGATAGTCAATCAATTTACCTATCAAATGATAGGTATCCTTCTTTTAGTCAGAAGGATCCCTGCATGTTGCCAAAGACTCTAACATAGGAACATGGGGTAGTATTGAAAAAAACCCAACTAGTTTATGGATCAAAAACCCCCACAACAGTGAGGTATTGATCTTCTGTGGATGCTTTAGTATGGTAACTAGGGAGTGTGGAGTTTTAAATTATCTACAAAGTTAGGATATCAATGTTAGGCTGCATTTTGTGACTTTGAAATGGCTTTTTTTTTTTTTTTTGCTTTCAAGGTGTTGTTTGTTAGGGGGCAGGGGAATTGTAGGATATCTTTTTCTTTAAGTTTCAGCTCCTGAGCTGGCATTCCAATTGCAGCATATTTTGTGTAGTATCCTGTGCAGGTGGCATACTTGGAATCAAGCCGATTTAATAACTGAGGGATTTAAATCAGATTTAGTTGAGATAAAAATAAGGATAAATTAAGTTAGGTTTATTTCCTTCCTGCCTTTATCTATGTAACACTTCACTACAGCAAAAATTATGGAGGAATGAGACATTTTCAGAAGAGAGTAAAGCATCCAAGAGATATAACCATAAGTGAGGAGGGAATATATGTTTTTTAAAATATACTTTTAGAAATGTATTCTCTTTTTAAACCTATTCTCTCTGTTGAGAAGGAAGGCCAGGTGAAGGAAACGTTTTCTGTTGAATTAAGGGATGGCAGAATCATCCTGGTGTAGTAAAAAATGCTTCTCACAGGAGTGTAAATCACTAAATTCATGAGATTAAGAGAGATTCTGACAAAATCAGATGATGTTTTAAGACAAATAAATACATTTTATGGCTGGGAGAAGACAGGGGTAGGAAGGATGAGGAGCTATGCTTATATGAGAAGTTTTATGCATCTGGAGAATGCCTGACAGGCATAGAGCAAAAAAAGGACTGTTTTAGCCATAGGGACCTCATTGTGGGGCTTTGAAAGCATGGCAGGCTATTTGAAAAGAACCAAATTTAGGTTATTCAGGATAGTTATCATCCCAGTGACAAATGTGAGAACTGAGCAAGCACAAATACAATGGAAGGTATTTAAATTTGGATGGGTCTGAAACAAAAGCTTGATGAGGTTCATAAATGTCAAATGAACAGATGGAGCTGAGAATGAAACCAGCAGGGAGATAAGGCAGAGATTGCTCTGTGCAGGGGTGGAAAACAGGAAACTCCTGTTGGTGGGTTACAGGGTGAGGATGAGGGACGAGGGACTGCCAAGATAAGAGCTGAGACAAAGGCAGTCTTCAGGCTGCAAGGAAGAGCAGAGGTCAGCATAATCAATTATGGGAAGAAAGAGCCCTGCTTGCAAATGCTTGGACAAGACAGAGGGGTCAAGAGTGGGGTATGCATGGGATCCAACTCAGAGACAGGGTGCAGGTGGGTTTCTCTGCACGTCCCTTTGGTGGTTTGCATGTGTGACCGTGGCCTTGCACCCCCAGGTTTCATCAGCAGCCTGGGGAGGTCCATATGTCCCTGACAGGATGCTCCTGCCTTACACACAACTGTTGCTGTGGGGTAGATTTATATATGGCTGTGCCACTGGAGCTCCTGGGAAGTAAGAACACTTGCTGGGCTGTGCTTGCATTCAGGGTCTTGTGCAGCACAGCTGTGTCCTGCTCCCCAGGGCCACATTGTGCCAGAAGCTGGATAATAAACAAGTCTACATATTTTTGTCTTGGGGAAAGAAATTTCTTTCTTTCTTTTTTTCTTTTTTTTTTCCCCCCAAAAAAGGGAAAAAAAAAAGAAAAAAGATAAAAAGAAGAAGCAACTTCGATTACTTTCAGGCTAGTACTTTCAGTGCTCCCCAGCACTATTTCCTTTATGGGGATCTCTTGATCTCTTGAGATTCAGCTTTAGCTTTGTGCTGTCTACCATGAAAATTTAGGCTAATGAGTGCATTTGCATTGCAGCGAGCACTGGTATAGAATCCTCCCAAGCAAATGACATCTTCACTGTAAGGCTCATTCAGATTATGAGCTACCTCATAGTCTGAATGAGCTTGTCTACCTTGATGATGCTTTCCAGTAACTCCTGTACAACAGAAGCATGCCACAGGCACAGAGACTACAGACACCTGTAATCTTCCTTCATGTATATTGCAGGAGGTTTCAGTGGGATGTTCACTGGCTCTCAAAACTAGGCTGAGTGTACAAGTATTTGTTGACTTCTCTCACAGCATCAAACATCAAGGTTTTGTCTATATGTTTTTTTACTTTACAAGCAGACATACAATTTGTAGATCATATCTATTGGTTGGTTGGTTGGTTGATTTACTTTTACAGTTTGATTGACCATAGCACAAAAAGAAGAAATGAGACTACTGTTCCAAACCTTCACCTTTAGAAGAGCCCTGCAAAATTTAAATTAATTCTTCATCTTCGTATTAATTTTTTACTTCATTCTTGTTTATTGTTACAATTGCATTGCTTGAAAATAATGTGGCCAGAGAATAAGACAGTCCTTTATGTCTTTAGATTGTTTAACCAAGTTGAAGTATGCTGAGTATGAACATAGTTGTTTGCTGTCTTTGGATACTGTTTAGGAAAGAGTACTTAATTCTCAGGCTGCTTGTAAACTTTGCTGTTAAGCTTTCTGTGTCTTGGAGAATGTCTATGATTTTATGTGCCTCAAAACTCAGCAGGTAAGAAATTAGATACCATGCTGACTAATGCTGTTCCTTCATACAGTTTCAATACTAAGGCATGGCACTAAAAGCCATTTATTTTTTCTCTCTTTTCTCTTTTTTTAACATGAAATTGCAATTCTGACGAAGTGCCTCTCTTTTAAACTACACAGACAAAGTACAGGGAAATAAGACAGAAATGTAAATTGTGCTTAATAACTCCAAACACTTTTGTGTTTGACTACTTCTGACACAGGCATGTTTCTTTTAAGAAGTAATGTATTAAGGCTTCTGCGACATTCTAGAATAATCACAGTCTATTGAGAAGAAAAATTAAGTAGAAAAAAATGTTCTATAAAGAGTAAATGTTTTTTTGCAGCCAGATAAAAGCCTGTGTAGATGAAGGGTGATCCAGAGTTTCTCTTTTGCCATAAATGGTTCTAGTCCAATATTTCACACTCCTTACACTCATTTAAAACTGAATTAAAATTCAAATTAGGATTAACCACCCATTGGGTCTGGCATGACAATAGAAGTAGTCACTAACTTTTTTCCTACATGTTATTAGCAGAGGGAATTTATGTTAAAGAGTTTTATTACAAAAATATAAATTTTAATTCTTGACTGCCTGCCTTTTTTTCCTTCCTTCCTTCTCAATGACTGAAGTTTTCACACACTGCTGTGGCCCAGGGTGATCTTTATTCAGTAAATATTTTAAATAGTGAATAACAGACATACTGATGAGCAAATGGAGAAGTGACACAGCAGGACAGGACAAATAAATTGGTTTGGTTTGCTGAACTGGAGTCTAGTACCATGAGAGAAAAAGAAGCAGTTTCTTGTCTGTCAATCTTTCACCTTTAATCATTCATTCAAAACAGTTAAAATTGGACAAAGGCAACAAATGTTCATAAACATTTGCAATGTTTTTCTTCACATTCAAGAAGACCTTTTCCTTCATTTATTTTGAATGGTATTTTGAATGGTTGTAGCAAAGGAATAAAGAAAATATTAACATTTGAATTTTCAAACACAGAATTTAATGGACTGAAATAATAGTGGTTTTTATTCCAGAGAAAGTTTCAGATGTTAATGTGTTAATGGATGGCTGAATCTTGGCTGCTTCAGTCAACATTAAATACAACTACATAAAATTACTGTTATTAAGCTTCAGAAGGCATATCCAAAAATGGAATTTAGCCAGGTTAATCAGCCTTCATACGTGGGTATCTGCACATACAATTAATAATGAAATCACAGAGGTAGTTGCTTACACATGTAAATATCTTCAGTAGAGTTTGGTGCTGTAGCTACAAAATATTGTGACATAGTCTGAAAATGTTTTAAATAACTGCTTTATTTAAGCAATATTCAATTTATAGTTATATTCAATAAAATCCCTGTTGTTTTTAAATAAAGCAACAATTTTACCTTTGAGACAAGTGCAGGATATTTTTCCCCCAAACTGCAAGGAAACCATGGCAGTACTCTGTGTTAGTGAATGAACTGTTTATCTTAATTAGGGAGGTAAAGCAGAAAGCACTGATGAGGGCATTGGCCTCCTGAAGTGTGATTTAAGACCTCATCAGAGACTGCATGGATGTGTAAGTATAGGCCAAGCAGTAATTCAGTACTAAGACAAGATGGAGATAATGGGATGATTAAAACAGAAGTTTGGCAGAGGTTTACAGTTCTGGTTTATATTACCCATGACTTTCAACAGAATTGTGTTGTCATACTACCTAATTTCTTGCCTAGGTGTAAAAACGTGAACATCTTGTGAGTTTTAAGGACAACTGAAACCCCTAACCAGAGGCTTAGCCAATTAACAAGGAGTTTCCTCCCTTTGCGGTAACAGAGCTGCATTTCTAAACCTGTCCCCTCCTTTCTACTACCTAGGCTGCTGCATTCATTTTTAATTCCTTAACAGTTAATTCCCAGTGAGTGCATATATAATGTAGCTACAGAGGATACCAGTATGAGTTGTATGAGCTGTGACTGGCATCACTAAAGCTGTGTAGATGGAGTGAGACTAAGTTTTTGCAGAAGTGGAGCTGTAAGTTACATCACTAGGTATCACTGGGCATTCTCAAGTGAAGATTTTGTGACCACATCCTCCTTCCTGCCTTTTTTTTTCCTACTGGGTAGCATGGTACAAGAAAAATAAAAGCCCATCTCAGCGGGAAAACTAGTTTTGGAAAATAATTTTTTCAATAGCTGACATCCTTTTAATTATGAACAGCTCATCTTTCAAGTTACCTGTTTTCCCAGCTTTGAATTCCTTGTCTGAATGCTTCATTTGCAAAGACATAATTCTTATAGAAGCCTAGAATCATAAACTGTTCTCTGATTTGAAACTAAACAAAACAAATATCCTACCAAAACTAATTGCCTTAATTTTCTCTTGGCCAGACTGCTACATTTCTACAGAATTACATCTAGTCCAGAGAAAAAACCATGCAGCAGCACTTTTTTCCAAGAATTCATAGCTTCTATTGTCTTTGGATAAAATTTTCTCTTGTGCAATTAGCCTGTTTGGGACCTTACGTTACCTTACAATGCATGTAACTTTTCTGGGGTGAGTGATCAAATAGCACAACAGTCTTCAGCAGCATTCTGCTAATTTTCAAGTTATTCTAAAGGGATCCTGCTCACACAAGGAAAAGAAGCTTCAATATTAATCATTTGAGAAGTGAGATCTTTAACTCCTGTTTCAAGAATGAGTGCTGTGTCATCACGAGGGATAGGGCCAACATTCCTCTCCAGTATCCATAAGCATTTCACATAAATCTGTTTTCAGCTTTACCTTGCTTTCAGTTTTCACTCCTTGCTCATGTTTTGCCTCAAGCTGGCAAGCTACACATTTTAAGTGAATGTCTCCAGGTAACCAAGAAGACTGAACCTGTAAACGTGATATCTTTCCTGTGGTGGTGGAACACAGATGGACTTAGCATACTCAGCAGTGATCATGTGGCATAACATGGAGGCTGTAGGTGCAAGAATGAACAGTAGATATGACAATCAAAATATGTCACTGTTTCTTCATCAAAGTGTGAGAATTGCTTTGAGCAATATCAGAATATCATAGAATAGTTAGTGTTGGAAGGGACCTCTGGTGATGATGTAATCCAACCCCACTGCCACAGGAGATTCACCTAAAGCAGTGTTGTTTGATGGCCACTGGCAGGGGTACAGACTGCCAGGTGAGATGCTCCTTTCCATTATCCATCCAAAGCCAAGCTAGACATTAGCACACTTAGAGTATGACTTGCAAGGCAGCTGAAAGTGGGTCATGACCACTGCACTGTGAATAGGATCTGTGGTCTTGCTAGAAACCATTCAGACACATAGGCTCAAGACTGTGATACCTGGCAAGCTCTAGTCTTCCACCATCCAGTAATAAGTTTAAATGGAGAATTTGGAAGATGAGTTGAACTAGCTGTAATATTCTTGTACATCTAACAAAAGCTGAACAAGACAATATGATCTTCACATTGCTGAAGTTAGAGGTACAACTACTTCTTGTCCTGTGAAATCCAAAGCAAGAATTACACAGAGTAACAATTTGGGAAAAACTTTCCCAGAAAGTATATGATTGCTGGAATTTTATGAACAGCTAAAGCAATAAATTTGCCAAGTGAATGCTTTTCTATGAAGCATTTGCTTGTTTCTATTTAGTGTTATAAAGCTGGTTAGTCCACTTGCCTTCCAAGCTCACATTGTATTGTGGACCTACAGACTGAAAATGGCTAGTTAGTTAGAGAGACAGATGGAACACAGGGCTTTATTGTTCCTTTTTTTTTATTAAGAAAACGGGTATCCAAATTAAGTGTTCAAATTACCATGACCAACTCATGTATGCTATTTGCATGACTTGCTAAGGCTTTTGCAGATTTCAGGAAATTCATTTGCCTTTCGAAATGGAGGCTTCAGTGTTCAAATAGAGCACTTACCCTTCAACTCAGTAGGTGCTTGATGGAGCTGAACAGCTGCACCAGCTTGAAAAGAGTTACTATTGTGCACTGCACATTATGGTCCTGAAAGCAAGAACTGACTGCTGCCAACCCACATGGCTCTTCACATTCACTGCTGGTAAGTACCCTCCAGTTGAGAAAGTGATGCTACTGAGCATTTTCCTCTGGCTTGCTTTCCCCCATGGTGATACACCTCTATGGACAAACCTTTTCTCGTGCAGTTACCATGCTGAAGCTAGGAGCACTGTAAAGGATGTTCTTATGGGTGATACAGGCAGAAGACAAAGAGCTGATCTCTGATACATTGTCATTAACTCTGTGCTTTTTCTCTGGCTGTAATCCCTCAATGACACCCCTGTTTAGGTAGCATTAAATACTCACTATTTAGTCCACACAGTCCATGGAGAAAGAGGAGGACATTGTATTGCAATGGTTGACTCATTTTGAGTGCCAAGCCCAACGGTGCTCATCACAAAAAAATAATGCAATATTCAAGTGCACTCCACGCAGTCTTCCCGACATGCTCTTTAAAGCATTGTATTCTAACTAGGCAGGAGGCTCATATCTGATGATGACCAGTGCTGGCTTCTTGCTCTGCCGGCTGGCAGGTGCGGGTAGTCCTGTGGAGGCAGCACAATCAACCCCTGTGGAGGAAAGAGTCCTTCACACCACTCAGTGGCAATCTCTCCTGCCAATTAAGGGGATTTGTGGATGAAATCCAAGGGGAATTGCAACCCATTTGCCTTGGCTGGGAGAATGAAGGCTCTGGTCGGTGCAGGCGGGGCTGTAGGCAGGGAGAAAAGGAAAGAGCTGTTTGCAAACAGCTCCCTTTTGGGAGACATGCATGAACTGGAGGCTATTTTAAGCTTAAAACAAAAGTGGAACTTTTGAAAGGACAAGGAGAAATTCTTAACCCTTCATCTCTTGCTGCACTAGCAGGCACTTGGAGCAGACTACAGCACAGTATTTTTAAATGCTCATGTCTCTATTATGGTATGTAAGTGAAACATCACTGAGAATTTGTGCACTGTTTATTCACTTTTGGTCGTAATGACTTGTTTTTGACAATCACATCATCAACTGAAGTCTGGAACAAAATACAGCATCAAGGCAGATGGATATACAGCAAAAAGGATGTCATCTGTGGGCGTAGGAAGTAGAGGGGAACCCCAAAACACTTAAGTTATCCACTGTACTTTACACTGTTAGACAGATCCAAGAGAGAAATATCATTTAGTGAATTTAAGTGTGTGCGTGGAATATCATCTGGAAAAGGCACCAATATTTGACAGTCTTACCTCCAAAAAGGTAGGATTTTAACTTTTTTGAGGGTAATATCTTCACACTAGCTCTGCTGCTCAGTGGCGGAGGTGCTGGGCCGTGCTACTCCTCATGTAACATCTGGGGTTAAGTGAAAACCCAGTAGACAGAGAATAAAGGCTATCTCTGCCTAAAATCAGAAATCTTGTTCCTCTTTCTCCATTTAAGGGGTTGTCTTAAACAAACCAGTGATGCTGTTTTGTAGTGCTGCTCTCTGATAGACCAATAATAATTACTACTATATGTTTTGCAGAATGTGAGTTTTGAGATGGTGAACTCAAAACAGCCTTACAAAAACAGGCATGAGTATGACAATTTTTGCATGAACTGATTTTTTCACTTTAAAATACTTCAGGTAAGGTTCAGTTGTCATGAATCATTATTCCCATGTCTTCCCTTATGCAGTCCTGCCATCAAACCACTCTCTCTCATAGCTAGCAAAAATCAGTGAAAGTAATTTTTCCATAGTCAAATGGTCCTTAATAAACACCAAGATGTTCTGTTGCTCAGTGGCAACAGTTCTGTCTATCTGTGAAGGAAGGAGTAAACGATACAACCTGTTAGTAGTTCTGGAGGTTTAATCCTGAAATAACACTTTAGATTGTGCTCTAAACAGCCTTATCTCATTATATTGAATTTTAAAGTTGAAGAAAATATACTTCTTAGAAACTAGGAAGCATAGAGAGTATCCATTAAACACTTAAAAAAATAAAAATAAAAATAGTTTTGAGTTTTGTGTCTTCCAGAGAGGAATTCTGCCTTTGCCATTCCTGCAAAGGTGTCTCCCCTTAAAATGATCTCCATCCATTCAGCTGTTGAGATCTCAGAAATCCTTTTCATTTCATGGTGAGATGTGTTAGGATAAAAATAAAATTTTAAAGAGTTAATCATAGTTGTATATCTCGATCATATATGTATATCTCTGTTGGCACCAGGCACTGGCAGAATTATGTCTAGTATTACATTCCTACAGTAGCATCTCTTGGCTTCCAAGACAAATACAGCTTGTATATCTGCTTTTAAGAAACAGGATATCCTGACACAAGACCTCTAGAAGCTCTCTGGACTGCTCGAGGATGTGCTTGTGAACAGGAAAACTGCATTGTGAACATGGCATGGAATCAGCTCCTCAAAAATTCTTAACAGTGGTCTTTAAATGCTCCTTGCTGCCCTCTTTCTCCACACCTCCATCATCAAGTATGAGATGACTAGAGGATAATTTTTCCTTTTTTTTTTTTTTTGCCATGGAGGTGCAATGTTAATTACAGGATTATCCTGAACACTCCAGGACGTGTAGGCAGCTGGTCTCACTGCTGTGTGTGGGTAATAAACACCATGCACATTTCCTGTTTCCTGATCTCACACTGAGTATATTTATAAGTATGTAGATTTGATGGTTGATTTCAGCATTTATCATTGTTTAACAGATCATTTCCGTCTTTCCTTCTCTCCAAAGAACATTCCTTCCTGAACTGTATCAAAGTAAAGTACATTTCTGGGTGGTGAACATTTGTTTCCGGACAGGTAACACCCAGCAGAAACAGATAACTCCATAGAGTTGATGTTTCAGTGTGCAGATACTTTTGCAGAGCCACGAAATCCCAACACAGCTCCTGCATGTCCTACTAATGTTGGCATAAAACCAACTCTTTGCCAGCTGGTATAGATCAAACTTTTTTACTGTTAGTTTTACTTTGAGCTATATATCATATGGCAGTTGGTGGTGTGCTTAAATGTAAAGAAAGAACAGAGACGAATGCAGACAGTGAAGTTACATCCAAACCTTCATCTTTGCCTATGTACTGTATTTCTAGAGATTCATCTAGTCTTGCTTCATGTCTGGCATAAATGTGATGGTTCTTCACTGCACATAGGATAATATCTATGGCACTAAGAGGTGCACAGAAGTTTTGTTTTACTGTAAGCTTTATTTTTATATGGTCTGCATATTACGTTTTGTTCTTTTTTTGGGATAGGTTTTTTCATACTTTTCAAGCTTGGGGTACTCATTTTTTACCTTGTCTTAGGCAGTTCCTTACATTTAAAAGATGTTTGTTTTTCAAACTAAGCCCCTGTTTCTGTATAAAAATCTTAGTATTAGCAGAACATGATATTTTGATGACAGTATTCACTGTCTTCTTTTTCCCCGGTAAGCTCTTCTTGCATGGATGGCAGCCAGATCTACACACATTCATGACTCTCTATTGACCTTCTCCTGGATAGTAGGAGCTTTCAAAAAGAATTCTGTACTTGTACAGTCTTGTTTTGGATCCAGCTTGGATATTTAACAGTTTTTTGTTTATCTTGAAGATCTGAGAAAAGTCCATTTCATAAAGGTCACTGAAGCAAATTTGTTCAATACTGCATTCTGATTTCAGTGATTTAAACTGTTTAAC
>VWZQ01010174.1:433749-458601 GCA_013397015.1 Myiagra hebetior | reverse complement strand
AACTGTTTAACTTCACATGAAGGACTTCTTAGGCTCTTATTTTTTCTCAAAACTTTCCTTAACATTCAGCCAACCTGTCTCTTCCTATTCTTCCCACAAAAATAGTTTTCTTAACTCTTCTGTCTAAAATTACTGAAGTAGTATTACTAAGTTTTAGTGTCAATGTTTCAAGTAGCGATGCAGGGGTGTTGTGTCATGGTGATTATTAAATTTCCTGAGCTATTTGACCAAATCCTTTCTGAAAATTATTTTAAAGTTTAAGCAACAGTTAGTTAAAACCAACAAACATGCATCTAGAGCAAAGTAAACTTGCTGGAGGGGGATCGGGCTAGGGTATATTTAAGTGAACAGGACACAGGTTCTGCGACCTCACAAGATGCACCTGTGAGTGCTGAGAGAGCTGGCCCAGGTCTCTTTGAAATGACTCTTGGTTGTCTCTGCAAGGTCATGGTGATCAGGAAAGAGCCCTCATGACTGCAAGAAAATAAATATCACTCCTGTCTTCAAAAAAGGCAGGAAGGAGTATCTGGGGAAGCACTGCTCAGCCTCACCTCAATCCCCAGGAAAATTGTGGACTAAATAATTCTGAAAAATTATTTCAAAACGTATTGATGACAAGCAGGGTATTTGAAGAAGGCAACATGGATATATAAAGTGAGACCATGTCCGACCATTCTCATAGTCTTCTACAATGATAAAAAATGGCTTTATGGATGGGAGGGGCGGGGCTATTAAGCTTGATTTAACAAGGTTTTTGCCACTATCATAGAAAATGCTGACAAAGCTGATGAGGTATAGACTAAATACCTTCACAGTGAGGTGGATTGAAAGCTGTCAAAATCTCTTTACTAGGTAAAGATGTGAAAGCAGCACAAATTCCAGCTGGGGGATAATCACTTCTGGTTCACTGCAGGAGTCAGTAGTAGGTCCAACAGTGTTTAACACAGGTTTTAGTGACCTTAATGATGGGATATTAAGCAAATTTGCTGACTATACAAAACCAGGAGGAGTGGCTAATTACATCAGCTGTCCTTGCTGCCATTCAGAGGAACCTGGACACACTGGAGAAGTGGGATGCCAAGAACTCCATGAATTTAAATGAACAGAAGGAAAAGTCTGTATCTGGAAAGGAATAATTCCATTCACCAGCAAAGACTGAGAACCAACCAGCTGGAAAGTAGCTTTGCAGAAGAGGTACAGGGGGTCCTGGTGGACAGCAGTCTGACCATGAGTCAGCAGTGTGCCCTTCCCATGAAGAAATCCAACAGTAGCTCAAACTGCATTGGAAGATGTGTTACAAACAGATCAAGAGATGTGATCCTTTCTCTCCACTCAGCAGTGGTGAGACCCTCCCTAGAATGCTGGATCCAGTGCTGGGCTTTCCACTACTAGAAATAGATAGAGACACTGTGGAAGGTACAGTGAAAGGTCATTAAAAAGGTGAAAGTACTGATACATCTGCCGTATGAAGACATGTTGAGACATCTGCAACTGTTTACCCTAAGGAAGGCTTAGGATACTCTAATGTATAATACCTGATGGGGTGCTAAAGAAAATGAAGAACGAATCTTCTCAGCTGAATGAGACTCAGAATGAGAAGTGGTGGGTATAAACTGAACTGAGATGCAGTAAGTACTGCTTAGACATAAATTAAAAATAATTTTTTTTTTTTTTGTGGTGGCAATGACAGTCAAACACTGATGAAGAGCCCACAAAGGCTGTGGAGTCTCCATCTTTGGAGATAATCATACCAAACTGGACATATCCCAGAGCAACCTGTTGTAGCTGTCTCTGCTGTAGGCTCTCTGCTCTAACAAGCAGAACTAGGACTGGCCAATCACTAGAGGTGCTGGCTAGCCCCAGCCACAGTGTGGTTCTATGATTCTTCTACTGGAAGGTGCCCCTGACAGGGGTTGGAACTACATGACCCATGACCTTTAAGGTCCCTTCTAACACAAAGCATTCTGTGATCCTATGATTCTGCAACTGAGACAATTAAATCCAACCAAAAATAACTTTTCTTTAAGTTTCTAAATAATAAAAGAAAATGGAGCTTAAGAGCCAAAGTAACTGTGTGGAAAAAAAAAAATTACACAAGACATGGCATTCTTTTTGGAAGTTGTTTCTGACCAGGTTAATTTCAGTGAGAGAAATTAACAGTCCAGAGCAGTGAGTAAATTGTAAGACCAACTCCAAATGCTGTTATCCCTGTATTACATTTCCTTGCTTGGAAAGTCCTTCTTAAGTCTTTGAAGTTCTGTATTTGGGGCTAAAGATAAGATACCACATGCAAAACAGAAGAGATACTATATGTCCTTTTAGTGACTCTTCCCACAATGTTCATTGAATGTGTTTAAGACCTAGATTACATGATTCTGATAGATTACATCTGGGTTAATGCCAACAAGTTGTACAATCCAAGTAGGTGAGATTCTCCCCAAACTACCGCAAAATTATTGCCGCCAAAACTGGGTTGAATACTTTCCAAGAGTATTTCCAAATAAAACTCCTCCATTACTCATTTGGATGCCAATAAGCAGGTCAAATTTAAACTCTGTAACTTTAAATGCAGTGAAATCCAAGAGCTCATTTGCTGCGTTTTCATGACTAGCAGGACTTTCTTTCTATTTTTGTTTTAGCTATTAGAGGATATTTTCTATATTAAGAAATAAGTTGCTCATCCTGGCTTTACTGAAGTCATTAAACTTTTTGTGATCTTACAAAGAACAAAAGAAATGGAAAAAAAAATTACAAAGATTAATTGCCATCTCAGTTAAATTGGTGAAAAAAAAGGGTCATAATTTTGATCTATACCATTGTAACTGAAGAAATGATGTATTTTTCATTTGGAAGTTTATTATGAGTGCTTAGAAATCTAGTTATCCTTTCTATTTTTTTTTTTTTTAATAGCGAAAGTTGGTGAAATTTAGTAAATTAACTCATGACACTGCCTGTATCAAATACAACTTGTCAGGCATTGTGTATATAACTTTGTGAGTGGAACATCCTACTAAGTAAATGTAGCAATAAAAATAATATTATAAATTCAAACTACATAATTAGGAAAAAAATAGTAACCAGTTATGCATGCAATTATTTTTCATTTTTAACACTCATTCTGCTTCATAAATTTTGGTCTCTTATGGGTCTTTGATGTCTACCAGAACACTGTCTGCCAGATTTCACTTTTGTGTTACTTCAGTGACTGTTATGAAACTACTCAGGGATATATTCAGTCCCCTGAGACACCTTTGGAGGCAGAGAGGGCAGTTGACTTCACACAGTCATGCACATTTAGCTGTGAAATTTTCAAATATACAACACTAAATCACATTATACATGTCACGTATTTATGTATATGGTATGTATGGGTGTTTATGGATCTGCTGAAGACCAAATGGCTTCCTAATGAGATCTCTGTACATAGGGAGTGATTGTAACTTTCAGACTGTGTAGACACATTGTTTTCAATAAGTAATCTCTAGAAAGGCATTTTAATTCTAAATACAGCGAGACTTTGAGGACAAAAAAGTGGAAGATAGAAGGAGAGAGATTGAACTGATCCACTCTCAAAAATGGAATTGAAATGGGGAAAAGGTCTTCACAGAAAAGAATTCTGAAAAGACACAAAACACTTCAAAGAAAAGGCGAATGGAAGACTGATAAAAATGATTCACCATTATTTAAGAGGGGAAAAAGCAAAAGAGAATAAAAAAAAAAACCCAGATGTTTGCAACAGAAAAGTAGGATGAAGCGGAATGGCCTTAGTAAAACTAACTATAAACACAAATTGAATAAAAATAAAATCAAAGAAATAACCACAGGAAAGACAAGGGGGTCAAAAATCAGGGATTAAGCTTTTTATGACATACATACAGTCTGCTCTTGATTTACAAAATGACCACATCAAAAAACCTCTGTTCTTTGGATTGCACCAGTGCAGTGAACCTGTTAGAGAGATCTGAGACCCACATCTGTTCTGTGATCTTAAACATAGCAAGATTTTATAAAATTTTCCATCTACCCATCATATTCTTCTTATATGCTGTGGGATTTTAGCTACACCTGGACAAGGGCAAAAAAAATCCTGATCTATCTCCGGTCTTTCTTGACCCATATCCTTAGAAAGTGCTAGCATAGCTTTTTGAAGGGCTGAGGTGAATTCTTACAAGGAAGTTTGCTGACTCACTTTAACTTTGTTATGAAAGAAAACTCCCTCTATTTTCTGTAAGGAAGAGAAAAAAGGGTTAGGAGGCAAAAGTGTGAAGAAACATACTTCATGTGTGTATGGAGCATGTGGGAGAAGCTGCTGGGGTCTCAAGCAGAGTCAGAAGAGAGCATTCCTCAACAGTATCAATCCCACTATACGGAGTTAACCGCACACTCTCCTGCTGCACCCATGACTGCTTCAGTGTGTTTCCACTCTCTGCTAGCCAGGCTCTGATCCAGAAATCCTTATCTATCTGATAATAGAGATGGATCAATCCTTTCTGTTCCCTGCATGGCTCCCACCACTTGCTTTCTCCGAAACTCACATGGAAGCCTGCCCCTTGCTGTCGGCTAGGCATTTTCAAAAGGACATCAAGTTCCTGGTCTGTGGTAAGAATCCTGATGCCAGTAACACTATAAAGTATTCATGAAATCATCTGGAGGGCGAAGGAGCATGGCTGTAGGAGGAGGAAATGGGAGAGAGGTCAGGAGGAGAGTGCATGCAGGGCAGGCAGGGTGTGGGAGATATGGTTAACCATGGGAGGAAGGCCAGTGAGAGGAGTTTTGTATGCTCACAGTGCCTTGCTTTACTAAGTTCAGTGCTGTCATTTGTCACAAGTATTTTCTTATCTGCTTGTTGTGACAATTTTCTGCTGCTTTATATGCATGTTTTGATTATAGCTGATGGGACATGCACCAGTGTGCTAGGATCCCTGTGGGCTAACTCATTTATTGTTTACAGATGGTTATGGATTCACAGGTAAATACAAAGCAGTTTTTGAAATAAAACTTGTTTTTTTTCCAACATCTTACAGCTCTTCTCCAAATAACTGAACCTGATATTTCAAAATATACCAGTGGACTGTTTTCACATAAAGATTGTTCTGACTTTCCTACCAGTGATATTTTCCCTGTTGGCTGTCTCTAAATGCTTGCCTCTGTCAATGCTTACGGCACTGTAAATAACTTGTGCCTATGGTATTGTGGGATATGGAAGTAGCTTCTCAGTCCTTTCTTTATCATCTATTCTGCTTTGTGAATTTCTCTTCACAGCCCTAGGCCAAGAGAGTTAAAAACAAACCCAAAAAATCTGCTCTCTGCATTGCTTATGTAAAAAACTGAAGCGATTAATCTGAAATAAAATTATTTTTGTTATTATTGCTGTCACAGAGAAGTTCTAACTATAGTACAGCTTTTTGGAAAGATAATTCAGCTATGCCATAAATTTCCACATACAGACAAGCATTGAAAATGGAAAGCCAAGATATAAAAAGAGCTATCCTTGCAAACCCTTTGTGTAGCTCTAGCATCTGCTCTAGGCATGCCAGCCAGCGGGGACCTCTAGAGGCTACTCATGGCTTCATCCTCCTGTGCGTTGGCATCCATCATGCAGGAGATGCATCTAAATACTCCACCATCTGTGGGACAGCCATTTGCTCCCATGGTGCATACATGAAAGTCCCACAGCTTTCCCATTCTGAACCATATGCTGCTCTCATTTATATCCCATGGATTTGGAACTGAGGCATAATGTAAATGGGGAAGCCTAGTTATCAGGATCTGGTGTTTAATTTATGCAAAACTGAGGAATTGTTATTCTGCAAATCATATGGTACACATTTTAGGAATCCATCATTTCCATAAAGATGGGGGTGTCCTCAAAAGTAGAATGTGTATAAAGACACACATCTGAATCACAGAATTCACACCCAGATTTATATTACTACCTCACCTCCAGGCTCTGTGATGCTTGCTTCTCACTTTTAAGTTAGATCGTTACAGACACAAAGACAAAATTTGCATCTGGGCTAGGTTTCCAAATGCCTTCAATATTTAGTTGCATCTGTAGTTTTCAGTCAGTCACTTTCTATTTTAAAAAGTCCTTTTCTACAAAACTATATGAAGACTCTACATTCTGTCTTCTAAAACTATGTTTTATTCATGTTTTTGTGAATTAAAACAGTGAATTGGCTCTACCATGGACACGAACTATGTTACCTATGTTTCAAGTCAGATGATGTGGAATTTTTTTTAATGTATTTGTGTAATGGGTCTAGCCAACATGAGCAGTCAAACTCCTCTTATGGCTTCCATCAATGCGCACTCATATGCACTTCTATTCCTTTCATGATGCATACCTTCAGTATGTTTGATTCCAAGCATTTTAAAGTGTTGTGAGCCTTTTGATGATGTCAAGTTGTTGGAACCATACCACTGCAGTCCTGAGGGCACCACCATGCAGTGTGAGAGGAAACTGACTAAGCTAACCTTGCTGACTCTTGTATGTGCCAGCCTTTATTAGTTAGGCACCTGATACTGGCTAGAAAAAGGAACAAAACCCAGAGGCTGCAACAGGGCAAGTTCCTCATTGAATTAACTACCAATTTGCATGTTCTTATTTTTTTCTCAACCAATGTGGCTTTTCTTCTATTGCCACAAATGAAGGTTAGTGCATAATTCACCAAACTGTTAGAATAATAGAATCATAAATTATCCTGAGTTGGAAGGGACTTACAGAGATCATCAAAGTCCAACTCCTGGCCCTGCACACGGCAACTCCAAGAATCACACTGTGTGTCTGAAAATGCTGTCCAAACGCTTCTTGAACTCTCTCTGCCACCTCCCTGGGGAACCTGTTCCAGTATTCAACCANGGCACTGCTCTCCAGCATCTCATTCCCCAGTCTGTCCATACATGCAGGGTTGCCCCGTCCCTAGTGCTTCTCAAAATCTGGCACTTTCTCTTGTTGACTTTCATATATATGGCTGGTGATTGCCCAACCTTCCCACTTTATGCCCAGCCTCCCTGCCCTTGAGGGAGTCAACAGCTCCTCCCAGTTTAATACCATCAGCAAACTTAGTATTCCTTCATTCCTGCATGCAGGTGGTTAATGAAGAGGAGGAACAGCACAGCACTGAGGATGGAGCCCCGTGGAACCCCACCAGTGACAGGTCCCCAGTCTGATGTCACCCCATTCACTGTAACCCCTTGTGCCCGACCTGTGAGCCAGCTGCTCACCCATTTCACAACGCATTTATTGCATTGTGCAGAGCCCGTTTTCTTCCCAGATGATACTGTGAAAAACAGTGTTGAAAGCTTTACTTAAATCCAAAAAGTTTATGTGTTATGGCTCTCCTCGATTAACTAGGTTGGTTACCTTGTCATAAAAGGAAATTAGGTTTGACAAGCAGGACTTTCCTTTCATGAAGCTGTGCTGGCTCTGATCAATACCTGCCTGTCCTTCAGGTGTTTTTCAATAACTCCCAGAAGAATAATCTTCTCCATAATTTTACCAGGCACTGAAGTGAGACTGACAGGCCATTAGTTTCCAGAATCATCCTTCTTGCCCTTCTTGAAAACTGGGACAACATTAGCTTCCAGATTGCAGCTGGGATCTCTCCAGAGTCCAAGACTGTTCAAATATCATTGAGAGAGACCTTGCAATGACTCCATCCAGACTTTCAATATGTTCAGATGAATCCCATGAGGCCCCATGGATTTAGAGGGATCCATCTGGAGCAACAGATCCTGCACAAATTCTGGGCTGACTGTGTGTTTATCATTATCACAGTCACGGTCCTCTGGCTCAGGGCACTGGGACCCATTTAGTTCGTCTTCAGTGCTGAAGACCTAAGCAGAGAAAGCTTGTAGGCTAGGAATTTGTACCTAGATACTTTATGGATTTGAATTCCAGTGCCTTCCTCCTAGTACCACACAGGTATTGCCTCTACCACTGTATTACTGACGCAAATAATTGAAAAATGACTTGTGACACCGCAGGATGCACTTATGTCTGTTGCTATGAAGTGCTTTATCAGGACAGGCTGTCCCATTCGTATGTTTCTCTGATAACTCTCACTTAAAGGTCCTCCCCAGTAAATGAAGTGGTCCAGCAGTCTTCAAATGGAAAAAGAATTTGAAGAGCTGCTGCCTTCCTTATGCTATTACTCAGTTCACGTTTCCTTTTTCGCAACACCAACAAGTAATATGGAGGCTAAGGAAATGCAGAACAACCCACTCCAGCTTAGCTTAGCCTTTGAGCAAGCTAGACAGTGGTGCTTATCTCATCAAGTTATGTCAAGTATTCATTGCAAAGCTATAGAAATTGGAGAATCTTGCTGTCTTATGGCAGCGAAGAATTACTATGATGGGTTGCAATTGGTAGTTTCTGAGTTCCTGGAAAGAAGTAAGTGGGATAAAATAGGCTTTAGCCAAGATGCATACATCTTTAAAGTGATGCCACCACCTGCTGGGCTGTCATTTTTCACAGCAAAGTGTGTTGATACCCTTCAGCACCTGAGCAGGCACTTCAAAGGCTGTGGTTTGAGCTCAGCTCACCTGTGTGTGGAAAGATGCTCCTCTAAGGACCACGCTCAGGACAGTTGTCTTTGGGTCAAGGAAAGCAGCCATTTCAAGCAGTGAGCAAGGGAGATGTGACAGTGAGATCCTAGATGGGTATGGTTTCATCATGGATTTTATGATTTCCCTGCTGGGGTGAATTTCCATACCTAGCGGTGAGGCCAAGCCACCAGAAGGTTATTAAAGCCACCAAAGGTTATGAAAGGTCTTGCATATATAATAGCATGAAGATCTTACTCTAACGGTGCAGGCAATGCAAAATGAACATTGATCTGGGAAATATTAGCAAAGTCTGAATGGCTATGCAGCCTGGCAACTCAAGACAGGCAGGCTTCTATAAATTTTTAAAGGTATTTTTAAGTATTACAAAAAATATTAGTGCTTAATTAAATACAGCCTTCCCTCCCAGAAAATCTGTATTTGTCATGTTAAACTGTGTGAAATTTATCTTCTGCCTATGGTTATAAACCTTCATCTTTCTTTTCAACTTTAGTACTGAGGGGAGAAAATTTTTTCTTCAGTCTTGATTCAGAAATATCACTGACTAATTTTAGATGTTTAGCTCCTCAGAGAGCAACAAAGGGAAAGTTTTTTTTCTCTTTCACAGGGACAAGCCCTTCTCATGTAGTATTGCTGTGTGATTGATAGAAGTACTGAAGAAATGGGTGAAAGGCTTTGCACTGTTATGTGTTACATTCCATTTGCTTTCACAGGTCTGTTGATTTTAAGAGGTTAGTCCCTCTTAAATACAAAATACAGAGTATTCTTTATCTTTGATCCTAACTTCATTTTCCAGGCTGTGTATTAACTACAGTCTCCTGGGTGCCTGATTTAATCTCTCTTCTTTCTTGTTCACATATCTGGTCAGAGAACTTAGTGTCACTGAGGCATATTCATCCCAAGCTTTGTAACCATTCTTCTGTTTGGCATATTATGTACTTTATACATCTTAATGTCAGCTGTCTGGTAATGATCAGCAATGTGGGACTGATTACTGGCTTTCAGGAGAACTGTGGAGATTGTAAATAATACAGTCTGTTGAGTTTGATGAAGAGATGTTAAACTTTCTATGATTCATGAAGCCAAGAAGGATATAAGTCAAGAAGAGATCTGTTCCTGATTATCTTGGCGTCTTTATAGAACATTGTGCATTTCTCAAATAATTTACAAAATATTCCACCTCATTACAGGAAACTGATATTTGTATACAGACAAGACACAGATAACAGGGGTCAGAGGGAGGAGACAGGAGCATATAGCTTGATGAAATTTCTACATTTCAGCTTACTCTGTTTACTGTTCCATCCTGGGGGTCCTCACATGAGTTTCTAAAAACTCAAAAAAGTAGAACAATTTTCCCATAATGACTTTATTTAACTTGATATTAGTTTGCACTAATTACTTTAACAGTTTAACTGTCATTTAACAGTTTTTCTTCTCTCTGCTTCTCCTTCTTTGGTTTCAGGTAAACATTTCAACGGATTTCATTCTTCCATGGATTTCAGGTTTTGGAGTGAGTTTTGTGTTTCTCTGCCAACAGTTAATGACACCACTAACATCTAAATCATCATGCAGAATCGAATTTTCTGCAATAAGTGTCATGACTAGTATCAGCTATTGCAGGAAAAAATAAAGAATCACGGTCTTAGCATACAAAAACTTAAAATACAGAAGAACAGCACAGTAAACTATTTTACTTTTTAATGAGATTCTAAACATAAAAATTCATTACTTATGGCTCCACCAACTTAACTGCCTATATAAGCCACCATGCAGTTCACTCAGCTCTGGACTCTACCTGGAAAGATCAGGAAAAGCTACAATTATCTTTGGTAAATTATAGCTGTGCCTTTGGACGGATAATCCTAGGTTCTGGTCAGAAAAAGTCAAGTTTCAATACCTATTTCTGTTAATGCTACATATTAATGTACATTCAATATGTTTTGGGGAAAAAAAGAGGAAAATTAGAATTACTGTTTAGAAAGTAAAGAAGAAGCCTAGAAAACACCTCTGACATTTTTTTGAATGGACGCTCCCTTCAAGCTTCTGAAGCTGTAGATGAAACAGTGTAAGAAAAATAGACTCAATATTTTCCAAAACCATCACACTGTTTCATGATATAACTTTAATTAGTACAGTTTAATTTGTCTGCAGTAGTGAATATGAAGAATATACTCTCCTATATTATAGTTGAGTTCAATGGTTGCACTGACATCTACTGGTAAAATAATATCTTTAACTACTGTGTGTAATATTTAAGGTAAAAAATTACATGCCACATAAAAAAATTACATACCACAAGTTGTGGTATAGGAAAACATTACTTTGTGCAAGTACTTATTTTCCTTTACCTTTTTTTCCCTCTAAAACAACTAGCTATGCTATTTTCCTCAGATCTTGCTCATAATGGAATATATTTTAAGAATCTACATTTTCATTGCAATGAAATATACAATTCATATATATATATTTAAGATGTATATATTTGTAATGAAGTACACTACACAATTTGACTACTTGGACTGGTATTTTGCTGGTTGGTATACCAACCAGTTAGGGTGGGTTTTTTTAGCAATCCCTAGCGATGCACTGAAAGGGAATGGGGATGCTACAGGTTAATTTGGTACTAAACAAATGTCATTACAATGACATAAAAGGTATACAATGCAAATTTAACAGTAGACATGGGTCATGTTTAAATAGCCCTAGTATGGCATCAGAACTGCTGTATTATGACTCTGACAGAAGAGACATCCTGCCCCACAGTGTCTGCAGGAGCACAGAAAAACAACAAACTCTCTCCTGCCATAACCTCTGACTGAATTTGTTTTGACACTTCTTGGATGAATTTTTAATTTATAGCTATCCAGGCACATCATGAAATGGAATGGAATACTATTAAAAATGAACACGCTAAAAAGCTGATAGGCAGGGAGCAGTACATGTAAATGTTCACAAATCATGTCCTTAAAGCACAGAAAGACAAACAAAACAAAACTTAAAATGTAATAAAATTTCAAGGGAATGTGTCCTCAACTATTGAAGATGCAAGAGAGAGTATGTCAGTCTATTTTTTAAACATCAGCCTGCAACCTTAAAATAGATAACTTTTGGTATATTTTTGTTGTTTTCTTCCTGAAAATCTGGGAAAGAAAAAGATATGTTAGGGTACCACCTTTTAATTAAAGTTTCATTGCTAGATTTCCAGTTGCATTTTAAAAAAATCCAGTGTAGGGAATGTTCTCTCTGATTTTTGCTGAGCCCTCTGACTGCATATCATTTTTTTTTATTTTGACTAGAAGAGGAAGACACATTGGGTACTCTGCAAGTTCAGGATGGAGAAAAAAGACTAAGAAATAAGTTCCTCTGAGATTTAATAAGAACTTTGTATGCTTTGTCTTTCTAACATCCTTTGGAACGGTTAGTGGAATAGGTCATTTAATAATGAAGTTGCAGGCTTTGTATAGCAGCTGCTGCTTAATTTCTATCTATGTTTGTCATTAAATCTACATGCACAAAACACCAACATAACAGGTTACAAGACTCTGATAAGTTGGACAGAGCAACACTTGAAAGTGTTGAGTTATGGTTTGCCTACAGTTACACAGGAACTACAGTTTCACACACTCCTTAAACATGCTTATATTTTTTATCTGATGTTTTGGACTTTATCAAAAGTGTAAGAAATTATGAAGTTGGAGGTGGAGGTACAGTAGTCTTGATGAGTGATTAAATGCTTATTTTGGGAGGTTAAAATGCTGAGATATATCATAGAATCACAAAATCAGAGAAATAACTAGGCTGGAAAAGACCTCTGAGATCATCAAGTCCAACCTATGACCTAACACCACCTCATCAACTAAACCAGCACTAAGTGCCACGTCCAGTCCTTTTTTAAACACCTCCAGGGACAGTGACTCCATCATCTCCTTTGGCAGCCCATTCCAATGGCCAGTCACTTTCTGTGAAGAATTTTTTCATAAAGTCCAGTCTAAACTTCCCCTGGTGCAGCTTCACACTGTGTCCTCTCATTCTGTCAGTGGTTGCCCAGAAGAGCCCAACACCCCCCGGCTACAGCCTCCTTTCAGGCAGTTGTAGAGAGTGATAAGGCCTCCCCTGAGCCTCCCTTTCTCCAGGCTAAAGAACCCCAGCTCCCTCAGCCTCTTCTTTACAGGGCTCGTGTTTTATAACCTTCATCAGTCGTTGCCCTTCTTTGGATGCATTCGAGTTATCTCAACATCCTTCCTAAGATGAGAAGTTGATTATCAGTAGCTTTAAAGGTGAGGATTTTTGAATGTGTGAAGATCTCATACTATTTTAATTTAAACATCATAACCACATTTGATAAATCCTTGTATACTTCGGTCATTGTAAGGATACACAACTCAGCGAGCTTGCCCGGAGAGACTGCTGACCAATAGCCATGTTAAATGCTTTCCCTGTGTGATGCACAGCTTTCTAAAACTACAATGAATTACAAGCAAGCTGGCCCAATCTAAACATCTTGATATCACATGGTCTCATTGTAGCATTAGAACAAGGCATTAGGAATATAAACGAATTTTTATTAAATGGTTATTTTTTAAAAGTGTTTAAAAGAGTATTTGAAAAGGTATTTAAAAGACTGATTTGTTCTTCCTATAGAAACACTATGAAAACCAGCTTTTAGCTGGAGCCATCCAACTAAGCATTTCACAAATATTAGTTAAAAACATAGTTCTTTTTCAGTGTTAATTTGTGAGAATTACATTCTTTTTATAATTTTCAATACAAAATAATCCTTACATATAATTTCATAATCCCTAAGGCTGTGGTAATGGAAAAACAAAACTGATATTCAGGGCTGCAAATAGTGAATTTATTTAAGGTATTATGGAAACACTGCTGTACCTAGAAAGCCTAAATATTTGAAAATGAGACTTTAGTACTCCTAAGCAGACCTAGAGCTTACCTTTTATTTTCCAGCTGTAATCATACTGAGACAGAGCTTGCTCTTTTTACAATGAGACAAAAGTGAGAATAGTGCTAAGTTGTTACAGATGCTTTTAGAAAATTTTCATATAAGTAGATATAGCATTTAAATATTTAAATTAATAGTTTTTCCATCACATGCCTTATGTATTGGAAAATTTTGCCACCTGTGGCCAAACCTACCACATTCTTTTTGATAGTAGACTTGAAAACCACCTTTGAAGGACTTTCAGTTATCCAAACAAGGGTTCCAGCACGAATTTCTCAAATCACCAATGCTGTGAAGGTAATCTTAGGCAAGACGCCCCAACTTTTTCTGTAATCTGGGGTGTCAGATTTTAGATCTGTAAGAGTGGGTCCAGAGGAAGGCCACAAAATTGATCAAAGGGCTGGAGCACCTTCCCTCTGAAGAAAGCCTGAGTGAATTGTGATTGTTCATCCTGGAGAAGGGAGGGCTCCTAGTGCAGCCTTCCAGTATTAAAAGCAGAGTTGATAGGAAATATAGAAAGAGACTTTTTAACAGGGCCTGTAGTGAAAAGGCAAGGTTCAACAGTTTAAAACTTAAAGAAGTTAAGTTTTGGTTGGGCATAAGGAATAAATTATTTATGAGGACGGTAAGACACTACAACAAGCTGTCTAGAGAAGTCGTGACTTTCATTCCATGAAACTAGTACTTGCAGTGGAAGAGGCCGTGAACTTTTGTTTCCACTTTCCCTTGGTATCCCATTTTTCTGCTGTATATTGTCTCTCAAGCCAATCAGTGCTGGCTCCCTGTATGCAAAGACTGAAGCCACTATTACTGCATCTATTGTGAAAAAATGTTGCCCCAGTCAACTAATTTGTACATCTACAATTTCAACGATATTCACTACAAACATTGCCTGTAATTTACGGTACTGTAAAACAGTGATGTGAATTTTTCATTCCTTGCAGCGTATATTCCATAGTTATGTGTGTCTTGGTTTGAAAGACAGGTGTCTGTCAAAAAAGGCAGGAGCCTCCCCTGAAATGGAAAATGCAACCCCNGGCTGGATCCTCAGGAACAGCAGGCTGGAACAGCAGGGGCGAGCGCAGATCTCGGGTGACAGCGAGGTGCACTAAACTCCGATGCAGCAGGAAAGCCTGGCAGGTTTCAGGCAGCAGAGCATACGAGCTACAGAGCAGCGACAGCTCCGAGCATCAGCAGGAGCAGAGCGGCAGTGGCCCAGCTCCCAGCGGGGCAGGGAAAAGCAGGCTTGGGAATCCCAGGTGTTCTCCCATAGAAAGCAAGCAGCCGAAAAAGCAGAAGCTTGCAGTGCTGACTGAGATGTCCACACCGAAGGCAGGCAGCTCCCAGACTGAATGCTGAAAACACCAGGCAGCCCCCCGCATGTCCCAACCCGCAGGTGACAAAAGGGTGGCCAGTCCGACCCTGCGCCTGTGGCCAGGTCTTTTGTTTTTCCTAAGCACCCAGTAATTTGTCCCCTGGTAACAAGTATGGGGAAAATTCTTTAAGAGAAAAACAGGCTAACTCCTAAACCCCAACAGTGTGTGTTTATATTATGCAACCACGTGGGTATCAGGAGCAGGATGCTTACATTAGCACGATGCCTACCTGGGCCAAAATGCTCCATTGCCCAGAGCTAATTAGCTGATTCATAGAATTATATAATCATAGAATATCTTGGGTTGGGAGGGACCCACAAGGATCATCATCAACTTTTAGCCCTGCAGAGGACATCCCCAAGAGCCACAACATATCCCTTAGAGCATTGTCCAAATGATCCTTGAACTTTGGCATGCTTGAAGCTGCACTAATGTGTATTTAATATTTCTGGTACCTCAGCCATCTCTGAATACCTGAAGCCAGGCTCTGACCCTGCAAAGCAGTGCATTGTGACATGCTGGCATATCTGAAGTGCTAAATAGCAACAAGGAGTCAGGACTGATCCCAGTGGCAGCTTGAACCACCGTGGAGACAAACTCTGCAGAGAAACGACTAGGGACCTGATTCTTTCCTTCTGTATGGACTCCTAATAAGTGCTGCAAGTTTCAGTGATGGATACTTAATAACTTTATAAGCCCCACTTCATCTGACACTTGATAAATGTATTCCTTGAATCTTCTTTTAGTTTATCTTGTGTGTCCATCTGATTTTTTAAAATATTTTGACTAGAAATTAAGAAATCCTTCTTGGACCCATCTTTATTTTTAGTATAAATATATATTTTTTTTTTAAGTCTTTCAAGCCTCTGTGACAAAAGTCTACCAGATTTATTATTTCACTCATTGAGGAAATGCTTACAGAGTTTTAAGAGATGTTCACATTAATTAGAGTTTTCATTTCCCCCTTATGCCCCAGTTGTAGCAAGCGTCTTCAGTACTTCTGGATTAGAAGGCACTTTTGTTCCCACAGGAAACTGGATTTCTCAAATCTCTCATCAAGGTTGAAAAATCACTTATGCTTTGCCACTCTTGTAAGGAAAGCACACTTACAAGTAAGGCATGCCTGTCACTGCTGTACTTAATACACAAGCCACAATCAGACTGTTGATGCTTATGGCTTAATGAAAGCCTGAGGCAGCTGAGAATCAGAAGGCAAAACTGGTATTTTTTATCAAAACTGTTTATAATTGGGGATAAAAATACAGTTTTTGAATAAAATTGGATAGGCAAAATAAATTTTATTACATTATTCAGCAGATAAATTTTCCTGTTGAATAATTTCAAGGATTTTCTAAAGAAAATTTGTACAAAAAATCAAATAAATATGCTAAAGATGCTATTTTCTAACTAATAACAGAATACTCTGAGTTGGATGGGACCCACAAGGATCATGAAGTCCAACTCATAAATGAATTGCCCATACTGGGATCAAACCCACAACCTTGGTGTTATTAGCACTATACTCTACTGAACTGAGCTAATCTCATATTCCCAGACTTGAGTGCATAGCATGAAGTAAGAGACCATTTGGATTTTCCTGGGACAAAAAACAAGGTAATGAATGTAAAGCTGGATCCAGAGAAAATATGATAGATCCAGTTTCAAGTTTGCAAATACGTTAGATACCTATGACCTTGCTGTGGCTTTCAAGGCCTTTATGGAAGTACTGAGGTAGAGGCAGACACCATTTGTTTTTGTAGAAAATGATACTGGCCCTAAAGTTGCCTTAGCAAGGAAGAACATAGACAAGGATATTCAAATCTTTCTCACTTGCTGGACTGAGGCATTTCCTATTACTTCATATTTATAAATTACAAAATGTTCTGGTTATTTAATCCCTGAAACAAAGGCTTGTTCCTTTTTGTCTGGAGGAGAGACATCCACATATACACAGAGTAGTTTCATGGGCAGACTCTCCAGCTGGATTGTAGCAGACTCGACCAAGTTTATTTCCTCCCCTTGCTAGGACTGAAGGCTCTCTTGATCAAGGACTTTACTGTGACATTCCTGGAGGGATTTAGGTAAAAGACTTTTGGGTTTAGATGTCAATAATGCCATGTATGAGGAATATGAGATGAAACAGTCTTGGTGTCAAATGTATGGACTGTGCCCAACTCAGCATACTAATAGCTAGGATAACATAGGTTATTTTTGCAAGAAATACAAGTTTAAATCCTTTCCAAGAGGGATCTCAATTCATATGCCTGTGTGCCAAATTCTTTCTCAACACAGGATTCCCTTTGGTCCTTGTGGTACCGCCACAGGAAGGTGTCTTCTAGCAGAGAAGTTTGGGTACAGTCTCCAAAATCAGACAGAAGAACACTTGGTTTATGAATTCTAGCAGGACTTACCTGAGGGTAGACCAAAAATATATTAGGAAACAAAACTGGACTCAAATAAATATTTCCCAAATAAAACGTTGGTGGCTCTCAGGCAGCAGACTTGGATGGGGCTAGGTATTTGGTGTAGCAATACTGGTAGCTTTCTCTAGGTACTCACACAGATCTGAAGAAAGACTGTTGAATCTCTCCAGCTTGAACTAATTCTGTAAGAACTGTTTCTTTCTAACTTTTCTAAGGACAGTTTCAATACCCAGGTCCACCACTTACTTCACTACAGTGGAATGGACAGTGGCATTATAACAAAAAGCACCTGCGGAAGACATCTGCAGTGAGGGTGACCTTGCAAGCATGGATGTCTGAAAGCCCCAGAAATGTTCTTGCAATGAAGTCCATGTGAGTTGTCATGCGTTAGATTCTGGAAAAGGAGAACACACACAATGACTGCAGGAGGGAAGGAGAAAGGCTGACTGTAGCCTCGTGAGTGTGATGATGCACTCTGTTGCTCAGCTGGGGGTTTATATAGAAACTAGTGGGTCTAACTTTGTATACAGCTAGTTTATGCAGAGAGCAGTCCTAAAAACTACAAGCATTTTTCTCCTGATGCTGGCTTCACTTCTGTTTCTCTTGTCAAGTCTTTTCTATTGAAAAACATACAAGAGGGATAGGGAGGTGTAGAAACATTTCTCTTGCTGTCTGAAGCAGCTCCTTTCTGCTGTTTGAGTAGCATTTACAAACCAGCATGTATTGTGCAATTTTCATTCTTAATGTTCAAGAAGGTCTGGGTAAGGCAATACTGGATTATGAGACAGAATAGGTTCAATATTTCTGTTTTCCTTGCCTTCATATGTTGCTGTAGTTGCCCGGGCATTTATAGTTCTGTTTTTCAAAGCTCAAGTACCCAAATAATAGGGACATGAAAGAGAAGAGTGTGAGAGGGAAAGAGTGATTTTTGCTTAGTTGCTTATTTTTGGAAATGACATTACTATTATTCATTCCTCCTACATACAAATTAGATTCAGAGTTCAAATATTATTAACAGGAGCTTTAACATTCATCACTTTGCAGTTGCTAAATCCATTTCCTCTAGGTTTGTCCCCTCGGCAACAAAAAATAAAGGACACCCATATAATGAAAAAAACAAATGGCAGCTCATCTGAGCCAGTCTTTGCATAACATATTCTGAGATTCTGACTGGATGAAGACTAAATGCTGTCTCAAGTCATAAAACTGGAGGAAGCTTATTACAGCCTTGAGACCTTGTCCTGTGCTCTGCACACTGTATGAATCCTTAAAAGGCTGAAGAAAACAAAAAAAGATTGTACTTAGCCAATGACAGCGGCAACACCATCTAGCTAGAGAACAATTTCTTGCATACTAGATTGTGAGTACTGATACGTAGCCAGTTAACTCCTGACAATGAGGGATTCGGCTTACTACTGTGGGTTTGGATGGAGTATCAATTCTTATTTTTACATATAATGCAAGTTTCTGGCACTTATTGACCAGCTGAGGGCAAATTTCCTTGTTTCATATCAAAGTTTTTAAGAGCTCCTTATGACAATACCACTATGAGATTTTCACTTAGTGTTAAATTTCTATTTAAGAACAAACTAAAATGAAACTTTCATTTGTCAGATACTTGTATAAATTAGCTTATTCCAGAAATGCCAACTTTTTTACATCTTCTGGTCTGCTGAAATCTCTTTCCTCTCTGTGTTTTTTCATAGTTTTCTTAGTACTTTCTTGTGGCTTGTAGGAATGGTGAACTCCATTATAGCACTTGAGTATGAACAGAGGAAGAAAAGACCTTCAATGAATCAAACAAATTGTAAGGAATTTACATCAGTGAACCTGACTGAGACTCCAAAAACTTGTCCAGTTACAGACATGCCCACTCATATCTGGGCCAATAGTCTGTAGCACAATGTATCAGAAGTTTCCTCCTTACATCCAGCTGGCTGAATATGAGATACTCTCAATAACAGAAAGGTTCCCTCCACTCCTCTTGTTTTTACAGGTGCTAATCCTGCTAAATAAAATAGCTTTGGTATAGAAGGACAGGCATAATAGCTAATAAATAGCTAATTTTTCTTGGGTAGCTCCTTCAAAAGAGTGGAGTGGTCTTCTTTGGAGATGTCACTGGCCATCCATAAATGACTGGGCTGATGTAAATGAGCAATACGTAGTTTTCAAGTTCACAGGCAGATGGATATATTCTTTGCATGTTTGGATTTTGGACTCTCCGTACTGATACCAACACCATGCTGGTAATTCCTAGTCTGTGATAATCACACTTTCAATGCAACTATGTACTAATGGTACTAATGGTGGTTAATAATAGTGGCAATACTAATGGCTTTAGTCCCAACCCAAAGTTCACCTACATGATAAGATAAAAGGACACAGATGTACATTTCTGCCTCTTCTCTACATGTAAGTTAAAACTAAGAACATGCTGAGTCATGTGGAATCAGATTCCTTAGAAAAGCAATGGAACAAGGTTGGTTGCATGGTCTCTGTGTACACACAGTACCTTGGCAAAGCTATCTGTAAAACTTCATTGCCCTCTCAAACAGACTACAGCTCTAATACTGGTCCATGGCTGGGACAGGGTAGTGAGTTGATACCATTTTGATGGGTCAATAGGTAGGGAACTATTTATCCAAAATGGGTAATATCATGAATGTTTCTGGGAACAAAAGACCTAAGACTGCAAATTCAGAGATGTACTTCTTCCTAAGATTTTGACTCTGAAAATCACTGAAAGCAAAACGCTTCTCCAATTTCACATTTGGATCAGAAGCAGAGACTTGAAGACAATGTGTACTCTTACATGTAATCTGCATCATACACTGCACAGGGTAAGATATCAGATACATTGATTAGCTAAATAGTGCATACGGAGGCAAATACTATTTGCACAGTGATAAATTGCAGAGCCATAAAACAAATCATTCTATACATATTGCTGTGCTTTACTTTAGTTTTATCAATTCATCTGTACATAAACTCCTGAACTAGTCAGGTCAGGTTCCTTTAATTCTGAATTTTTTAGAACTAAAGGAAATGTCATGCAGGAGCTCCTGTTTTTCCTAACACAAGAATTGCTAATGAGATATTGCCTTGTCTTTTCAAATACTGGAACAACTGTTGCATTGACAAGCATACCCAGATCACATGTTGCTCTGAACTACGTCCCTTGAGGGACTTCTGAAAAAAGCTTCTAAAATTAGGTTGTCTGAGAGTAGGGTCTGTCAAATACGTGGAAATCTCTAGAAAAATACAACATTTGGAAAAAAAAAAAAAGCTATAATCTGATGAAACCAGACACTCCTTGTAGGTATTATGTGTCTGAAGAATTTATGATAAGGTTAATATGCTTTGTCACTTATTTGGCTTCACTTCTCTGCTGTGGGCAAGGCCTGTGGCTTTAAACAATCCTGTTTGTATGTAAATAAATGCCCTTTTAATTTGTCATAATTTCAAGTATTTTGTTTTGTAGTTATAAATAATTAACATACCTTTTATGATTTTTTTACTCTGTTTCACCTTACGGGGCATACTTTCCCTTCTGCGCATATGTGTAGCCTCCAATAGCAATAATAACAGTTACGAAGTATGTCCCCAGGGAAGACAATTTCCCAAAGAACCTTTAAAATGTAAATCTATGCACCATTCTTGCCAACATGCATGCTTCAGTAAGTGAAACTAATATTTGCTACTTGCCAGCATAATAATCCAAAAACTGTGTAAATTTCAAACATGAAGTTAAGAAAAAGTTCCCAAGTTTAACTCTGTATAACAACATACATGGTGTTACCTCCAGTAATAGAAGTAACTGCATAGTTACACCATCTTACTTTTGAAGTGTAACTTTTATGTTGAGATGATGGAGGAGAAGAGTGTTATATTTAATACTGTACACTTCTGCTAGTATAACTTATTCTACTCTAAAGAGCTCCATGAAAAGAGATGGTGATCCATCCTTATTTGGATAAGGACAAAAAGCATAACCACATACTTAATATATTTAGATTTGCAGCTACGGCAATTAGGATCATAGTTACCTTTGATCTCAGATTGGTTTTCTACAGCTTAATTCCACTTAATGCAATGGATTAGTCTTGCTTTACATAGCTGGGAATAAAATTTATATAAGAAACTATTACCATTCTCTAAAAAGGAAGTTGGTAATTAGTGGGTTTTTAACATAAAATTTCAGCAAATGCTGTAATGAAAAGTATAATTTCGTGTCTATGTATGCATATATACATATGAATATACATTATGAAAATTATGCTGTGATATTGAAGAGTAAGGCTACAATAGCAGAAATGTATCCAATTTTTAATCAAGGCAGTACTTATGAAAAGTGTTTATTGGTCTCTTTTCATGTTTTATTCTAAGTTCAGGGATGGAATATTTCAAGCATAAATATAAAACATATAAATATTCCTCAGTTCTTCCTGACAGGATTCTTCTAGGTCCCTAAAATATATTTTCAACCCATTCTGCAGTGGGGCATGCAATAACAATGCCCATACCAAATATGCTAACCAGAGTGATGAAACTAAACAATTAACGTTATGAATACTTTTTTTTTTTTTTTTTGGTTAGGGAATAAATAGATCTGTGCCATAAATGTTGTCCAATGTGTTTCATAGGCAATATCTTCTCACAGTGAAGTGAGTACTTGTGACTCAGATAGAGCAGAATCAGTCTCATTTCATTGGCTAGATCCTGTTCCCATTATTATTTTAAAAGGCTGCATCCCCAACAGCAGCCTAATGAATGATTTAATGGGAACATAGCCTTGTTTCTGGTGCCCCTGTTATTTCTGTAAACACTTTTTTTCTGACTTTACTTCTCTTTCATGTTTTTTAATAAATCTACGCAGCAGATCATTAATATCAATATTTTATTTAAGTAAATCAGCAAGGCAGACATCTCATCCAATATTGATACTTTGACCATATTTCAAATTGACCTGAGAAATGAAATATCAGGATGTTAATACTAGAGAACATAAAATTAGGGTTTTTTTAGACCCCCTTCACCTTCTCCTTGAGAGACCTTTCTGACAGAATATTTTGCTATGGATTTTGTAGTCATAGTGGTCTTTTGATAAAAGCTTAGGATTTTAAAAACTGCTTGCAATTTTTATTTAAAATCACTTGAATAAATATGTGTAGATATAAAAAGTATTTGTAGCTTGTTAAGACATTCAGCCTTGAAATACAAAGTAGATTCTCTTTTTCATATATTAAGGATCTCTCAAGATTACACAACATCAATGGCCACACTCCTTACAGTAACAAAGCCATGATAAAACTTAAAACATCTTGTGCCATGGTACATGATGTAACCCACACTAAGGAAATAATTAATACTTTGTGACCCTCTTTTTCTAGGAAGGGGCTGGAGAGGTCTTACCTTATAACAAAAGGAAGAAATAAGTAAATATGAATTTCTGATGTCTTTCAAGTTACCTTTCTAAAGCTAATACGTTATATCCACAAGACCAGTTGTGTACTCCAAATCCTAGTAATTTGTTTTGCTATGTACTAGAACTGTGTCTCTTCACCAGAGTCATCAGCTACTGTGCACAAGAGCTCATTAGGTTACTATGTTACAAATCCCATTACAGTTTAATGTTTATTGCATGCAGAGTTGTATGTTCACTGAGAGGGCTCAGTTTGTGTGTACACCTATGTCGGCATAATTATACCCATGCAAATATTTTTAATACAAGCAAGGCCTAAGGTAGCACAATGTTCTGAACTTCAGTAACTATCATCTACTTAATATACACTCCAAGGACTTGACAAAATCTGAATATAATTTAAAATTTATTTCTACTTGAGAATAGCAGCCTGTATGTTAAAAAACTTCTGAAAGATATATCCCATACAAAGACAAATTGCACTGGGAAGAACTATTATGCAAGTGATACTGTTGTACATCAGGAGTACTGTTATACCTAATTTTGACCAGATTTTTGTCCAAATAGACTTAATAGAATCACTGTATTTTGTTTCAGTCATATGCCATGGTTAAAGCCTGAGCAACAGGAAAAAATTCCAATAGATGTCTCATTTTGTACTTGTCTAATCAACTGTGGCTTATTCATTGAACAATGATACATGGAAACAAACTGTAACTTATTTTTAAGACTTTATTCTGGATTTAATAAAGGCTCATGTAACACACAAAATTGGTGGGACAGTTACAGAGCATCCAATATCCTAGGTATAACAGAGCCTCTGTTTGGTTACAAAAGCAATATGCTTACCAGCACATGCCGACTGAGCAATGGAACCTGTGAATAAAACCTTAAAAATTACTTTTTTTGGTTAAAAGGTGGAAGAACTATTGTTAAAAAGGTGTAATTACATGCATATTTTAGTGTTCATAAGAGGAAAAGGCAGCTAATCATTTGGAGTTTTTCAATCCACCAGCTGTAATAAGAGCAAGCAAGAGAAATATTGTTTAGTGATTCAATCTTTTTTTGGAATTTAATTTTCCAAATAAAATTTAAAAAAAACCCCAAACCATGCAACGTACAAAGGGCTGTGTTTCTTAAAGATTGCATGTTAAGTGCCCTGCTAATTAAAGTGTTTGTAGTGGGATTGTATTTATTGATACTTTTGAAAACAGATAGGGCACTATTCCATTCTACCTTCACAACCTTAGGTTTCCTTAAAATGTTTGTGTGACCAAAAGAAAAAAAAAAACCAAACAAAAACCACCAACCAAACACTCCCCCCGCCCCACCCCAAACTACTATCACCTGATTATGATGGCATTTAAGGTTAAAATCTGTTTGGACAAAGAGCCAAACCAGGCCAGAAAGCAAGCAGACAAAAAGCTCACGGAGCCTCCGCAGAGCCAGAGTGAACATGCCGGGTGGACAGCCGGGGCCCATCTCCCCCTGCAGGGGTTTACCTCTGTTGAGCCGCCTGAGAGCATCTACACCAAAAAATTATCTTTCGTGAAGCAAAAGGGGAAACCGTGACGCTGATGACATTTGCTAGGAGAAGTAAAGTTAACACACAGCAAAACAATTACACCTTTAGCTGAACTTATGTTTTGGGGTTTTTTTGTGGTCACTGCAAACACCTCTGCATTATGTGCTTTATATACATATATATATGAAAGACACAGCACCTTCCTTAAAAAATTTTAGTTAACACACTGACCAGCCGCTGCATCGAGGGAAAAGCCATCCCTTCATTAACTCTATGACCTTATAAATAATTTTGTCTAACTTCATCATGGGTTGTTTGTTGATCTTGGCATTTAAATTTTTTTTAACATTTCCCATTTTCCTCCGTTCCAGGCCAGGCACATCTTGCTGCACCAGAAGGGGCACGGTCGGCGGCTGGGCTGGCAGCAAAATAACCGCACCACCGGCGAGAGGCAAGGGCCAGCCTGCCGCCGCCCTCGCATCACGGGCCAGCCGGGGAGGTAAACCGGGGCAGCCCGGCTCCCCCGTGTCATCCCGGCAAGGCGAGCGCTCCGGCAGCCGCGGGGAGACAAACTTTGC
>VWZQ01010174.1:390419-433185 GCA_013397015.1 Myiagra hebetior | reverse complement strand
CCGGACGGGGCGGCGGCCGCGGCTCCTCGGGACCGGTGCCTGTTACCGGGCTGGTGTCGGCGCTCCCCGCAGCTCCGACCCCGCTGTAGCGCTCCAGCCGTGTCCCGGTGCGCCTTCAAACGTAACGGGTTTGGCTGGGTGGAAGCGGAGGGCGAGGGGCCGCCCGCGGTTAATGAGTCTGGGTGCGCAGGGAAAAGGGATGGTTCGTTTCTCGTGTCCCCCCTTCCTGCCAGCACCTCCCTAAGTTACTGGAAAGAGTAGTCGGAGGAAAGAAGGAAAAAGAAAAACTCACTAAGCCGACCTTTTGAACTCCGTGTACAGTACCTAACAGATTTGATTTGCCATTTGGCTGAGAAATGTTGTGGTTTTATTTTTGTTTCCTTTTCCTTGTCTTTTGTTTTTATAAACACTGCCTCGTCCAGGTGTATTTTTGTGTCTTAATACGTGTAGAAGATTTTTCTTACTATAAACTGTTGGATAGAAAACGTCCTTACTGGCTTTAGTGCTAGAAAGGGTGTCAGGAGTCTGTCGCCGTAGGAGAGCAGTGATTTACTGAAATCAAGCGGAAGGGTCTGAATTCCGCAGTTGCAGAAGTTGTATTGTGTGATGTCCTGTGGTTTCCATATCACCACTGCGTTTTCCAAGATAACAGTAACTCCTTGGTAGGAAAGAATCTAAACTGGAAAAGGGGAAAGTGGTAAAGTAGTTTTTGGGAGTGTTACTTGATGCTTCTGTGGAAATTGAAAGTAATTGGAACACTAGAAGAGAAGAATGCACATGAAAAGTGTCTAAGGACATACCCGCCTTAGCAAGCAGGATATTTTAGACAGCGAACATAAATTTTCTTTATTGTTACACATTTTTAGCTTGCTTATTTTTATCTCTCGTATCTTGTTAACAGTAACATGCCTGTAACATTTACTGATTAGCCTGGTGTTTCTAATGGTTTCCTTAATGCTTTAAAGAAGCTTTTCACTAGGAACTGGAATACATTCTCTTCGCACAAAAGTGCACGAGGAAAGTTAGATCAATATCAGCACTAGGGAAAGAGAACTGCACTACTTACATACTAATGGATGATCTTTTTGTTCCACCTGGCCCTGGTCTGTGAATTTTTCAGAGAGGAATGCCTTACAGCTTCTCAGTCATGCAGATAGCTGTAGATGGTTTTGTTTTAGCAAGTAGTACTTTACTCAGTATATTGAGAACCATTTTAAAGACTGTTTAAATCTCTGCTCCATGTTTTACATAAAAAAATTCAAAAATTCTGTGAAATGCATCCAGCACATTTTCCGTTGGGCTTTGTATTTGAGCATTCTGGTGAAGCAGTTTTGGCCAATATAATGCCATGCTGGCAGGATACTATAGCATCATTGATAAGGACAGTTTTGTTTCACTGCTGGTGTTCCCAACAAGCCAATACAAAAATGTGCTATTTTTGCCTAGGCAATATTAAAGTATTTTTTTTGTAGACTTTTCAGATCCTGTCCTTGCATCTGAGACCCCTTGCACAGCGGTCTTGTTAAACAGTGTTATGATTTTCTGTATAACTCACTTGTTATTGTCACAATACACAAAGAGAAATTTGCGTTTTCAGTTTGTAGGGAACATGGTGACTCTTTGTTGATGCTTACTGGCAGCTGTTCAGAGAGGCTTTGTATTTATTCATTTATGTATGCTGTTTCACCTCTGTGAAGAATCCAGTATATACTGAGGTGCAACTGCTGTAAAATCTATGCTTCATCAGGTTTAATTGAATTTAATGAATATGGTAATCAATTGACTATGCTTGAAAACATAAAGAGGCAATATTAACCATGCCTGTATTTCGTTGATTCAGTATATGTAGTGTTCCATATATTCTGCATATGCAAAAAAGTTGCTTTTCAGTTTCTGAAGCTAATGTAGAAGGATGCCAATTGATCTTTATTTAAGATATTTACTGAAAAAGTACTTTTTTTGTAAAAGATGATCTGATTTTTTCATTAACAAAAAACCCCCGAACAAATCCCACCAGAAACACCCTATGTTGTTGTTTTTGGAATGTTCTTTACAAATCACTTTTGAATACACTATATCACACACATTTATCAGTAAGTGAAATCATTATGGATAATTTAGGCCCATTTCCCAGTTGCAATTATTAGTTGAATGTCAGTTAACATGGATATTATATCTTATGCTGATGTAGGGCTTCTTACGGTGTTACAGAACATGATTAATTATACACAGTGAACAGATTTCTAGTTTTTAAGTTTTTTTAATAATTAGTGCGATGTGTACAGACGGTTAAAAGCAGTTGAATGTTCAAAATTCTCTTTCCAGAGTTGATGCTGTTCAGCTCTATCACAGAAGTTTCTTCAACATACAGAGCCACTGCATCTCTATTTTTGATGCATTCAACATTTTGCTAAATTTCAAGGGGCTAGTAGTGTCCTTTCAAAGTGCTTAGAGTCTTAAGCTGTGCAGTACTGCCTTTTTATTTCTGCTTTGAATGTTTCAGAACAATTTTCATTAGCATAGCTTTTAAATGTAAATGTCAGGCATCTCTTGCTTGCTCGTTATATTCCAGGTAGTTGGTGGAAATCTGCTTTGTTCCTTGTGGAACAGTGCACATCAATTTTGCTTGTATTAAATCCTTAATTTGAATCAGTTCTCTGTCATCCAGAAGTTCTCTGTCTAGAGTCTCTTGGCTGGTGTAAACAAGTGGTTGCTGTTAATTTGGCAAGCTTACATCCTGTCAGTAAAATGGTAGGCTAGCCTTTTTTCTCCTTTCTTCCTGTCTACTTTTTCTTTTTGTTTATTCTCTTTTCCTTGTTGGTCATTGCTCTCTGGCATTTATTTTCACACCCTTTGTGTGCTGAAGAAAGTGCTGTATGCAACAGCAAAATTGCATTTGTGACAGTGGAAAAATACCTAGAAAAAAATATGTAGAAAAGCTTGAGGTCTTTCAATTTACTGTGAAGAGTTTCCATTGCCTTAATTTTGACCACCTTAGTTCTCCTGGTAGTAGCCAGCGTTCAAGGGGTAACTGGGAAAAATGGAAGAACTCTTAGAATCTGCAGGCAAAGCAGAAACTTCAGCAGTTACTAGTATCTCTGACTTCCTTCGTGGTTTTGTTTCCATTTCTGCACCACGCAGTGCTAACACAATATGCCTGTTTGAGTGATAGCCAGAAAATTGAAGAGGAAGATAACATGGGATAAAAATCAAGTACTAAAGGATATCTCTAACCCAGTCAAATCCAGGCCAAAGTGTTGGATTAGAAATTTCAAAACACTCTTTTTGCCAGCTATAAAATGCATGTTGTGGTTACCTTGCTGCTTAATTGAACTAGATTTAATTTTAATCTCATGCAACTCCGAGCCAAAGTTTGGGCCTAGAGATCACTCTTAAGATAGGCATTTCCTCTGTATCCTCAGAGCACTTCAAGTAATGCAGGAGCCACAGGGCAAAGCCTATTACTATGTTTTCTATCTTTGGCATTTCATGTTTCTTAATCCAGTGCTATGAGCATTAGCTTCCAAGGTATTATCTGAAATGGTTTTGCGAAATAGTAGGTGGAGTATCTGTCAGTGAAACAGAGTGGGTTTCCTTGTAGAGAATAAGTGATCAGGTGTGAAAGAATGATCAATGGAAATGAGTCATCTTTCTGTTTTTGTGAATCTTTTGTCTGCTTAGCTAAATGCCTTCTGTGATTGCAGTGGAAAGGAAGTGATGAACTAAATTTTGGGTTTTTAAAAAAATTCTACCTCTGTGTATTTTAGTGTTTCAGAAGTGGACAGAAAGAAACCAGTTGCAACATGCCAGCTGTTTTCTGACAACCAGTGTTATCAAAGAAGGGTAGCATAAAGAGTGGCGAAATGTATATATAACATATTTTTGTTCATAAGTATGGGAAGAATCAAATTTCAGGAGTGCAAGCTTGAAGGGGATCATCTTTAACTGTCATTTGTTCTTAGAATATGGCATGTTTGTCACCACATACCTGTCAAAAATTCCTTGTGTTTTCTATTCTAATTTTTTACCACAGAAGGAAAAAGAGAAGATGATGAGGATTGTGGTTTTTTTCCTTTTTTTTTTTTTTTGTTTGTTTGTCTGTTTGTTTTTGGTTTAAGTCACAGCTTTCCGCTACCTGTGTCTTTAGAACTTGAAAGTAAATTTAATGTGCTGTTTGCTTAACAGTATTTTTTTGATTTGCCAGTAGTCTTAACTCAGACAGTTTGTGTTCTTATTACTGTGAAGAGATTAATGAACTTTAGCACTGAAATACAAAAATAGTTAAATCTACTTTGAGCTAAGCTAGTAAGCTCTTTGAGGTGTGAAGATTGTTGTATCATGTATAGAAGGGTTGGTTTTGGCTTCAGGTTCCTGTGATACAGACTGCCAGGAGACTGCAAAATGAGAAAATCAGAACTAAACTTCCCACTGTGCATCTAGAAATCTATTATGCCATTATAAAAATATTCACTATAGCGGAATTAGGTCCTTCAACATGTAATAATGCGTGCCGCTCTACTTCTCACTAGCATATTATTGCTAGCATACCTAGAAGCAAGCTGGTTTAAAGGCCAGGATGTCCTGTAGTGGGTGGTGGTGTTTATGGCTATGTCTCTGCAGTGCATTTTAGACAGATGTGTGGTTGCTTCTCCAGTAGTTCCACTATGTTAATGTTCCACTAAGCTGGTGCTGACAGGTCCCACTTGTTAGTGTGGATGTGGCACAGCAGGAGCAGTCACGTGGCTTTGTTCCATTTCAGAGTGCAGACAGAGCGAACAGGGGTCATCTTGGCCTGCGATGTGTAGAGGCAAATGCTGGTACCTCAATGCATTGAGGCTGCCTCAGAGGAGGTACCTGAGGGAAAATATTCTCATGACAGTTTTGGTCTTGCTCATGCTTATTGTTGCAGTCCATAGAAGCATTAAGCTGGCCAGCTGCGGAGGGGTTCCCTGCTAATATAAACACAAATAAGCAGAATTAAACCGAGAGTGCAAAATGGATTTGCTGATGCTAGCATGACACTAGGGCAGTATTCACTCCTCTCTCTAAAGCATGAGGTAAATAGAAAGTATGTAATGAGTGTCTTAGCAGAACTAAGGACTTATTTTCATTGCAGATTAAGATAGCATAATCTCAGCCTATAGATATGTTTAGAACTTGGTTCTGGTTTTTTTAGAATCTTCCACTATAAGTTTTTAGAGTTCATACCTTCAGGATTGCATGAACACAGTTGAGACCTTGGGTGCTGTCACTTGTAAAACTTGCCTTTCACAGCACAAGAAGAGTGAGATTTTAGGCAAATGGAATCCTAAGATAAAGCAATATCCAGCTACTCCAAAAAAACAGAGACATTTTACAGCTGCATCTCTTCTTGAGGTTGTTTCAGAGCTAAAGCAGAACAGTAACCCTGTATTTTTTCCCTGAGTAGTTTCATCTGGTGAGCATATGATGTTGTGTGCTTGTGCGTATAGTGCTATGATAAATGAAATTACTGAAAAATACTCCTTTTCAAATTTTTTGCACAGTTCTCTGGTTCCATCCGCTACTCAGCCCCAAGAGCAGGTATTGAGAAAGAACTGAACAGTGAAACAGGAATGTACTGCTTTGATTGGCATTGCCACCAAGGAAAACATCTACAAAGATGACATAAATGCTTCTATTTTTAAATAGGCGCTCTGAATATATAAGTGATAGTAGTTTTTTAATCTAGAAACAAAAGGGTGATTAAGGTTTGGGGAAGTCAGCTTCCTTCATGATGTTTTAATAGTCTCATCCAGCCCAGCCCATGTAAATTAGACTTCATTTTGTCCTGTTTTGTAGAGTGACAGGGTGAAAATACAAGATATTTGGGTTGATTTTCAGATCTGGTAATCATAGGCAGGGATTTTCCTTGCCAAGTGAGAAAACAGATTGTTCGTAAAAGCTTATTTTTATTTAAAGGCATAATTTGTATTGCAGAGTAACATTACTTTGACAAAGTCAGGTTTAAGGAGTTTGAATTCTGTATGTTGTCCTAAAAAGGATGATCAGTGATTCTATATCAGTGAATTGTTAAATTCAAATTCAGTCTTCAGAGAGGTTGTGGACTCTGCATTCCTGTAGTGGGCTGGACGGGGCTCTGAGTATTCAGGTCTAGTTGAAACTAGATGATCTTTAACATAAGCCATTCTGTGATTCTGTGAATAAAACTGATAGGAAGCTTCAGGCATATTGAAACTAGGGAAGTCATATTGATGGAACTTGAAACCATTTTAAACCTGTTTGGTTTGCTTTTTCTGCACAAACTGGAAATAGTATAGGCTTGACAAAATGATCAGGTTCTGCAAATAATGCTTCTTTTAGGCTGTCTTATCTAGTGATCTGTCAACATAATTGCTTTTCCTCTTTTTATCCAAAATTTCAAGAAAAATTCACTTTTCCTGAGTGGTTAGAGATCACAGCTCTGTATGTTTTTAAGTTCTCCAGATTCAAGTTGGGATGCTATAATGAAGTGCTGTCCTTCTATAAAGAAAGAAAAGGCACCATTGTGGAACATAAGATCAACAGCTCACATACCTGCAGTGATACTTGAACTCCTCAGTTCTCCTCAGCTATCCATCTCCATCAAACATGTTCTGTCACTGCAAATTTCTGAGCAATTGCAGGTGTACATTTTTTAAAAGCCCCAAAAACAACAAAAAAGAAAAGGCAAAGCAATTTCAGAATTTTTTCCTCTCAGTGTAGAATTTCCTTCCTGGAAACCCACGGTGATGAAAACTCAGCTATCATCCACGTCTGAATCTCAATTCCAATAGGTTTTAATAGTAGAGGCTCTAGTGTGAGAGTCCTGCAAGCCTGTAGCCTTGTAATTTATATGACTTTTCTTTCAAAGGTGACTGTAAAAAATGTGCTGTGGCTCATGCACCTGAAATCGTCGACACAGAACTTGAAAACTGATCCCACAGGGAATGTCTTTCGTGAATCACTGAAAAGGAAAGCAGTGAAACAGTGTAAAAAATCAGTGGCAGCTATGATTCATAGTATCTGATTAAAGCAGTGCAGGACATGTTGTGCAACAGTATGCAGACAGCAGCTTTGATGTGGAAATGCAAAAATGTTACAATGATATTCCTAAAGCAGTTTTCAGGAAGGTTTGGAGCACCGGAGTGAGTCAGAATATGGTCACCTTTGAGGTTATTTCAGTTATCTGTGGAGATAGGTTTTTTGTGGATTGTTATTTTGCTGTTTATTGCTTTCAAAAGCCAAGCTTTTTCTTCCCCTTCGGAGCTTAGTATTTCTATAAATGTGATCTTTTTTCCTTTCTGTTATTTTTCAGGGAAATATTTACTGACTCCTTCCAGTGTTGAAGTGAAATCTGAGGACCAGAAAACATGTTGGAAACAATTGGTAATCTTTTTTCATTTATATTACAGTATTTTTGTGGCCAAATCAAGTGTGTGTGATTGATTTAGGATGTGGGTATATACTGCTGAGAGAGGTTTTGAAAAAAATTATCTTCTGTGCTTAGAAATGCATGTTGTCTTTGGGTTTTGTTTTGAAAACAAAAGTTGTACAATCATATGTTTAGTGTATTTAATTTCTAGCCTGTTATCTTGATTTAATTGTTTTAATCTTTTCTTGAATTAAAAATTTGCATGGAAAAGACAAATATTTTCTATTGTGACTATTTATGCCACTGGTTATTTACCGTGGACTGTAGCCACAGTTCCTGTAACTGAATTTTAATGGAGGCTCTTTCATTTTTGTAACCCACTTCTTGATGGACAAAAATACAATTTTCGTTGGCTTCTGTTTTGTGCTCTGCCTCTGACTTCCTGCTTCATTAGACATGTTTGGGCTGGGATTTTTGTTCAGAACAGAGCCATTCAAGTTCTCTGTAGTTTGAACAGTAAAGAGGGTTACATATAAACCTGTTACCTTGGGTGGCTGTTTCTAGACTGTTACTGACTAGGAATGATTATTGGTACAGATACACATCGGGCCCTCCAGGCCATGGAGCGTTTACAGGCCAAACTTCGGGATCGAGGTGATATTGCAAATGAGGAGAAACTGAGCTTATTAAAATCAGTGCTGCAGAGTCCTCTCTTTAATCAAATCCTGAACCTTCAGACTTCGGTTCAACAACTGAGAGATCAGGTAGGAAAAGCAGTCTTTCAAGTGCAAGGAAAGACTTGCTGAGGTAATGTAAAGATGCATGTGTTTCTGCTTGTTAAACAGTGAAATATCTTAAACTGAACATCTGATCCAAAGGTTCGGGGACATACCCCACTGACTTTTCGGGGCTTTGTTGGGGCCATATTTTGTGTATGTGATTTTTATGTATATGCTTATTACTTAAAATGTGCAGGGTAGGGAAATGGTGATATGGGGTGGGCGGTTAACATACAGCGTTCTTTTTCTGCCCTTCAAAAGAAGCATGTTTTCTATGAGGTCTAGGACTTTTTTCCTAGGAGCCTTTTATTGCTCTTTTGTGTCTTACGCTGCTAAAATGAGGTTGTAGAGGGAAACTCTGGAATGGTTGACTTCAGAAGGACATGAAGATCTGTTTTCTACTTTGTATGGGAATAAAAGATCAAAGAGAAGCCAGAACTCCTGCCTCCTTTTTGCTTCTTCAGGGTATTAAGTAATAATTTTCAGTGAGCTTGAGAAAAGGGTCAGCAGCTTGGTTATTGACTTTATTTGTTGCTATAATTTTCTTGTCAGCAGAATAAGAATTTGAAGAATTTAGCAAGTAGTTCAGTAACTGAATTAGGACTAAACTGTGTATCTGGCTTTGCAAATAGTTGTTCCTGTTGACTGCTATAAGAGGGGCAGCTCTGTCTGGTATGCAGAATTGCTGAAGTGGGAGGGAGCAGACTCTGCGCATGGACCTTACCGTCAGTGTGGAGCCACATATGCTCTCTGACCAGACTGTGATGAGGAGGATTCCTCACAATCCTCACAGTACTTAAGCTGTGTGGCAGACGAGTGCACTGTGGCCCTTCTCGTGGATCATCTTGATGCTGTTTTGCACAGACAAGAAATAATTTAAAATGGTGTCCATGCTGTATTCATCACCATGTTTTTCATATTTTGCCTGTTTAGTATTTAGAGACTTGATGACATTGGAGTAATTTTAAAAAACCTTGGGAAAAAAACTCTCCTGAGGGTTTGTTTGCATTGTCTGTGAAAATGAGACTTTAACATTGGTATCCAGAAATTGTGTGAATTATGTTGTGAAGACCCTGGGAACATTTAGTGAGAAATAAAAGTATGCCTGAAACATTAATAGAAGTTTGGTGAAATGGCAAATTAAATTTTCACTTCTGGACATTAGCTGTGAAATTAAAGAATGGTTATCTTTTTCAATACACTCGCCTAAATTAGAAAATAAAGCAGGTGATACTAGGATGGGTAATTTAAGGCATGTGTTTTTTAAAAAGCAAATAATAACTTCACCTTCTGTCCTGACTCTGCAGATATATCTGCAAAGTAACTTCAGTGATCTGTGCATGTTGCATGGCACATACCCTGTCTAGTTGACAGGGGAGCTGTTTGGATGTGAATTCCCTTTTTTTAATATGTGCTTATATGAACACCTACATGTGTAAATATATGTTTCCAGCATTCTTAGCTTTGTGTCAGCTCTTTTCCTGTATTTTCTCTGTAGGATTTCTTCCGTACAATATTATATGAGATGGTCTGGTTTTATTTTGTTTTATTTAAGTATTTACAAAGCATGCTGAAACAGGATAAAGAATAAAAGTACAAAATAGGCAGTTATGTTAAAAAAAAATTGTATTTTCAAAGGTTCACTTTTGCGGACACCCTTCAAGGACACCCTTTTTGCAGCTGGCAGGGTACTGTGCTCTTGAAGCTACAGGTTGATGAAAACTGCAAAGCATGTGAGTAGTGACCAGGTTTTTTGGCCCAGCTGTGCCAGACTGAGGAAGGAGGCAAGTTGTGTCCCAAGCAGTTGCAGTCAGAGCTGTGTTTGAGACAGGGTGACAAATGGTGCTGAGTTGTGCAATGACAGGATGTTGTAGCCTCTAACTACTCGAAACTAAGATGGCTAATTTTTTTTGGAGTTTAATGATGAGCTGCAATGACAGTTGAATAGGGGTTTGATTCTTCTCAAGGTAAAGTATGACTGTCTATTTAATTGCTCCTGTGTTTTTAGTGAGTTTATTTAAAGAGCTACAAGACTACTGCAAAATTCTCAGGGAAGTCATTTAGGAAAGTATAGATTGAAAGAGGGGATGGGAGCAGAGAAGCCAGAATGGAAGTTTACTTTACAAGTCAAACAGATTCCTTGCAAGTATCCCAGCAGAAGTAGATCAGCCAGTGAGACTTCATTATGGGCCTCTAGGGGTGTCAATAAATTTGAAGGTAAGGATGTATTCCTGGCTTGAGGCACTGTGTCTGCAAGGCATAGATATGATAGTAAAAGTCAATCCCTCTGTTTGTGCAGTGTGTGGACTGGGTGGTATGTTGCTTTATCTTGAGGCATGGTGCTAAAGTCAGCAAATCTGATGCCTTGGTTCTTATTGGTAGGTGCTTTATAGTTGTGGGGTTTTTGTTTTTTTTTTTTTTTCTTAAATGAGCAACCAGGATTTGTTTGCACTGCAAAACTGTCATTGTGAAGTTAACTAAGTGGAAAAGTCGAGGCACGACAAAGGGATGGTTTTTTTTGTGAATTACTGTTCTGACTTCACAAGTCACTTGAGCTGGGGACCACTGAAGGAACCAGTTTTTTCCTGTCTCTTTCTGTCCTTGTTCTTCAGTGAATGCTTGTTTTCTCATGTTGAAGTGCAGTCTTGTTGTTTGAAGATAAGGAAGAGACAGAGAAGAAAAATAGGGATTGTGGTGTATTAAACTTTACAAAAATATTTTTATTTTCTCTATGAAATATTTTAAAGAAAGTGCTCAGACCATACTAGTATTCCTGTCCAGCTTCTCTTCTATTCCTTTTTGTCTCTTATGTGTTCACCTCCTCCTCCCCACCTCCTCCTGCCTCCTTTCCACTCAGAGCTCAAATATCCTGTGGTTGGCTCGGATGGCAGGGCTGCATTCCTCAGTTTTGGTTTTGTTGGGGTGGTCTGGGGTTTTTTTTTGTTTGTTTGTTTGGGTTATTTGGTGGTTTTGCTTTGTTTTTTGTTATTGCTTGTTTGTTTATTTGTTGTTGTTTTATTTTGGTTTATTTCTGTTGTTGGTTTTTGTTTGTTTTTTTCTTTTTACTAGTGAGTTTGACCATAGTTTTTCCTTCACAGTTTAGTGGTGGGTAGTAGCTGGGTGTCAGTGCTGGCGAGGGTTTAGGGAAGTAGTGAGAAACTTCTTTCATATTACCTGTGAACACACGCTTAACTTTGTATTTTGCACAAATAGAAATGTTTAGTTCATGTTTTGAACCTCTTTGGCAGCAATACTGTTTGCTCTGTGTTCAAATGAAGAGGTCATAAGAAATGCTGATTTGGGATCTGCTTCATCTTCTCTGAGGATGGAGTCATAAAGGTGCAGCCAGCAGAGTGGTGCTGGTGCCAGTTCCTGCTCCTGGGAGCACAGGGCCTTTCCCTGCTGTTGCGCTTACATGGCCTCTGGCTTGCACTTTCACAGTTCCAGTGTGATTGCTGTTGCAGCTGGTATTTTTGCTACTCAGGAATCTTGCAGTCAGTCTTGTGCTTCTTGGGATGTCCAGGGCTGCTGCTCAGTGGCTGGAGCACAGAAATACTGTAAATTTCTTTTTGTCTTAAGTTGAGACCTAGTACTGCTGAGGACATTGCTTTAAGTGTTGATACACTGCAAACATGGCTTGTGTAGTTGCTTTTTTGTTAAAAAATTATTTTGAGCTACTGCATGGAAGCCTGGCTTGATTGTGTTTAGTGTCTGTCTGTGTGAATAAAACATAAATTTTGTCATACTCCATGGTGTTTATGAATTTTTCTTTTTATCTTATGCAAATTATGTTCACATTGGAGATGTTTCATACAGTGAAGAGAAAGCCAATCAAGGAAAAATAGCATAAGCCAGTTTGGAAAACAAAGCAGTAATGTTTCATACAGTAGTTATACAATCACAGAGCTATAAAGCTACTTCTTAATGGAATTAGGGTGACTGTATTACTGCAAAGTAGTACAGTTTATAAGTTATGAAAAATACTTCATTTCAAGATTTGCACTTGCAGTTTATTGCTTCCCCTGGAATGACCTATACTTCTGTGGTTAGCAAGAATATACAGCAGTTATTCTCTGCTTTTTCATGCTATAAGCCTGGATTTCGGGAGCTGCATAGAAGAGAGTAGTCATCACATTTCTGGTTATAATTTGTCTTCAAATTTTTAACTTCTGCCTTAAGTACTACTATAAATGTCATTGTAAATGTTTTTACAGTTTTTAAAGTGTAACCATGTCTGTTTCAGGAGAGGAGATGGGAAATGTGAGGGTTTTGCACACACACATGCACACAACACTTTACTCTGTTAACAGTTTAACATTTTTTTATTTGAGTTTATTTTTTTCATAGCGTTTCAGAGGTCAGGTGACATTTTATGTGAGGTTGACTTCATGTGCTAAGCACATCCTCCACTGAACATGTGGCTGTGTTTGTTTAAAAAAGGTGTGATGAAAATCAGGCGTTGCTGTCAGTTGCTCTTGATGTGACTGTGTTCAATACTATGTTGTGGCTGTACTGTTGTACTGAAATTTTGAGGAGAAGCTTTTAAAATTCTAGTTAAGCTAGTGTGAATTGGAAGGTTATTTTTTCCTTTTCCTGCATTATGTGTAGTATGCAACACTTCTTTTCAGTGGTATTTTAACCATCATGCAAATAAAAATAATCCAGTGTTTTCAGAATAATGGAGTTGTTACTTAGTTATGTGTCTTAGGAAAACATGAACAACTTCCATCTTTTGCTTTGAAAGGCAGAAGGAATGGGAGAAGTTGGTCAATTCCTATATGTCTGCAGTGATGCCCCAGCTCATACAAGTATGGAAAAGAGATGAAATTTCAAACTGAGAAAGTGGCACTATACTGTCAGTTCAAACAGGATTTGGTCACTGAAAACATAAAAAGTAAAACTAAAACAATTAATTGCCCTGTAACTACTTCTATTTCAGCATGAGAATGTGTAAGTTCTCTACCAGGGAGAAAACAGTAATTCCCTAAGGACCTTGCCTTATCTTTTTTGAAGAACTCCTTCAGTATTGAGTAGAGAAAAACAGCCACAATTTGTTTGAGACATAACTCAAGTGATTCCTCACAAATACAGATAAAAAACATAATCAAGATGATAAAAAAATCACTGAGTTCCAAACATCCAAATTTTCTTCTTTACAGTTTTTTATGTCAGAACAGACTTAAAAATGCTATTGAGAACTTTTCTTTCCAGTTGGCTTGTGGTATTTTTTTCTTTAGCTTGAGTGCCTTCCCAAGCATGTAAGTTGTTCAGCAAATTATGTTTCTTTATGTTGCATTTTCCTATAACATTCAAATGAGATGGAATTGTATGATGGAGAACAGTATTGATCTTTTAATGACTGGACTGTTGGAGGATTGATATGATGAACCTAATAGAAGTATGTGCTTGAGCAGTCGAGGCTGATGCAGTAGACATTTTAGAATATGTCTACTATTTTAAAATTTTTATTCATACTTGAAGTTTAAAATATGGCTTTAAGGAACGGGAGCCTTAGGTTTCTGTATCGTGATGCAGAATGCTAGAAAATGTGCATCGTAAAACTATGAAAAGTGTTTGAAATTGCAAAATGATAGTTAATGTGCTAGGCAAATATGAAGCAAATTTATCTGGAGTAAAGCAGTACCAACTGACAGTCCACAGGCAAGTGGGCCGAAAGGCAAATGAGGGTTTCTGCTTCACCTGAGCTTTGTATCACCAGCAGCCATTTGATTGGTTCGCACAGATCTACTTGAAAAGAGGTGGTTTACTGTGGCTGTGCTAAACAGATAATTTTCTTACTTTCTTTTCTGGTCTACGAAAAGTGTGTTGTGAAGTCTGTCTGTGAATGTACAACTGTGACTTTCAGATCAGCATAGTGGTTTTAGCCTTGTTCAGTAATCTTGTATTTAATCCTAGCTCATGCAGATAGTCACATTGATAGCTGTTGTACGTAGTGATGTGGAAACCCTGACCAGTGAAATTTGTTTTCTATGTAGCTGTGAGATTTACTTATTTTTTCATCAATATACACTTTTTTTTTCCTTGTAAAATAACTGATTTCTTTTTCTTAAATACTGATACTTAGAAAAAGCTTGTTCATACTCTATCACTGTGATGGAATTTTTCAAGATGTTACGATGATGGGAACAAATGAATTTTAGACAGTGTGAAAAATAATTTTAGGTTGTTCTCATAAATTTCTTTTGTGTTTTATGCTTGTAGTTCACAACTTTACATTGTGTTTAAATATTGAAGATAATTTTTCTTCTTAAAATGTCTGTTTAAAATTGCAAATTGGAATTTCAAGTACTTCTAATGATTGATTGGCTTATGATGATCTTCTTACCTAATGAGAAGATTTCTGCCGTGCCTCTAGATCTGTGTTGCCTTCAATCTTTTACAGGTAAATATTACACCTTCCATACATTCCAGTGGTGAATTCCCTCAGCTTCTCCATCATGGTGTGAATGTGGGGTCCTTGCCACTTAATGAGTCATATTTGTTGGCTCAGCAGAATGGCAGTCCAGCTAATGTGCTAGAAGCATCAATGAGATCCATTACTCCTCAGATTAATGGGAAGTTCTGTAGTGATGACTTTGAGCAGCTGATCAGAAACATGTCCCAGGTAACCTTGTCATATAATAACCACAAAATATGGATTACTGATTATATGAAGATTAAGATACATATGTATTTATTTAAAATCAGTTGAGTTACTACACAAACCAGAGCTCACTTACTGTTTAATATAAAAGTAACATTTTAGTTTGAGAGACAATTAGTAGATGAGAAAGCAGTTGTAGAACTAGCCCTGACATTGTCACTTGTGAACTACTGTCCTTAGCTGACCAGTGTGTGTATTACAGATCAGCGTGCCATTATTTTTCCATGCTCATTGTAGAGCTGCTGCTCCGTGCATGAGGGAGATACACTTGGTCAGAGCATGCTCTTGTATGCATAACTGGTGAAAGCTATTTCTATGACTTTTCGTGGAAATAAAATGGAAAACTTTGACCTTGCTATGCATTGTTCTGTAATCTTACTACTTTTCTGTAGTAGGCAGAAATGGTGCATGAGTCCCTTCAGTGGCTGGAACTGGGAATGCCCAGGCATATATTGCAGGATTTATCTATTAAATCTGTAATAGAGCAGCATAGGAGACATCTAATGGTGTTCAGGAGAGCCTTTTGCGTAGTCCAACTTTTTTTCATCTCTCTGAAATTTATCCTCTTTTTCTCGTTTAGCTTGAAAGTTGTTCCATGCCCTCTAAAATAGATATATATCCTACTTCAGTCACTACTAAACTAAAACTCTTCATATTTATCATTTGTTCCCTGATTTCCTCTTCTGGGCTGTAATAGTATTTATTTCTCAGATATTTTCTGTATGATAGCAAGAAATGGGAAATGAACAACTGTGTTTCAGTTATTAGCTTGTGTGGTCTTGCCCAGCTGTAGCTGATGTTAGAAATTAATTTCCAAGTTGTTTGCCACATTTATTATTACTGCTTTTCAGCATTTTAACCTTTGTTCATTTTTAACCTTTTGATGAACAGGGTCGTCTTGTTGAGACAATTGACCTTATTAAACCTCTAAGTGGTGGTCTGGGCTTCAGTGTTGTAGGACTCAAGAGTGAAAACAGGGGAGAACTAGGAATATTTGTGCAAGAAATCCAGGAGGGAAGTGTGGCGCATAGGTAAGATGGCTACTGAATATTTTGCTATACCAAGTGTTAATGTGACACTACAGTTCAGTTGTGTTACTGCTGTTATTTTTGTGGTACAACAGCATGCTTCTCTCCATATTCTAAGCATTGTTACAGATGTAAAATTACTTGCCACAATTTATGTAGTGTTGTAACAGACATCGTATGAACTGTTCTCAATTTATAGAAACTACAAATGTCATTTCCCTAGGTTTTTTAAATAGGAAGAAATGGGAGGCTACTGTTCTGCATCATGTCTTTTAAAGTTGAAATATGTATTTTGCTGTACTTGAATTCACTGAAGAACAATTTGATGCACAAAAGTCAGCTGTATCTGGCAGTGTTACTTGCTAGGTAGAGTCCCACTGAGCAGGTGTGAAACCCATCTTTAAAGTCAAGCAAGTCTTGGCCTAAAAGTCAGTGACATTCATAGAGATACTCAGCTGATGCTACAGAAGCTCAGCAATCATGATAGCTTGCTGAACTCAGATTCCACAACTAGTGTTGAGAGAAATGCCCAGGGGAGCACACAAACTCAATGGTAAATGGCAGCAGCGCTGGTTCACTGCAAACTGGTGAAGTGTGTCACTGATGGGGATCCTGGCCCAAACTGCTTTGTGGTGTACTCCGTATTTTGTGTGGGGAGGCTGAGTCATGTTGGTGCTGTTTCTCACTATGCTTTAGGGAAAAATTTTCAGATTTTTTGTGATCTGAGCATTGTAAATCTAATAAGAACATGGGCAAGAGAGACAAGAACATGGTCTACAGAGTTAATTGTGGTTAATCAGTTACAAAATGTGACATGCTTTATATCTCTACAATATTTTTTACTCTGCCTAAATTCCACTTTCTCTTTTTGTTTTGTTTGCTTTTGTTTTGGTTTAGGTGGGGTTTTTTGTTGTTTTATTTTTTTCCTGTTTGTTTGTTTCCTTCCCATTTGAGAGGTATTTGCTTTTACTTCACTTACTGCTTGGAGGTGAGACTTTACTGAATCAGGCCCTGCCTGATTCACTGTCAAGAAAAGGAACATTCAACAGCTGTTACAGGGCTTATAAATTACAAAGAGTCTGGCAATAATAAGTCTTTGAGGTCACTCTGAAAAACAGTTCCAATTCACAAGTGAAATGCTATGGGTTGAACCTAGATAGTCTTTTTCCTGAGTGCTCTGCCTGCGCTTCTGCAGGTGCTCACAGGAGCTGGTGTAGTATAGATCCTTGTTTTCTTTGCTGCCCTTTGTTTTCAAAGCATTGCCACTTCGGTATGCAAAGAAGTGGTGGAGGAAAGAGAGAGTGATTCAACTGTGTAGGCTTCATACACTTCCTTTGGAGTAGATCTGGGGAAGGACTCAATGTGTAATTTTACAGTGATGCTTCCTTTGTCAGAAAGTGAAGAGGATTTTTAAATTTGTTTAGGGCTTTTTTCCCCTTGTGTAAAAGGGCTCTGTTATATCATTTTTGTTCTGTTTCTTTCTGTGTCTGTCCTTTTTTTCTTTTTTTTTTTTCTTTTGGTTTTTTTTTCTTCCTTGTTTTTCAGCAAAACAAAACTTGTTTCTGTAACATATTGATGAAAGTGTGTTCCGCTCCATGGTTTGATGAACATTCAGTATGGGTGCACTGAACAAAGTGGGGCACTTGGTCTGTAAAGCAAGAGGCTCAAAGTCAAGGATAAACATAAGTTCCCAGGCTGTGGTTGGGAGCGACTGAGATTAATATGCTTAGTCTCGCATGGGGGTTCAGGGAGAAGAAATCTGGCTAGGGGGTAGTAGCCAGGGGAGAGTGGCAGTAGGATTAGCTTCAAAGGGAGTGATCACCAGGGTGCCACATCAGCTCCTTTCAGCAAAACTGCAGGGGGGGATTAAAAAAGTGGGGGGAATAGAGACCAAGTTATTAAAAATATTGGAAAGTTGTCAAAATATTGAAATTTCTGTGGCAATGCTTCCTTGATTTTTCTTATTTATTTTGTCATCTGCCTTCCCTGTTTACACCTATGTGACAGAGATGGAAAGCTGAAGGAAGCAGATCAAATCCTTGCTATTAATGGACAAGCCCTTGACCGGACAATTACACATCAACAGGCTATCAGCATTCTGCAGAAAGCAAAAGATAATGTCCAGCTAGTTGTGGCTAGAGGCACTTTTCCTCAGCTCATCAGTCCTGTAGTTTCCCGGTCTCCATCTGCTGCTAGCACAGTTTCAGCCCATTCCAACCCGGTGAGTATATCCCAAACATCTGTGTATTCAGTTCTGTGCAGGCATGTACTTTCTGCATATAGTCTTTTAAGTCATTTTTTGTAACTGTTCATTACCTCACAGTTCTTGAGGTTTTTCTTCTGTTTATCTTTATTGTACCTTTGCCCTACAAAGAGTAGAAAATATTCAGGCTTGCTGGGGGAAAAATCTTCATCTTGGATGTATTCCTTCTTCCCATCTGTTAAATTATTGGTATCCACTAATTCAAATACAGCATGTTTACCTTACTTGATTGACGTAATGACTAAGGCATGGACTCAGACCGTCAGGGAATCTGAGACATTTATTCAAAGAAGTGAAGCTGTTTTTTTACACTTCTTCAAGGCCCAGTATTTCCTCATATGGTATTTTTCAATAAGCGACCTGTTACACGTTGCTGTGTCAGTAACACATTTTCTTAATGTCCCTGTATGGGGGTAGTCACTCGCTGTCCACCTGACTGGCAGCTTTTGGCAGGCTCCTGTCCGCAGGGCTGTGCCATGTGGCATCTCCTCCCACCAAGGTCAGGCGGAGATAAGTTTCTTTGTCCTGTCATGGCGTTCTGCAGGCACGTCACATAGCCTGCAGTTCAATTCCATCCTATCTCTTCCCATGTTTGATGAAGCTGTATTTTGAGGTTGCAGTAAACAGGATCTTTCTTTCTTTACCTTCTGCTTGAGCAAACAATTTGAGGCGTTGTAATCTGATCTGCACCACCAGCTGGATGGGTGCTTTTGTGTTTGTTTCTCTGTTGTCTGTTAGCATGGGAGCTCCCGTAAAGTTAAAAGATGCACTTAAGAACTCCCCAGTACACAGCCCTGCTACAATGCCTTTCTTTTGAGAGCTTTTGTGCATCCAGGTGTAGACAGCGCAGTTCAGAAACATGGTGATATTAACTGTACTTATCTTCCTCTTATCTTACTTACGTAATGGCTCGTCCTGGGATGAAACAGCTTATATTCAGTTTCTGTAGATTTTACTGTTCAGTCATCTGTGGGTCTTCTTTAAGGGAATCAATTACCAGAAGTATAGAGAGCAATCAGTCTGGAAAAAGGAACTGTTTTAGTGGTTTTTTAATCATTAGCATAAAACCTTTAGTGAAGGAATGTCAGAATTATTCTTTTTGCCTGTGTGCAGGAGTGCAGCTGACTGACCTAACTTTTCCTGTTCTTGTCCGGTATTGCTGTGGGATGCTTCTTTCTCTATGCAGTTGCCTCTGTATTCACTGAACAGTTTCCCTTGCTTGAAAAGATGTTTCTTCCAAGCATGCCACAGCTGCTGCTGCTTTTTTTAGCATGCCTTTCCCAATTCTCGTGTTCTCTTTGTTTTCAAGTGCAGCACACTAGGAGCCATTCTTTTTCCTTCAGGCTTGCTTGATCACCCTAGATGTATGTTAAGATTGAATTTCCAAACAGGTACCACAGGGCTTTGAATTTGCAATACCTTGGTTATTCCAAAATAAATGCTTATTTCAAGATTGTACCTGGTGCATCACCAACTGCAGTTTAAAATTTCAGATGAGTTTACTGTGTGAGTCCTTCAGGAGAAAGAATACCATGAGCTTCCAGCTGTCTGTTCAGGCAGTGCCCCATGCGAGCAAGTTTGCATTTGTCTTTCTTTCAGAGCAGTTTTGCTCCTGTCAGAACACAAAGTCTGTCATCAGAGCTACTTCCTTCTAGTGCTGTTGCCATCAGACAACGCAGAAGTCTTTGCTCATTACATAGGGTAATTCTGCTGATACCTGCCTCACAATACTTGGTGCTGCTTTCAGCCTTAAAAATACTGAATTGGAATTTTGCTTTCTCCTGTGCTTTGTTATAATGGTTGATGTGAACATGCACTTATCTGAAGATACTAATTTGCAGTCCTTTGTGGTTTTCTAGCAGCAGTATTTTCTGACTGCGAAAGTGGATGAAGGTGGGCAGCCCTAGGTTGCTGCTTAAGTTCATTCAACAAGTTCTTAAAAGGTCTGACCCATTACCCAAATCTGGTGTTACGTAATATTACACCTAATAGTAATTGTTTAAAAAATTCTATGTCCATCTTCCTCCAACCTTCCATGATCAGAAACAGACTGAAAAAATCAGAGAAAATAGTTTGCAAGTTCTAATACATATGTTAGCAGTTGGACTTGAAATCATCTTAAAGGTCTTTTTACACCTGAACAATTCTATGATTCTATGTTTATAATAATTTGCAAGCTTATATTTATTCCTTTTAGGTTCACTGGCAGCATGTGGAGACCATAGAGTTGGTGAATGATGGCTCAGGTCTGGGATTTGGGATAGTGGGAGGAAAGTCAACTGGAGTGATTGTTAAAACCATCCTCCCAGGAGGGGTGGCTGATCAGGTAAATTCAACCTACCTCTCTGTTACTGTTCAGTAAGGTCTGGGGTTACTCTCTACTTTTATGGCCAGACCAAATAGTGGTAGCTTTTATCCAAATAAATATAAAAAAAACCCCAGTAATTACTGAGTTTTTTTCCTCTGTAAAGGTATGTTTAGTGCAGGAGTCTCCGCATTTGAATGTTGAAGATGGGTTAGGCTCTAAATCACATTTTCAAATCCGTAACATATATGTTTTGTGCATATACATTTAGAGTCTTAATTCTTTCATGAGTGTACTGGTTGTAATCAGGGCTAGAGGGAGTCAGCGTTGACTTGCTGTGCCCTAACAGCAAAGAGCATCTGCTTTTCTCCACTGAGCTTGATGAAGCTTGGAGCAGGTATGTGGCTTCATGTGTCTGCCTCAAGACACAGGCTCTGCTCTTGCCTGAAGGGCTCATGTGAATTGAATTTCATTATCACAGCTTGTTTCAAGCTTGTTCTTTGGACAGGTACATAGGACTGCATTAATGATGGTCAAGGATTGCGTAGGCACAGAGACTGGTCAGTCTTCCAACAACAGCAGTAGAGGTCTGATAACAGGACCTGGAGATGCAGGAACAGGATTTACTGCTGCTCTCTTTCCCCTGAACCAGTAGATAGGTCACTTTTACAAACCTGTCTCTGTAATGCTCATCATGTGACCTAAATTAATGTGAAGTATTTTATTAATTAAGTGTAAATCAGTAAGAGAGTCAACCAGTGTAAAGCAGTATATAAGCAAAATCCAACTATCTAGTTGGATCACAGAGAAATTAGTTTTATTTTGAAGTCATGGTTAATCCTGTTACTACTACTACTAGTTTTTTTTGTAGCAGTGCAAAGCTGAATATATGTTTATACAATGTCTTTTGGAAGTGTGCTTGGAAATAAAACCCATAGCTCTGCAATCTACATGCAGTTGTTAAACACCAGTAGGAGTAACCGTAGCTAAATACAGCTTTTCTCTGTGCTTGGGTGGCATCTTGAAAAAGGATCTCGTGGATATTTCTGGAGAAATTACAAGTAAAATTAGTGAGCCGTTGGGCAACCTTCTTTTGTTTTCTGTGTTATCATGATATTGACTTGGCATCCAAAAAAAGTTACCTGATTCATATGTCTTAAAAGTGACTAAAGCTATGTGCTCTTTTTCTAATTGTATGGTAGATGGGAGAAATGGCATTTTTTTGTCATTATTTTTCCTTCAGCATGGGAGATTGTGTAGTGGAGATCACATCTTGAAAATTGGTGATACAGATCTAGCTGGAATGAGCAGTGAGCAGGTGGCACAAGTTCTAAGGCAGTGTGGAAATAGAGTGAAACTGGTAATTGCAAGAGGTCCTGTTGAGGAGCCACCTCTACCAGCAGTTCCTCCAGGTACACCAGTACCAACTTCCACACCAGAGAAACAGGTAAGCAACAGTGAACACAGACAGCCCATTGCAAACTTCCTTTCTTTTTAACTCCTATTTGAATGTCTTTTGTGTTTATGTTCTCAAAAGCTAGGATTTTCTTCTTCGGTAGTGCTATTCTCATCTGACAGTCTAGGAGAATTTAAATCTAATGAGTCCCTAGTGCAAGGAACGGTATTCTTGAAGACTTTTGGGATTAAGGCTTAGGACTTCCATAAATATAACCTGATTAACAGCTTGTTCTGGGTTGCTTGTAAGGGTATGTTATCACATTGAGACAACTAAGGCAACAGTCTTTTCTTGAGACAGAACTAGTTGACTGTTCAGGATTTCTCTGTCTGCCTGTCCTTTTTCTTTCCATATAGTTTTATGTGTTCATCAGAACTTTCCTCTGTGTGCCAACCAGCGCACAGATGCTAATTCTTTCCTACATCACCTGGCGCTGCTCATTTGCTAGATGTTTTCTAAAAAAAAATCAGCCAAGCTGCTACCCTTACTCCCCTGCTGATGATTGTACTCTGTATTGTTACTCATCTACAACTGTCAGCCACTTAAAAAATGCTGTAAACATTATCATGACTTGTCAGCTCAAAACCTCTGCAAAATAGGTAATTTGCATGTTTGTAACAGAGTCTGGTTTCATGGGAGTCAGAAACAGTACTGTTTTGCTACATATGGCTATGATCAGATACATTTAAAGGTGAATATTTGAAGTAAATTAATGAGAGAAGAAAAAGTTTGTAGTTTTTGAGCCTACCCCTAGACAGATGTTTTGTTTTACTTTTTGCTGTAGTTTTTCTACACATTTTCTTCCCAGTTACAATGTAGATTTGAGACAAGTCACATCAGAAGAGAAAAAGTCCTTGCAATTTATGCATGATTGTTATCCAACAGTTTATGATGGTGATACCATCATTTTGTCTCTGTCCATTATAGTGATACCTGTGAAAACCTAACATATATTCATCCCTTGTTTTGTGGCTATAAGGCAAAGAAAGTTAATTTTAACATGGAGGCGACTGAGCATCCAAGAGGAGAGACAAACTGGTACTTTTGTGTGTTTACAGCACTTAGAGGTGTAAAACCTTTCTGCATTTTAGATAAAGGGATTGGTACTTAGCCCTAGTATTCCTTGTCTGAAATGCATCTCTCAAAGCTGAATTTCGTAATTTAATCTGTGTATATTTCTACAGTATTTGCCTTTTTGTGGTTGTATGATGCAATGTTAAAAGATGTATCTGTAGCTGCAGAGTAAATACAATTTTTAGTACTGACAAAATTGCTCAAAGCAGCAAAGGGGCATAATTGGAGGTTTTTGCCACCTTCCCAGTTTTCATACTTTTCAGTACATCTTTCCTGATATTTATGTCCTGACAGGAGGCAGGCTATTTTTAAACTGCTTCTGCCTACACAAAGTCACATTCTTGGAAAGAGCGCCTTTTTAACTCATGCAAGACTCACTGATTTGGGTCTGGAGTGAAGATGATGATGTGAACAGCTGGGTTTTTTAGTTTCTTCCTATCAAATATGGTTTGGGTGGAGTCTTCATGATGCTCTTAAAACTGTTGTTGAGACCAGAATGGCTTTCCAAAATGGGCACTTCTTGTCATACCTGGAGATGTCTATCCTGTAAAAATTCATGAAGCTGTAGGAATTGGTTCTTTTTTGGTGGCATTTGCTATGGCCAAAATAATCTTGCGTTTTCAAACAGAGGGATGGTTAATGAAGTAGAAATTTATTTTTCTTGTGTTTAATTTGATTTCTGGTGGAGTTGCTTGCATAAAGAGATCAAGTCAGGTTCTTTTTTGGCAAGTAGCATCATAGCTCTCCTGAAGTCTGTTTTAGCGCAGACTTATCTAGTCAAACTGGGTTTAGTTAGTATCTTCCTTCTTGCCATATTGGCATTTAAAAAAAATGTTAGCTGCTGTTTGGCATGCAGAAAAAACAGAATACAAACTTTTAATACAAACCCCTTATTGTAAAAATTGGATTTTAATATGTGTTCCATTTTCATTAACAACAATAATTAATTAGCCCCAAAATTCATAGTTATTGAAATTCAGAGAGTTATAGCAGGTATTAATGGAGATTGTAATTATTTAGCTGGCTGAAAGTATAATTGCTGTGTGCTACAATTTTTAAGCCTTTCAAAAGCAAGAAATGTAATTGCCTCACTAGTGATAGCTTTTAGTATATTTTAAACTTGACATGTTTTAAAAAGATACATATACTTAATGAAGAGAATTTTAAACAAATAGAATGCAAAATGCAATTTGGTTTTTTTTTCTTCTTCTTAATAGCACAGCAGTCTAAAGCTAGTTGTGGGGAGGTCCCAGAAAGGCAGCAAGCTACATATTCATGTACATATATATGTAACTTACTGTACAAGAAATTAATTGTTCAATTTGTACAGATTTCACCAATCATTTTAGTAATTGTTTTGATAGATTAGAGGTAATATCCCAGAGCAGTGGAGTGGGGAGGATATGACCTGCCCTGCATTGCTTTACCATGACGAATGTTACCTATTTCTTGCTTCTCTGATGAACAGCAAACAAGGACATAATCAAATTTCATACTTCCTTTTTTACATTTTAATCTAATTGTATGTGTTACTGACATTAAAGAACGTGTATGTGGTGTATCTTTAAAGAAAAGAAAGCTTCCTTTCTAATTACGCTTTTCTTATTAGGACGATGCTTCTGTTGATAGCTTTGAAGATGGGGAGAAATTCAATGTGGAACTCACTAAAAACAACCAGGGTTTAGGAATAACTATTGCTGGTTACATTGGAGACAAGACATCAGGTAATTGTCAATTCCTGCACTTTACTATGTAGTCAGTCTATTGCATACTATGGTGTATGTACATCAAAGACTTAATTTTGGTATAGCTTCTCTTAAAAGAACCCTTAACCATCTAAAATCTATTTGTAGTTTGTAAAGGAAGAAGAATAAAAGCAATCGATATTATAACATCCCACCTCAGTATTTTTAAATCTGGGTTTTTTTTCACTTTTGGCTAAAGCTTGGGCTTTTGTGTTTTTAAAAAACAGTCGTAAAATAGGTTGAGGCCTTTTTGTTAGAGGTAGCCTTCTTACAAGACAACACAGTAGAATTCTGAGTATTTTTAAGAGGTATTGTTACTAATTTTTAAACAATGTGTATAATGCAGCTGGCACATCAAGAATTCTATACTGACTTCTTGATATAGTAAATGTTTCTTCACCTGTGGGCTGTGGCAGACAATAAGTATGCTTATTTAAATAAATAAATAAGGAAATGTTCATGTATGGTTTATTTTTACTTTGTAATTTCCACTACGTTTTTCAGAAAAATGATCCAGAGCTGTGTTAGGCCTCCCTAGGGAATATTTGACAAATTCGGTATTGCTGGGAAGGGATGTTTGTTGAATGTGCGATAAAACTTTGCAAAGAGCTGTTGTTTTGACTTGTATCCACATGCATATTGATAGAAAAATGTATGGATAGGTACAAGGCATATTATTGGCAGTTTATAGCTATAGTTTGTTGGATTAAAAAAACTGGACTTCCACAGGACCAGACAATCACAGCTTGTGCAAGTCCACTCTTCAGCAGCTTCCAGCTGAATCCTCAAAAGACAATTTAAGGTGTAGAACATGTGATAGATCTGAGAGCATATTTTAACTGATTTAGTGTTTGGGTATTGCTAGTCTTCAGTTTGAAATTACTGTTCTGCATGCAACTATGTTAGAGAATATTCTTGTCTTAGGAACTAATTAGGTAACTCAATTTTGTGACTTAACAGTTACAGAAAAGCTTTGCTGTCAGAGAAATAGCAATGAAACTACTGGACAAGAAGTACCACAGCTGAATTTTTTGTGAATGACAAATAACTTGTCATGTTATCATACAGCTGTTACAGCATATAAAAATGCTTGGAAGTTAGGAGGACCAGTGATGTAATTATGCACAAAACCTGGGCAAACAACTGCTTAAAAAAAACCCCGACCCCTCCTCCCCCAACCAAAAAAAAACCCCAGCAAACCCTCCTCCCCCCACCAAAACAAAAACAGCAAGAAAAAAAAGAAACTTGTCACTGAGGTGACTTAAATATATATATGTAATCTTATTTTTCCTAAACTGAATTGAGTCATTAGCCCTCCTTCCTTATAACTTTTGTCATATTGATGTCCAGTAAAAAGTTAGCTTGAGGTCTGTAAAGGCTCTGACAGCTTTTAAAATGCATTTTGAAGTGGATTATCTTCGCATCAAGCATATTCATTTAACAGAGAGGGAACATCTGTTCAGGGAGAATAGATGCTGTTAAGATTTCTGATACCAATATTACAGGCCTGTGACCATCAGAATGATTTCATGCCAGCTTACACTGTTATTTTTCCTGTTTCCATGTAAGCTGTGCAAAATGTGCATGTAGGAACTCAATATATTTTCACTTTATTGAGCTGTTGAAGTTCTTTTAAAGGCAAGTGTGCTTTTCCTGAAATGACCCTTCTGTAGTTGTTTTCTGTATATTGCTTTTCCTTCTGATTCAAAAGTAGTAACTAGTTAGTAACTAAAATGTTTCTGTTTTGATGGGGGTATTTTTTGTTTCATTTTGTTGTTTTGTTGGGGTTTTTAAAACTTTGTGTCCTTTTTATCAAACACTGACAACTGCAGTTAAAAGCTGGTTCAAATGTAGTCCTGTTTGCTTATAATTTTCTCAATTTGGCTATCCAAACATGCTTTTTCTTAAGTGGTTATTAAGTACATAGAAAATTGAGAAATTGCCACATTAATGTATTCAAGCTGAGTTTTCTGTCCAAATCTGGCAAAAGTCAGAGATGTGGCTTTTGTTGATGTTGGTTTCAACATTTAGATTAAAGTGAGTTTGAATATTTCTTGTTTTGCAGCAACAATTGTGAATTTGAGATTGTAAGATTTTCAATGAAATATGCTCCAATGCAAGCAGACATTAATCTGGCTCATTCTTTAAGAAAATAATAATAATATGTATGTTTTTCTTAAATCATTGCTTTCTTTATGATCCTTTTGTTATCTTACTTAGAGATTGTGTTTTCTTTTTTTTTTCCCCTTGCTTTGACTGGTGCCTTTAGTTGCATTATTTAAATTGTTTCTTAATAACTTAGTTGACTTAATTTTCCCTGTTTCTTTGTTGCAGAACCTTCTGGTATCTTTGTGAAAAGCATTACAAAAGGCAGTGCTGTTGAACATGATGGCAGAATCCATGTGGGAGATCAAATTATAGTTGTAAGTAAACACAGGAAGAAGTGAGATCTCTTGTCTACAAAACTCTGTTTAAGTTGTAAAGAAAGTACTCATTTAGTACTTGTTTAAAATACGTAGGATCAGTGTTGCAATTCTGAGTCCTTTTCTAACAGATTATCTCATCGCATGCTTTCTGATCATGCCACATGCACGTAACTTGTATTTCTTAAAAAAATCTATTTTGTATGTCAGAATATATCATTATATATCCTCTTTATCAGTAGGTTAGTAAGTGCAAAATTTCAAAGTTTGATTCAAATTGGGCAGTTGTTTTCAAAATTATTTTTAAAAGTGTGTCAGTAAAGTTTTAGGTGTTCAGAGAAAGAAGAACATTATTTTCATCTGTGAACTGTTGGTTGTGTGGTGGAAATCAGGTCCTGAATGCAGGGAGTGCATTTTTGTGTCTCTCATGGATCTGTCCTTTCATTTGTGTGAAGACAGCACTAAGAACAGGTTAAAGACTATGATCTCTTTCCAAAAGTGCCACATGTTTGTTTGTGGAAGTCTTTTTTGTAATTATTTTTGTGCTGAGTACAGATGACTAAAGTGAATTATTCCGAAGTTTGTTTTCTTATACTGAAGATGCAGAGGGAGAAAATTATTTGAGTGATTTCAGACACAGAAGAATTATAAACATTTTTTAAATATGGTTTGTTTAAGTGCAGAGGAAAAATTAAATAGTCCCAGCTGATTTTTAGTTACTTTATATTTAGAAGAATTTCAGACAAGAATGACAAATGACTAAGGGTCCAGGGGATTCATTCCTCATCTAGGAGGAATTAAAATAATGAAGTATGTGTGTTGTGTAGATGGGCAGAAACAAATACAGGAGTCAAGGAACATAGTATTGTAAGAAGTATTTAAGAAATTTTAGACACTGTGGGGTAGTTGTACAAATAATTGGATATTGTGGAGTTTGCAGGGAGAAGAATAAAATGTGGTGAGTGCTAGGGATAATGGGATAGAATTAAGAAATGCCAAAGTTTTGAATTTCAGAAAAAAAAAACTGAGTTAATGAGATAATCAAATAGTTTCAAACAGAGGAGGCCAAAATTTTATTCTTTAAAATATTAAAATGATGAACCAGCAGTAACATCTGGTTTGTTGCGACAGTGTTTTATTTGGAAATTGGACTTCATGGTGTTCATCAGTAGACTTCTCTGTATCTGAGTTTACTTGACCTCAGAGTGACTGCACTCTGTAGGTCCTTCTACCACAGTGGATCGATGTGTCTCTCCTTACTCTTCTCTCTCCAGAACTCCTAGCCATGGCTGTGTTGGTTTATTCACCCAGTATTTTCTCCTCGGAGGTAGGGATGGCTGAAGTGGTTGAGCAGACGGGCTGCACAATATGCCCTGCACAGCACATGCTGTATCCTCTCCCACCTTGCAGAGCAGATCTTCTGGCTGCACCATGGTGGGCACTCCTCCCCTCTTTGCTGTGGTGCTGGTTGTCACCTAGCTGTGGGGTACTTCAGTGGGAGTGCTTAGCATATCCATTTACATAAAGTTGTACAGGTTTTGTTGTTGCTCCTCCACTTGCTTTTTGCTTAGGCTAACAGATGCTGAGAGCTCACTGCGTTGTTTTGCCCTGAACTTTCTCTTCTTGGGTGAACTGAAAAGCTGCTTAATCCTGCAGGTGGATGGAACAAATCTTCAGGGTTTTACTAACCAGCAAGCAGTTGACGTTTTGCGGCACACAGGACAAACAGTTCGGCTCACTTTGATCAGAAGAGGTCTTAAGCAGGAAAATCGTATTCCATCCCAGGAGGACTTCAGTGCTCCTGTTGAAAAGGACTTACTCTTCCAAACAATGGATAGTACCACAGCCAAAGGTAATTAAAACTGGCTTTTCTGTAAAGTTGGCTTGAAACATTTTTCTTCCCAAATGCAAACTGGAAATAAAATGGGCCAGATTCATTCTGGGTAGCTATTACAGATGGCAGAGCTCCTGTGCAGAGCGGCTGCACATGAGGGTGGAATTTTGTCTACTATGGTTTGATTAATCTTTTAGACACATTGGTATTATTTGCTACATTTTCAAAGTGAGTGTTGAAAGTTCTGTCCTGGATTGCACTTCCAGCTGAATTGCTTCAAGACTTTGATCCTGAAAATTTTTGAATGGTAAGAAGGCAGCGAATCTTTTATTCATGCTCAAGAGTGCATTCAAAAGGAAGCAGAGAAAGACCTTCCTTGATGAGCATAACCAATCTCGTCTCCTTTCACTCTTGCTAGTTACAAGCTACAGGTGTGAGAGCCTGTATTTAGAAGCTGATAGGGTATTGACAATGATATGTAAAATGTTCAGAAGCCAAAGACCAGTATTAATTTCTCTGCTGATGACATGAGATTAGTGCAGCTTTATCTTCCATACTCTGGACGTATTTAAGTATATGTGCCAGATCTTGAAAGTCAGTGTGTTTGAACACAAGGTATCTGCACAGGGGCTGGAAACACAAATCAGCTGCTTGTGTTGTAGTTTGGTGTCAGTGAAAGTATGTCACAAATAGTCAACGGAGGCCTAATCCCCACCTCGCACAAGATTTTCAAAGACCCTCTAGCATGTTACCTGTATGTCATCCTCTCACTCCTACGTTTACAAAGAGTATAGATGAAATGTTCAGAATGCTGTTTCTCTAGCCAGCAGGTGTTCAAGACGTCTGACAGGCAGAAACACACATAACAGAACTTGATGGTAGGAGGGGTTTTCTACATATCAAAAGTGTGCCAGGTGTGCAGATCTCCGAGTCTGTAGCATTTGTATTTTCAGTGTCAGCTTTCCGAATCGCATGAAGGAAAAAAAAAAAAAAAAGAAATTAATACAAGATTGCTAAAGGATGTTATATTTAGATATATTTTCATTCAGTCATGGAAATGCAGACACTGATAGTTGTGCTGGGTTTTTTGTTGATTTTTTTTTTTCATTGACAACTCACTGTAGAAGGCAAAGCATTAACAGAAGACAGTGTGTTTGAAATGTGATTTTTCTTCTGGGCCCCTCATGCCGGATTTCATTTGCCGAGTATGAGTACTCTGAAGTCCAGTGAAGGAGAGAGTTGGTGCCCCAGAGCATACCTGTGTGCTTGATGAGTATTACAACGTATAAGATAGATAAATAGCTGAAAAGATTTTTTTTTTTTTCAGATAACAATGAAACAGAACAGGCATCCCCATCACTGTCATGCAGTACCAGTGTGGTAAATATTGGAGATGACATGAAACAACAGGAAACAGGTTCTCAAGGTTTAATATTATATTCTGTAAAAATGCAGTTCAGTGTGCTTACACAAAGATCAGGTGTTCTGTGTGTCTTTCCATCTTCTGTACACTCTGTAGCTGAGGTAGAACTACAAAGCCAAAGCAGTTGTACATTTAATCATGTACTCTTGATCATGAGTGCTGTAGGAACAGGACTGCCATATGTGTCTGAAAATAATTATATTCTGAAGATGTCACATGAAGCTGTCTGCTTTGGCTACTTGCTCAGCCCTCTCCTAATCTAGGTTTGCGTATCTACTCTTTTTAGTCTAGTCTAGAAAAAAACCTTTTTCCTCCCCGTTGCGCATTACCTTTACAATTGTTTGCAGCTGCCCAGCTACAGTTCCAGGACTTCTTCATCTTCTTATAAATTTCCTTTTCACAAATTCTTGAGTTTACATTTATTTCAGTCTGTATTCTCTGATAACGTTTGAAATTCAGTCAGTTCTGCTGCACTGATACTCTCCAAATTTTCCCAAACTCTTCACTGAAATTTTTATTTCCTAACGGGTATTTTTTCCTGCTTGAGCTCCTAGAACACTGTTTGGCATTTCAGAAGTCCTGTGTGATGCTATGTTTTTCAGATTCAGACATAACTTGATGTGTTAACTTGATGTGTAACTTTTTTGTGCTTCCAGAGTAAAAAGGGGAACTGAAAAGTTCTGCAATGTGTATCTTTTCATAAATTATGCTTTTTCATTTTCTTGGATAGCTGAAGGAATTTCTTTTTAATGTATTTCCTTCAGATACTACTGTGTCTTAACTTTGGGGAAAGTATCATCCTTTTTCAGTGTCATGCAACATCTGTTTTTATGTTTAGTAATGTCTCTGAGCAATGACTAGACTTAAAACAGTGTCCGAGGCTCTTAGTCATTTTCTGTTCTTACTAAAATCAGTGGGATTTGAGAACTTTGTAATAAAAGATCCTTGCCTTTGCCTTTGATAAGCATTCAGATCTGAAGAGTTTATTTTGATATTTACTGTAGACACAGCCAAGACTATGGACCTTGAATATGTAGGATCCTATTAAACATGCTGTGTTTGCAGAATCTAAATACTGCTTTTTATTGCTTTCTGCCATAGAGCCTAGACAATGTGAATGAGGGGAAAATGAGCAGGAAGAAAGCATTTCTCTTTTTTTCAGACCTGCAGATAAACGTTCAGTCAAATTAAGGTCTACCACAGTTTGCTACCTAGCCTGTCACTATGCTTTTCCCCCTTCCTTCTTTCCTTTCCAAGTTTGTTGCTGTTCTTTAGCTATTAGAATTTTACGTCATTGTATGTGGGCATATATGTGAGTAGTGAAAAAAAAAAAAGGCAAAAAAAAAAAGCAAAAAGGTTGGACTTCTTGCATTGTATTATTGACCTCCAGGGCTTACGGTAAAGTCTTTCACAGTTGTGCTCATGGTTTTAAAAATAAAATATCTCCAGATTGTGTTTTTGGACATTCTCTGTAAAATTCAGGGTCTGTCCAAAAGGATCAGTACACAGTTTACATTTTTAAATATTTTGGCCATCTCCCTGAATCAGTCTGATCAGCCCACATGTAGTCTGATTTAACACAGGGCATGAATGCAACCTTTTCCTTTCCTTTGCACCTATGATCTTGAAAAATGGCAAAAAATTGACTCAACTCTGAGGCTAGTGTGAATATGTGCCCTTTCTTCCCAGCCACATGTGCCAAACTATTTGACTGAACTTCATGTCTTTTAAAATACGCAGTTAGTTTTTGCACAGTTGGAATCTTAATACTATTTTTGAGTTTTTCCTCTGGTAAACCCAAGCTTGGTGGGATTAAACATGCCAAGTTTGTAGTCATATTTAGGAGAATTCTGACAGCATGGGAATGATTGTGTCACTGTGCATGTTCCATATACTTTATCAGTTATAAGAATTGACGAGATGTTTTAATTCTTTGTCACAGTAATTTTAAATATAAATTTTAGATTTCCAGCTAACTACTACAGAAGAAGCAACTACAAAGATGAAATGGCAGAGGATTATGGGTTCGAATTATGAAATAGTGGTAGGTAAATTTTGTTTACTCTTGTTAAATGCCCTTACATCTGTCCATCTATTATGTTGACAACATATGGATAGAAATATGTTCGTATTGTTGTTTGTTCCTTCATGTATAAAAATTACACATACACTCCTTAGTATGTTGAGATTATTTTGATTATAGATTTTGAATGTAGATACGTATTTTTTCTGTATTTTATCAAAAGCATAACAGACTCATTAGATTACTGTGCCCATAACTATTGTTTTACCGATTTTCTAGCTTTGGATAAATGTGTATTAGAGAAAAAACCAATATTTAGTATTAACTTCAAAGCTCCCTTCATTAGCTAGAACTTGAAACTTCATACCCATTCTGCATACTGAATAAATGGTTTAATGTAATGATGTAATGCATAGAACATATACTGTAGATACAGATGAAGAGTGTTATCTGAGGCGATACCGCAAAATCATGTGTCATCAATGTAAGCGTCTGCAGAAGTATGTATTATTAGATACATTGTTGTCATAAACAGTTCCCATTGAGTACTGCGAAGTGGCATGTGATCAAAGAGTTAGTTTTTACCTGACTGTCCTCATTACATATGGCAGTACTTCTGGTTTCTCACGTCTGGAATTTTGACCTCATTATACGTAAATTGAAATGAAAGGTAACAGATCTGGCTGTAAATATGACAAGTGTAACCATTTCTTCGTCTTATTTTAGGTGGCTGTGGTTAACAAATTTAGTGAAAGCAGTGGGTTAGGGATAAGCCTTGAAGCTACAGTAGGTCATCATTTCATCAGATCTATCTTACCTGAAGGGCCAGTTGGACGAAGCGGCAAGCTGTTCAGTGGAGATGAACTGCTGGAAGTAAGATAAAGTACTATGCAATCTTAGTCTGCATTATGTAAGGTTTTTGAGCAGTAAGTTTCTTCTCATCAGTTACAACCATGGGAGTGATGCATATCTAACTGCATGCCAGTTAGTGGTTGAGTAGTCACTTCATATGTACTTATATATATTTATGTGAATAACTATGCTTACATACATTTCTCCGCTGGTAGCTGATTTTCAGATACAGTCCAGGAGATTTTTCAGATACAAACATGAGTCTCTGTCATGTCTAAGCTCAGTGGGCAAGTAAGCACCATACAGCCACTTGCTTACCTGCTCCACTCACCCCCAGCCTGATGGAGTGAGGAGGAGTATCAAAGGTAAAACCTTTTAAGTGGAGATAATGGCAGTTTAATAATTGAAACAAAGTAAAGTATAATAATAATAATGATAGTAGAAAGGAAAAAAAAAACCGTAAGTGATAAACAGTGCAAGTGTTCACAACCTGCTGACCAATGCCAGACCTTGTCCCTGAGCCCTGATCAGCACACCTTCCAGTTAACTCCCCAGTTTATGTACTGGGGGCATGATGCTCTAACGTATGACCAGTTTGGGTCACTTATCCCAGCTGTGTTCCCTCACAACTTTTTTTGGTTTTTGTACCTTCTCACTGGCAGCACATGAGACACTAAAAGTCCTCGACTCAATTTAGCAGCAACCAAAATATCAGTGTGTTATCAAAGTTATTCTCATACTGAATTCAAAACACAGTACTGCACAGCTACTGAATAAATTAATTCTATCCCAGCTGAAACCAAGACAGTCACCAAAAAAGAATATGTAGCAAAAGCATTAAGATTGGATGGAATTATCCCTACTCATTGAAGGGACTATACACCTAATTACTTTTCTGAATTATTTTCTTAGAATTAAGATGTGAATTTGGTTTACAAATATGTAAGAAACAGGAAGCTACAGTGTATGTGGTGTTTGTAGGGTGTCACGCAGTTTAAAAGACTATACATTCAGTTCGATGTGTACCTTGGTGCTGAGCACCAAGCTGAGTAGAAATTAAGGGTTGAAAGTGTCTATTAGGATGAGGATTTTTGTTGCTTTTATTTTACTTTTTTTTAATGAGGTGATAAGTGAGTTGGGATTTGCTTGGGTTTTTTTACTCATTTTACTTACTGTACTTATAAATACTCTGTAGTTCTAACCACTGTGTATTCTTTATTTATTGAGGTGAATGAGATCTCTCTGCTTGGAGAAAACCATAAGGATGTGGTCAGTATCTTGAAAGAGCTGCCTATTAAGGTGACAATGGTGTGCTGTCGTCCAGTAGCTCCACCCATCACTCAGCCAGAAATACTAGAGAATCTAAGCCTGTCTGAGGTTCAGCTCACAGAGAAGGTATTTTGTCTTTAAAAAATCACTGAAAATGACAGTTGCCTTGAGAAAAAGCCAGATGAAGTTCTTCTACATGATTAGAAATATGTTTTAATGTATTTTGAATTCGAGCCAGATAGGAAACAACAAATAATGTTTATCAGCCGTTTTTTAGGCCACTGGAAGATATGAATCGTGGCTGGTCATCGACAAAAATATTCTAGGATGTGAGGCTACCTCTCTAAGTACTGTACTTGCTGTTGTTTAGGTGAGATATAGGGGTAGGGCAAGCTGAACTGTGTGTTCTTGAGAATCTTAATGTATTTAAACTAGTTTTGAACTTTGCTTTCTGGGTTCACATTGCACATAACTGTGTCTGCATTAATTGACTGACTCTTCTGTCACTCGTAAGTGCACAGCTCTGGGCAGCCTGGTGAACTAAACATGTGGGAACAGCCTACAGTGTAGTATACAAACCAGTAGCATTTGTGTGAAAAAAGAAGCAGTTAACTCTGAGTTCTGAGCAAGGCACCAAATTCAGCTTATAGTTTCTAAAGTTCACTATGAAACCAAGTGAAGAACAGACTGAAGAACCTTATGTGTATGTACATGTGTGTTTGTTAGTACTTTTATTAAATATTCTGACTACTGTCAGTATGATTACGTTTAATGAAGGTTTATTTTAGACATACCATTTAATAACATACCTTTCCTGTATACTTGAATGCATATACTAATAAACTTTTTTGAAGTTTTTTGTTTGACAGAAATTCCATTTTGTAAATATTTTTCTGGTCAGTTGTTTAATATACTTGCAGCATAGCTATAAAGGAAATTCGAATTTTGTGCTAGGTTTATCAGAGTTCGTTAAATCTCCTGAGTGCTTGCATTTCTTCTGTGTTTAGAGATGTATCACCTAATTTTTATGTTGTTTTTTGTAAGCAGGGGTTTGTCTCTAAAGATTCGCAAGTGTTTACATTTTATTGGTGAATTTTTACTCTTTTTCTCAGGGTCACATAGATATTGGATTCATTGGCTCCTCGGACACAGAGGGAACAGCTTTGGAAACAGTTGATGAGGGTCAGAGTATGGAAGAGGTGCAAAGCTCATCTTTGGCAATGTGGGAAACAGAAGTACAGCACATTGAGCTGGAGAAAGGGAGCATGGGGCTTGGATTTAGCATATTGGACTATCAGGTAACTTCTGCACTTCTTTGAATAGAGAACAAAGTACTTTGTATTGTTTGGATCTTGCAGTATGTTCTGTATATTTTAAGGATAAACAATAATGGTAACCAAGCAACAGAGTGGAACTAATCACTGCTGGTAGGCATTCCAGTAATTATATTACATATTCCTCTCATTGTATTAAGACTGCAGGTTCTAATGATGATGGTAATAACTGGTTCAGAAAAACAGCTAATCCATTATATTCTAGGGTTTTCAGAAAGCTATCTTCTAGTGACCCAGGGACAACGAATGATGTAGCCAGCATATTTAGGCATTTAGCCATGTATTTTGCACCTGCAGTGAGGTGTTTAGGGCAAGATCCAATAAAGGACTTAAATGCTTAAAGCAGGATTTACTAAAATCCAGAACTGTAATTCTGAAATCCCTTGCTTAGCTGCTGTCTGTCGAGGACGTGCTTAAACATCCCCATCATTTTCGTGTTTGACTTCAGAATTCCTGGATATCTAAACTATGTTTCTTGGTGTGTCCCAATAAACAGGTTAGTGCCTGTCTCTTGCTTTCCCTTGGTCAGGATCCCAGAACAAATACTCCTTCTATTCCCAGTTTTCCAGTGGATAATTTTTAACTGAGCCACAAGTAATTTCTCTCTGTGGTCAGTGTAGGCTTTTGCTGAGCTGTTTTATGGTGCTGTGGGATCAAGTCTCTATCCAGATCTCTGCTGGATTTTGTCCCTAGGAGTATATGCATTTACATCTGGAGATCACTTCCAGGTGGAAATTATGGCCCCAGGGCACTCCTTAGAATTAACCTATGCCTTAGAGGTTGCATTTGCATTCTGATAAGGTGAAGAGCAGTGTAGAGGAAATAAGGTGAAGGATAAAGGCATAGTCAAGTGTCTTTTATGAATAAGTGCCTACTCTTTAAGGTGTTGCTCATGATGCTCCGCAGTGAGACATCACAGATGAGCCTGAGTATTTGAAATCCATGTCAGCACACAGTAAAACGTATTTTTGCTTAAGCCTTTTCTGAGCATTAACACAAATGGTGGGTTCGTATGTGGTTAGTGACTGAATTTTGTTTATGGATAACAGTACTAAAGGCTTGTGGGAAGTGCCTTAAATTGGAAAATATCTTTTTCAAATGTGAGTTAGTCTTACAACTTTAATCAGCTTTCTGAAACTTAGCTTTCTTTTTTTTATGTTATAATATTTGTGTCTTCTCATATGTTCTCTCCTTTGATATGCATTAAAAAAATTTCCTTTGTTACCAAAGTTTTGCTTTCTTGTAAGACTGTGAACAGTAAATTTACACTGAGATTTATATTGGTATTTTGCTGTTTCCATCAAATTTTCAATTGATTTCCAATGAACAGTGACTAAAGTTAGGAGAATTATGTTCAAACTAATATATTCCTCATGTTTTATACAATGGCAGGCCTGTAGAAAAGTCTACATTATTTCTAACCTTAAGGAAGACTATCACATAGACTAGAGAGGCTTGTTTCTTTCTTTTTTTTTCCCAAAAAGTGTGTCATGCAGTGGCATCTAAAGTGACAGTGTAAGTATTTGTTGTTAAAATAGTGAGGAAGCTGTCAGTGCTCTGGCTCAAGCACTGTCTGCAGCACTGCTAGTTATTTCCCCTTGTGAANTCTCTCCCGTACCAGCTTTCAGCAGTTTTCCTGTTCCTGTGGCTTTCTGCTGTCACCTTGATGGTGTCCATCCATTCAGATGTACATCTTGACATGGAAACTTGTTACAGCTGTGTGTGGATTTGTAGATGTTTGCTTTTCTTTACTTTTGCTATCAGTAAAGCTGTTACATGATAACATTTTTTGGGGTTTTTTTCTATTCATGCACTCTAGTGAACTGTGTGTTGGAAGTATTAACATGATGTTCCTTGTGATTGTAGTTCTATAAGAATCACAAATATTTTTCATGTGTGATAATTGTTACAGCAGAATCATATGTACCTGTTACTAGTATTTGATGCTAGCTTTTTTAATAAAAATCAGTGTATTGGTGGATGGTTACTTCAAAGCAGTTTTCTTTCTTAAAAGCAACCACTTTGTTTTGTCTTGTTGATTAGAGTCCTGTATTGGTATGTTCCTCTCTCATGTTAGTATTTAATTAGGTATGTGCAAGAACTTGCCTTTTCAAAAGTGCTTTCTCAGTTGAGCAAGATCATGAAGTATCAGACAGTTATTGAAAATAACTCCTTTGTCCCCCTAGTGTGCGCATGTTACATTTGCCCCAGTCTGCATTGCCTACCTGCTGAGTGTAAGGGAGGATGGCGTAGGAAGTCATTGCAGTAGGAAGTATATGAATTTCTGATGTCTATGGGGAGCACTCTGCAATTTAGTAGTATTTTGTACTGGAGATACATGATGGAACATCACCCAGAAAAGAGTAATAATTTTCACGTTTAAGAATTAAAAATTAGTGGAGGTCTAAATGTATGGATCGTACAGATAGGAGGGTTTGCTCCTACTGAAGGTTCATCTGGAGGAGAGCAACACTTCTTAATAACACAGCTCTGGTTAGTAAAAGCTCAAGAATAAAAATTCACCTCTCAAGATATAAAAGAGTAAAACAATGAAATCTTTTTCTTCCCTTTATTTACTTAGGATCCTGTTGATCCAGCAAACACTGTAATTGTGATTCGCTCATTAGTTCCTGGGGGTGTGGCTGAGCAAGATGGCAGACTTCTTCCTGGAGATCGGCTTATGTTTGTCAATGATATCAACTTGGAAAATGGCAGCCTGGAGGAAGCAGTGCAAGCACTGAAAGGAGCCCCAACAGGAACAGTTAAAATAGGAGTTGCCAAACCACTGCCTGTAAGGATTTGGGAATTCAGTGTGTACTTTTCATGTCATTCAAGCTGGTACATGCTGATCCTGACTTCTCCGTACATTTTGTGTGTTTTGGGGTACAGCTGGGTGGCCCAACTATTGTCTTGCATGTAGGAGTGGCTTGAGTAGTGTATGACTGGTGTAGTGATTGCAGGACCTAGCACACCTGCCTTGCAGCTTGAGAAAACAGTGGAGTCTTTCAGAGCTGAAAGTTTACAGGGATAATGTTGTACACTGTACACTTTACATAATTCTCAGAATGTATGAGATGGTGACATAAAGTTGTTCTTACTTGATTTGCCTGGAATTTACCAGTTCCTTTGCTTTTCAGGGTATAGTGTTGTTAACACCTGTTACTCCACTCGGAGAGGTTTTTTGATTTATTCTGGGTGGTGTGTGGGAGAAACAACAAAACTTTCAAGAGGTTCAGTAGCAAACTTCTAATTGCAAGCTTTAGGACATTAAGGTAGAATAAAATATTTGGCATATTTTAAAATGTAGGCATTTTAATTAGAACTGTAAAACTATAGTTCTAAAACACTATAAAAGCATAAAAATAACACTTTAGGTAAATGTATAAGGGAAAAGAGAAAAAGAAAGGATGAGGGTAGAAAGGCGTGTAGTCGCCACCCATGATGGATCCAGTGACAAGACTTGATTGTTGCAATTTTGATGCCCCTTGTTTGATCTGCTGGTCACAGTCTTGGTCCATCAGGGATGGGGGAAACCCATGAAACAAAAAGTTCAATGGGTTAATACACACTCAGGCTAGATGGGAATGTCCAGGTACCTCCCCTGGGATGGAAAGTTTTACACTGTCTCATGTAACACTGTAGATCAGGAGACATTTCTAGAGTCTTTGATGGTTTGTGACACCTAAGATGTTACAGTTACCTCTCAGGACAGTGTAGTTTAGCCAATTATAGCCCATGACAAAACATTAATACCTTCAGAATATGTGTGAGTGTCCCGGAATTTCTCCAGAGGGGAGTTTTCACACCTAAGCCGCTTGTGTAATGGGCATGATAAAAAGCACTATCCCATCTCACAGGATTAGCCTTTTGCCAGCTTCTTCCTTTATCTGACTCAAAACCCAGTTTGCTGTCTCTGGTGGTGGGTGTGTACACTCTCTGCAACTGGGTGGTTATTTTGTGCCTGGTCAGCAAAGCACCCGCTGCTTCTGCAAGTGTTTGACTCATCGACCATTAGCATTACAGTCCCTCACAAATATATGTGCAGTCTTTGTATTCATACAGCACACTTTATTTATTTAATAGTGTGTAGTCTTCAGTTTGTATGCGTCTATACTACTAGTTATTTCAGTCTTGATTTTAGAAGATAGTCTGTAACAATTCAAAAAAGGAAGTTGAAGGAGACCTGTGGTGACTGAGATAGTGTGTCAGTAGGAATGCCAGTGAACTAAGCTCCTTAATGAGTTAAATTCAGATCAGTAGAATGGCGTTAGTTCATACATATGAAGAAGATACCTTTCTGTACATTAGTAATCCCAAGCAGAGTTTTTGGGGTTAATTTTTGCTTTTCATGAATTGATCATCTTGTAATCCTTGTGGATGTAGATACCAAATTTTCATTCTTAGTAGATCTTGGCGGAGAGAGTGGGAGGGAATGGCTGTTGTTTAAGTTCCCAGAAACTTTTCTTTTCATAGTGAGAGAGTATGTTTTAACTTGCTCTGTTAAATGATGTTTTTTAAATTGGAGATTCCATATTAATTGTAGTCAAAAATTTGATGCTCTAGAAGATGTCACTCTAAAAGAGAAAATACATGGGGGTTTTATTTCTGTTCCCAAAAGTTGTAAACGTACGGCATTTGCTCTTCAGTATTTCCTTTATTAGCTTGCCAAGTAATTTAACATTGCAAATAATCATTACTTTTTTTGCAGTACTGGACAAAATGCACCTACTATCAAATTATGTTGGAAAAAGCTGTTGGTTTATAGTCAGTATTATGTTTTGTCCTTTAGAGTCTGGCAGATACAGTTGTAAAACAGAGAGTGGCTGAAATCTTCCTACCTGCAAACAAGATTGCTCTGTGGCTAGATTATAAAGACCTCTGCTATTAGGATCTTTCTCTGTTGGCAGCTGTGGTGGCAGTTTTAGTGTATCTTTATTAAGAGCAGAAACTGAAAATGAGCTTAGACTAAGTTGTGGGCACTGTGGTATGCCTGGATAGGGCTTTTTCATTACTTGGGGTTACAGAATGAGGTGTGAAGCTGAATCAATTCAGGTAAATTTGAAAAAAAAGTTACCTCTTTACCTACTGAATATGTAGGTAAATGTGACTGTGGTTGAAATGAACTCTTTGCTGCATTTGGAATCCATTTGCCTTTCTAAACAGCCCCCTGCCCCCCTCGCAGAATGTACTCTGCACCTCCTGTGTCCAGGCCACTCATCCGACTCAGAGCTTCGTTCTTTCTGCAGCTTTCACCTGAGGAGGGCTATGTCTCTGCTAAGGAAGATTGCTTTTTCTACACTGCCCAGTCACTTGAGGAAGAGGGGCCAGCTGATGCAGCCCTCTTCCATGCTGAGCTGGCACTGGTTAGTGGCCCAACTTACCACAGATTTCTTCAGTCTTTGCATTTTGTAGTGAAAGGAGTTGCCTTGTCGCTGTCCATTTATTACTGCTTATTTTTTAGTGTTTGCTGTCTTTACATTACTTATCCACCGTAGGTGGGATGGATCCTGACATTGTAGAAACTGGCATGTAAAGACTTCAGCTTTTTGCATGAGCTGTCAATCTGGCCTATGATGTATTAATTGCTGGGGGAAAAAAAAAGTATTTTGCTTATGTTTTCAAAAGTGCATGGCTGTCCACTTGTCCTTGCATGCACTGAGCATCCTTTTGGAAATCTCACCTTTCGTAGAAAAATGTTCATGTGGTAATTCTTCTATGTATCATAATACATCACTTCTTTACAGTGGCTAGATTTTGATTTTCCCTTTTTGCATGTAATCCAGCCTTACAAGGAGTGCTGTCTGTCTTCAAAAGCTGGAAATACTTCCTCCTAATAATACTCTTCAGCCTTCAGCATCAGTCAGTGATTATGAGATTTACAAGGTCAAAAGGTGTTCACTTGTACAAACAATGCGGCTTACCTGAGCATTCAGTGCCTTACATAGCCCAGAAGTTACCAATAAAAACTCAGCTTAAAAAGACACAGGAAATAGGGCACTACAAAAAAGCAAAAAATCCCCCAACTCGATCCTCCTGCAAAATAAAAAAAAGCCCAACCCAGAGTACACATGTATATGTATGTATTCCAAGTGTGTATTCTCACAGTTATTTTTCTGGTCTGGGTCTAATGTTGAAATTATTAGGCCCTTATTTTCTGGGGACTTGAGTAGGGAAGCAGCTTTTAAACACCAGAACTTAGTTCACTAGAGAAAATTTCAAAACTAAACAAAAACCTGAAATGGATCCTGTCAAGGTGAAAATCTCTGTATTACTGCTTCCCACAGGTTTGCTGTTTTTTGACATTTGTGGATGACAAGCTGGCTGGCTTAATAACTTCCCTTTAAACAGACTGCATGTTTTTAATTCTTCAGTTTGTTTGCTTTAGCAGTTAGATAATAGTATTTGTCTTGCTCCATTCATTGAGAAGATGCGTGAGTTTTATATTCTAAATAACCTTTAATTAAAGATGTGTTGAAATGATCAGATTTAAACTATCTAAAAATTTGACTTCCATCTGTGGTTCACATTTAAAAAAACTTGTGAAAAAGAACAAGGAAAATACATGACATAATAAAATTGTCAATCAAGTTTGTCAGTTGTCTAATTAAATGTGCGAAATAGGAAACTAAATGTGCTGTCATCCAGCTGAAGATATGTTTTCAGAGTGCACATTTAAGATAATTGTTTTTTGTAGACAGATCTGTACTCAGATTCTACAGATCTGTCCTGAATTTTCACTATACTTCTTTTAGGGTATAGCTTTGGTAAAATAAATATGCATTTTCCAGAAGATGAGCTGAGAGTAAGTTACAGCAAAGAAGCAGTTTGGATTAGAAGTTAATTCTTTAAGCTTGAAATAATAAAAAAAAAAAAAAAAAATCTTTTTTACCCTGAAAAGGAATAAATCTGTTGAATACATACA
>VWZQ01010174.1:371101-390272 GCA_013397015.1 Myiagra hebetior | reverse complement strand
CACTGCAGATGCTTGCTATTGCTATAATGAATTCATAATATGATTAACGACAGGTGCTGAAAAACAAGTTAGGTCCCATCTCTGCGGGTGGGTGCACTCATCTGCTTCATATAAGTTTATTATACAGGTATGGCTCTTAACCCAGTGACCATTTTTGTTAGTCTTAACTATGTTCTTGAGCTCTGCCAGGGGAGATAAATAATAATCAAAGTCTAGTATAAGAAGCATCATAATTTAGGATTTTTAGGGCTTAATTTTATGCTAGTAATTGAAAGAATATGAGTCTTGGAAAAAACTATGTTTCATTTAAAAAAAAAAGGGCAAAAAATACCCGTCAACTCAAGTCTGTCTGAAAATCTTCTAAAAATTTTATTTCTCATAAATATGAGAGAAATAGAAATATAGGAATGTCCATAGTAATCTTGTTGTCAAAAAGAAAACAATTAAAAATCTATTAAAAATATAATGTAATGCATTTTTCATATGAATTTCCTGGAAAACACTGCAGTTTCCAGATGATTGTTTTTAAAAGCCTATAAAAATAACTGAGCTTAAGAAGTTGAGTCAAGGGAGCATTCCTGACGTGTGACACCAAGTGAAGCTCATTATATTTTCCATGCTAGTTTTTGTAAAAGAAAATTTAAAAGAAAAAAGCCCTAAAGAAATCAAAATATTGACACCAAAGACTACAGCGGAATTCTCCCTGTGCTTTGTACTTCTATTAATAGGCATGAGACTGCCTCAGCCCCGCAACTTCTCTGGTTCAGACTCTAGCTTTACTTCAGATATTCTGTACAAGCTTTGAAGTTGTAGTAACACAGATTACTGGAAGCAGAAAATTTTCCTACTGCACTGTGCAAATGTAATTTCAATCTAAAACATGGAATAACAAAAAAAAAAAAAAGCCAAAAATTATCAGTATGTAGTGGCTGGTGTGCATGTGTTTGGGGCTTATGTGGTGTGATGGCAACAGCCTGGCTGATTGAATTGGTTTTGTTGTTAGGTGGACTCTGGCGAGGCAGATCTAGCGGATGAGTCCACCTTTGAATCACAGTATTCTCTAGAGAGAGACGTCTTCCAGGATTCAGTGGCAGCTCTGCATGACAGTGCCTGTAGCGGTGAGGTGAACGACAGCTTCTCTCTTCCATTATCAACTCCGAAGGTAAAAACAAGGATGGTTTTATTGATGGCAAACTTTGATTTTAAGTGTGAGCAGGCTGTATTATAAATGTTTTGTGTCATCGTGGGTCAAAATGCTCTATTTGTTACCAAGTCAAATTTTTGTTGAGAGTAATGCTGATGTCTTGCGGATGTCTTTGTTGAGAAGAGGTAGAAAGCACAAAGCTTGGATTTTTGCTCGATAAGGCATGATTTAGCTGGAGTATGGTGGTATGTTTGTAGTATTAAAGGTGTGGTGAGCAGTCTGCTAGAAAAATGTAATTGTCATTCAAAGCACAGCGAAGAGTGGTAACACAAAATGACTGTGTTGCTCTATGGTATTTTAGTATGAAAAGCAAAAGTAGATTTTCATCCTAAGTTTTGCTTTTATGCTTCGTAATTAGTATGTTTCTGTGATTTTGAGTGAAATTTTCATGATGATGCTGTAATTAAATCTGTATCTATCAAAACTCTGCTAATTATTTTTATTTAAAACAATAAATGAAGATTTATTTAAGAGTGTTAAGAAGACCGGTAGCTTTTTTGATTCTTGGTCACATACCCGTAATGACCTGATTGTGTTTTGTTTCTTTCCATGGTTTTTCATGTCATTTTTTCTTTTAAATCTTTAGATTATTTCACTAACCTAGAGCCTTCCAATTCCATTCTCCTAGCAGTCATCATTGAAAACCACTGCGTTTGCAGTCTGTGATGTTGAGTAGAGTAGCTGCTGCTTTTTCTGCCACACGTGAGCTGCAGTAACTCCCGATAACCTTTCTGGAATACATTTAGCCCTTATGAGGGGCTGGTTGAAAAGCTAGATTCATCTTCTAATGGTTTCTCCTAATCCACAGAAGAGCACATCTCTGCTGTGCCAGTGGGACAGCTTGCATTGTTTAACTCTGTAATTGTTACTTAAATGGATTATGCATTTTGCATGCTTAGGAGCATTTTGTGAGATAGAGACTGGATTTACATTATATATTACATTGAGGCTCTAGAGAGTCTTTAGTTATTTTCAGCAGTGACTTAAAGGTAGCTTTGGTTTACATGTTCTTTTAAAATGCCATGGTCCTGACTTTTCAGTATTCATCTCCATATACCAATATGATGTGAGTATTAAGTTCTCATGAAGTAACCTGCTAGTGGTTCACAAAACAAACATAGTGGAAAAATCTGTTCATTAATGAAGACTTTTGAAGCAAGTGAAATGGAGTAAAAATTAAAACAGCACTACTTGATGCTATGAGGAATGCAGAGATATTTCAGTTATTTCTGCCTGCAGGGCAGTTGGCAGGTTGAGTGTCGCTTTGGTGTCACATTTAAAATAGGTGATGAAAAACATACTTAAAATAATGCAGATGCTCTAGTGAGGCGATGTTAGTGTAGTTACAAATTCCTGGAATTGTATTATTCTTAAAAAAATTACAGCATTGGCTTTTAAGTGGAACAAAAATGAGCATATGATGCAACTCTTAATATGTATATACGGCATATGAAATAAATGTTGAATATGATCTGATGCTTGTTTTCACTGGTTTGGAAATGGATGAGTAGATGTCCCAGCTGTATTTGAAACCTTGTAAAATAATTTAAATAGATTATAGCACTCATGTTCTATTCTGTTCTCAGAAAGGTAGAAAATTATGTCATTGATTATATCATACAGATTAGTTGTATTAAGGCTTTGCTCAATTATCTTCTCAGCTGTTACTTAAACTACTTATTTACTGGTAAGGCTTTTTTTGATTCTTGTCTGGGGACAGAACAAGCATGTATGCACCTCATGAAAGTTGACAAAAATTAATTCTAAGGCTCTTGAGACAAAATATTGCAAAATACCCCCAAATCCTGGGAAGCTTTCCAGCTTTTTGGAAAAGCAATAGTACAATTAATAGGACCAGTGGATAACAACTAAGACAGGTAGAGGTAGTTGTTTCTGACTACTTTGTTTGCATTTCAGAGAAAAATCCCTAATATTCATACAGAGCCTGTAAGTCTAACTTTGGAGTCCTTGATACATATTTTTAAAATCTAATGGCATACCCGTTTTTAAAATGACTTACTTTAAAAGCTCAGCTAGAGAATATTTGAAGATCTTTTTACCAGAATGTTGTGATTATTGAAATCCCTTTAAACATTTCAAAGGCAGGGCCTCAGAATTGTGGAAGTCTAAACAAATGTGTGGAGAACTTAGTCCTAGTACTGCAGCCATAATTGGTAGATTTGTAGTAAGTATTAACCAGTAAGCTTCTGTAACTGCATTATTGTATTTCATTGTTGTCACACTTCAAATCCCCTGTATTCACTTTTTGCTGAGGTTTGACCAAGTTTGTACTTGTCAGTCTTTCTGAGGAAGAGAAATCTTAATATGTTTCTGGCCAGTTAGATGGATGATTACATTGCATTCTTAACTGTCTAAACTGTATGAAATTCCTTTATGCTTGCTAAGTGTGCTGAAAGTAAAGACATTGGTCTTGCAAAGTTCTTTCACCTGAGAAAAACAATTGGATGCTTGAATTTTTAAAACTTACTGGAATTATGTCTAGTATGAGAATGTGTAAGTGAATGTTGTTTTGCTGAAATCAGTAGAAAGTTATTGAAGAGTACCAAGTGAGAGTTAGTAATTTACTGATTTCGGGTATCATAATGCAGAAGAAATTGTCTAAGAAATCAAGTTCACTGTATAGTAGAATGAATGCCTGTAGGGAATTGCAGATGAGGTTGATCTTACTGACCTTACAGCTGTATGTTTAAATTTCTATGAGATGAGTTTTTGTTTAAGGTTTTAGCATGATACGTAGTTTTGAATTATACTGCAAATGAATGGTGATTGTTCATTGTCTCCTGTGTTGAACAGTCTGTTGGAGGGGAGTGCCCAAATGCTGCAGCTGATTTCCATGTTTCTGAGAAGAATCTGTACAACATGAACCTGAATCAGAGGCTGAGAGACGAAAAGTCTGTGGTGGACTGTAGCCTCGAAACTGCAAGTGATTTTACTAAAACAGATCTTCTGACTCTGGATGTTTCGGATATCAACCAAAATGAAAGTGAAAATACAGCGACATGGACAGGATCTCAGACAGCACCAGAAATTGTACTAAATACAAGCCTTGCTACTACCCCACAGCTTGATCCCAATGAAAAAGTAAAGTTATTTGCCTTTTTTTTTAATAATAATTAATAATAATCTAAAAGCGTACAGAAAGCCTTTAACTACGCCAAAGAATTTCCTACAGAAGTTCTCACTGGCCAACGATCTCGTATAGTTCTTTGATTATTAATGTCCTTCAAATGTGTGAGCTGACATCAAACCTTTGGGATTTAGACCTTTCCCAAACAGGACATAATTTATGGCATCAAAGTAGTATTTTCTCAGAGGCTGGCAATACAGTGGTATATACAAGTCTTCTAAGGCCTCACATCGTTAGATACTGCTGGACCCCAGTGTACCCACTGGTGAGGACAGGGGAGTTTTTGTAGCCCTTGTTAACCTTCACAGGGACATGAGTGCAAGTAGGAGGCACACAGCTGGAATCTGGCCTAGGAAGCCAAGGGGGAGTGGTGTATGAATGTCTTGCATCATGGTGTTCTTGCAAGCCTGTGCAGTTCAGCTCACAAACTGACCTGTGATGCCACAGTGTGCAAACGTAATCTTCCTTTATGTGTCAGTCACTGTGACATGTGTTTCTTATTTATTCTGTTCAGTGATTTATTAAGAAATGCTTAAAAGAGCTGCAATTTCATACAAGATTTGTTACTTTAGTACTGGCAGATTGTCAGACATCTGTGGTGAATGAATCTGAGGCCTTTGCATGCATCCTGCTAATTTTGATGTCCCTAAATTAAAAGCATGCTTCGTAGTAGATTTGGTATATTGCGTGAATGAAAACAGAATTCATGATGTTCCTTTGATCTTTGCTGAAGTGACTAATCCAATGTGTGTATACGGAGTCTGACTTAATTACGTCCATGGCTTTTGTGTAAGGCTAAAGTAGTTGAGATCAGGATGACCAATCATATTTTTATCTTGATAATCTGAACTAATGTTATTTTCCCTTATGTTAGGATCAGTTGCTTTTAATGGAAAAGAGATGCCCAGTATCGTTGGAGGGAAGTTCCACACTCCCAAATTCAGCCAAAAACGTGTATGAGAAGACTATCACTATTGCAAAAGGCAATTCAAGCCTAGGTAAGTTCGTGAACTTTTTTTCTAACCTCTTCAGGAATATGGCTTTTGGTTTCTGTTGTACGTTCCCTGTTTTATTAGTAAAAACTAAATATTTTCCATTTAGTCGGGACAGGATATTCATTCTTTGCTGCTCTTTCCCTGTTTGACTGTGATGTCACTGGATCCATTTGCTGTCACTGTGAACACAAAAGTGAAATGTGCAGTCTCACTGAGAATTTATTTTCCCATAAAGGAGTTTAGTCTTTGCTAAATGTTAACAGAAAAATTTTAATGCATTTTCAATATCTGTACTAATATAGTGGAGAAACATGACAGAGCCAAGGAATCCTGTAGAAGAACATTATGGTCAAAGAGCTGCAGATGAGAGTTTCAGATATTTGTAAGCACAAAATGGTCTTGCTTCCTGAGGATGGTCAAAAGGGTCTAAACAAGGTCTTTGCTTCCTTGTCTCAAATTTGAACTTGAATCCAAAGTGCCTCAATGTTACTGAAAATCATATCACTGATAAATTTATTAGGTATTATTTTTGGCTTAATGATGCTATCATTTTGTGGTGAAGTTCAAAGGTGTCTGCATTCTGGAACTTCGTGAGCATACTGAATAGAAACACATTTTGGACTGAACACGCACAACAGATGATAATGTTTTTCATTGTCCTGTCCTGCTCTCTGGTGTAGCCCTGGGCAGTGTGAGGGGGAGAACAAGAGCCCACGCCAGGACAGCTTTGTGTTGAAAGGCAGTGATGCGTCCCTCCTGTTCCTGGCTCGTGTGTTAATTTGGTTAAATTTAGGTTCCTGGTGCTGTTTCTTTCAGCCAACTGCTTGAAGACAGTCTTGAAGACTGTCTGGGATTGGTAGGGCAGGACTTGGTGTGGGTGCTGGCTATTAGCAGTAACTCCTCAAGTGCTTTAAAATGGGCTGTCCATGTAACTGGATGTTTATAAACAGTCCCCAGTCAGGATTTCCTTGCTGTGCAGAAGTGGGTGTCAGTCTATTACAGCTGTGATGCTGTATTTCAGTGGGCACCTTGACCTGGAGTGACCTGCTTTCTGATGGCTGGATGCTCGGTCTGCGGCATATCACCTTCATGAAACAGCCGTCCTTCAAAAGGGTTTAAAGTCAGGGTCTTGAAAATAAAAAGATTGTAGAAAAGACTGATACAGGTATAAGTTTATCTTTCATTGGTATGAGGTGCTCGGTTAACTACTACCTTCACTGGCCTCATTGCCAGGCTGTATTAAGTGCAGGTAACAATGCATTTTGAAGCATCTGGATTTTGTATGAAAAAGTTTTCTTTGCAATAAACTCTTCATTCAGTGGAGTTGGTTTTCATTTATGTGTATGAGTGTTTTAAGTGCAGTGAACATCAAAGCAAATTTCATGTCAAGCCTAATACAGCATGAAATACAGACTTGGGGCATGATGCATATTGGCAGACGTATGCATGAAAAATAAGACTGGTCTTGATATGTACAAAGTATGAATGTGAATATTGGTTTCTTCTGGCTTTTGACTGTATCATTTTTCTTCCAGTCTGAGTATGCTCCGGCCTAGGAAGCATCCTGGGCACAGTGAGCAGTTTACCCACATGGCTGCACTGCTTTTACCTTTCATTTTTTAAAAAGAAGCTGAGTTAAGAACTATGAATAATGTTGAAAGCTGCAGCTGCATCAATTAAATAATTGCGAGTTGAGAACTGGCACTTCTGTTTTCCTTTTAAATGGTGTCACCCATAGTTTGCAGCAGCTCTTTAAAGCCAGCCACAGCTGGAGCTCTAACGTTTTGGCTGTGATTATTTAAAAGATAAGAAGCACCCTAATTCAGAAGAGAAGCTGAAATGCCATTTTCCTGTGCAAAAGTTTTGGCAACTTTACAGTGGCATTTGCATTTTTAACCTGAAACTGTATGTATCCAGAGTGTGACATCAGCCTTCCAGACCTGTTATGATATCAGCATAGAAAAAGGGGAAGGGAGTCTGTTGTATGTGTGATGTTTTTCTAATGTGCCATTTCACTACCCTTGGTCATGTCTGTTACTGTCTTAACTAAACAGCAAAGTTATGTTCAGAATTTCAAGCCTTCAGTTACATTTCAGAAAAGTAAAATGGTTTTTATTAAGCAGTATTGAGAGAGTGGAAGTCCACTGGGTGGACTTCAAGAGCCCCAGCCCTGCCTTTCACACTGCCTTAGAGAAGAACAGTTTTTCCTGAAACTAGGTTTTGTTTCATGAACACCAACTGCCCTGAAGATAAGTGACAACTCGTGTGTAACAACAGTCACAGTGACACATGAAGCCCATCATAAGTCAGTCCCTATGGGTTCCCCATGGGAAAAGAGAGGCAAGAGCATATCTGTCTCATTTCCCATCACTGAAGAAAAAGCAGAGTTAAAGGGTGTATAAATACTGAGAAGCAGTATTCTGCTGTGCCAGAGGTTGGATACTGGTTTAAGTAAAATATTGGATTCTGTCCATTAGCAGTATGCATGCTTTCACAGAAGCCAGAATGCTCTTTGGGGGTCTAAGCTATGGCCCACGTAGGAGAGCCAGAATGCAGCCACCCTCTCAGTGGGATCCGATTCACACTTCCTGTTGAAAATAACTGTGTATTTGTTTTCAGCCTATTAATTACCTGTTTAATCATTTCACCTTCTTTGCAAAGAGAGTTGTCATAAATGAAAGTGAAATGTGTATAAACTCAGTGAACCATTAGCAGAGTGGTGAATTCAAATGTATTTTAAGCAATTTCATTATCTTTCTTATTTTTTGCTTAAATTTCCTCTGTCTTAATTTCTTTTGTATTGAACTAAGTGTGTGAAATGACAGCAAGGTAAAGCTACGGTGACTGTGATTTGTAATTGCTATCACAAAGGGTGAGACTAAGAGCAACATTTATAGGCTTGGTGATATTGGCAGGTCAGCTGACTGACTTTTCCTGTGCCCCAAGTTACATTTCTTTATCTTGGCATCCAGAGCTGTGGCTCAAAGACATTAACTGTTTTATGTGTTTTTTGTATAGGGATGACAGTAAGTTCCAATAAAGATGGTTTGGGAATGATAGTTCGCAGTGTCATCCATGGAGGCTCAATAAGTCGTGATGGACGGATTGGTGTGGGGGACTGCATCCTGTCCATTAATGAAGAGTCAACCACTAACTTAACCAATGCACAAGCCCGGGCTATGCTGAGACGGCATTCACTCATTGGACCAGATATAAAGTAGGTAAAACTAGATGATGAATTATGGTAGGAAAAATTGAATAATCAAAATTTGTTTATTTATGCCACTATTTAGGATGAAAATTTTCTTATTTCACATGAATTTACCTTTAAATTGCAGCTTCATATGGGTAGTTCACCTTCAGATTACATTTCCAAGGCTTTCAAAGATGAGATCACTTGTGTGAGAAGCTTCAGATGTTCTTAGAAATTACTGTCATGAGTGTCATCATCATTACTGCCCTTCCTAGTTTTATGAAAGAGTAGGATTAGTCAGAATTTCACATTCATAGTATGACTCATCTAAAGAAAGTAATGATTTTCTCAAGATGTTTGTGATTCTTGAAGGTGGACTGTCCTGGCCATTGCACAAGTGATTTGATTTTTTTAATGGGTTTTGGTTTTGGCTGCTAGATAGAAAATATGAAATATTATGTTAATGCAGAAAATTAATGCTTAAAAAATTTAAGTTCCTCTGTGACAAACAGTAGAAACACTCTGTTTTGTGTAGTCACTTCCAATTTTTTATTAGTACATATGAATGAGCTGTTACTCTTGTGCATAACTATCTGCTCTTGGTGGTAGTAGTTTTAAATTTCCAATAATTAATACAAGTTTTGAGAAATCCACTTGATGAAAAAGTTTCTCCCTCTCAAGTTCAAACAATTTACAGAATTTTAACTCTGCCTTCAAGTACAGTTCTGTCTAGCTGCTCTGGCTGTGGAATTAACTTTGCCCACAGGCACCATGTAGAAATGAGGCTGTTGCTGAAGTTGTGGGTGGAGCTGTAGACACAGCAAAGCTGGGTTTACAGCTTCAAAACCTAGTGGCTGTTTTCTCTGTTTAGCCTGTGGTTACACTGATTGGGTCAGATATGCAAATGGGATTAATGGAGTTGTTGGTAATAGAAGCCTCTGCTTATTTAAGGAGGGTGGCCTTGAAAGAATCAGTCAGGTCCCAATGTGGTTACGGCTAACGTGGTTTGAACTGAGTTCAGAATGGACAGCAGGGGCATTCCATACTTGCCCAGAAGTATTCTAGTTTGGAAGACAACTAGTATTTTGGTAACAGGTGGGCAAAGTACCTTCAGTGCAGGTGGTAGGTTTACTTGCTTGCCCCATAGCTGTCATGCATTTAAGATTATGATTTAATGTAAGCCTGTTTAAATAAAGGAATATGCTCATATAATGAATTACGTTGTTGTCACTGCTGTCAGGAATATAAAGTGAGTCAGTGTTGATGAAGTGTGACATCGGTTATTACTGTAGGCTTCCAAACTATGACTCTAACTGTCATGATGGAAATCGGCTGTATTTGTTTGCATGTCTGTCTGTGTCTGCCTAGAGACACAAATGGTGCAGCACCATTCTTCTATGAGGAGTCTTTTCTTAGTGCTGTGGTTACATGATCAAATATAGGTGTGTTCATTATTTGTGCTTACGCTTTCATAGCTGCTGTATTTTATGCTGTGTGACTACAAGTTTTGTTTTGTAGTCTTACTCTTTTGCAGGTATGTTGGAAATACTAAAATCTTGCCTTAGGTGTGGATATTTAGGTTTTCCAGAGAAAAATGCATCCCGTTTCTGAAAGATACTGCAGAAGAGGGGCAGTAGCTGTTCTTATTCTTACTCTAGATTTTTGTCTTTTGTTTTGTATTTATGTTCTTTGTTGCATTCCCATGACAAGTTTTAAAGTGAAGCCAGCTTCTCCGCTTCAGAAACAGAAAGACTAAATCCTTCCGCAGCTTCTAAAGGAGTCTTGCAAGAAAAATGACAGTATTTTTGGGACTACATAGTTTTGCTATAAAGCTATTCAGCATAATTAAACTTCTCTTTAATTTTTAACTTCCAGGAGCCAGTACAGGATCCCAGAAAAATATTATGATACAAACATGTGGGTAACATCCCAAATCAGAAGTTTGGAGATGAGGAGCTTCATGTTAAGATAGTTCTTCATGTTTGCTGAGAAGAATATACACAAACCTTCCCTGCTCCTGCACCCCACCCCCCATATTTGTCAATTCAGAGCTAATGTGGCACATCACCTTGCAGCATTTGTGATTTAAGGGCCAGCATTTCAAAGATTTAAGTTCAATCTCTTTGGTGTCTTCCTTGGAAAACAAGGGTATGCTAACTCAGACGTGATCATCTGAGTTAGTCATTCCTCTTAGTCCCTACTGCAAAATTTACCCCTTAACTTTTAGACTAAGCTTGTTTGGGGTAGCAGGGCTCCCCCAAAAAGCGATTAAGCTGAAGTATTTTGCTGTGTTTGCTGTATTTCAAAGCTGTATTTCAAACAGCGGCAAATAGTATTTGCAGAGAAAACACAGAGCCGTTCTTACTGGCTATGTAAAGGCATTATTTAATCCTGTTAAAGGAAATTTGGTTTTGAATAGTTCAAGAACCAGCAGTCTGAGTTTCAGAGTTGGGTACTTAATTTTTTTCCCCTTTGTGCGTGGAAAACCAGATATGTGGCCTTACCAGAATGTATTCTGTTTCACTTCTCACTCTACCTTGCCAGGAGCTCTTATATTTCTGTAATAATAGCCAATGCTTTGTGCTCGGCAGCAGCTGCTTATAACATCTGTCAGGTAATTATAAAGCTGAATTAGAATTCACCTGACTAAACTGGAGCGATGAATCCCTGATCAAGAGATAAGAAAGATTGTGATTCCATTTTCCATGCGTCATAATAATCACTGCTATAGACAGTAATAAAGAGCAGATGTTTCTGGGTTAGGTGTAGATGAAGTGGAGGTGGAACAGGACAAAAAAAAAAGGAAAGGAAGAAAAAAAAGAACAGTTCACACTTCTACATCCATAAATATGCTTCTCTCATTCATCATGAGGCATTGATATTAATTAACACCATTGTAAAAAGACACTGCATCGTATGCTTCACATTCTAGATCTTCTCCAGCACCTGCTGATGATCAGGCCCTCTGTTATGTGTGAGTATTGGCGATTCAGAAACTCATTATGGCTCTGTGTTGCAACTTGTCTGTAAAATCATTCCATGCTTTTATGACATCAATAGTAATGTCAGGGATATATCCAGATATAGGTACATATTCTCTTTCTCCTCATGTGTGTTTGTGTGTGCATGCACATGTAGCTGCACATGTGGATGTGTATATTTTTTTCTTTAAAAAGTATATGACTGTGTGTGTAGAGCTGTATTATGTATTTGTATATGGCTTTAAACTTGAAGATTGGAGCATATTTTCTAAGTCTGGAATGAAAATACCAGTATTTTAAAAAAAATTATTGCTAATATTTTTAAATTTCATCTATGACAGCCACCTGAGGTGTGCTCAGAGCACGTGTGTGTGTTGTGTGTATGTGTACAAGGTTCACTTCTAGTATTGGCAAGAGTACAATGTACTGATATCTGGATTAATCTCAGTGTCATATTTTCTGTGGCACTTACATTTTAATTCCTTCATGTATGAAAAGGTTCATATTGAACCTTAAATGTTAATTACATTAATTTGTCCTGAGCATTTTCCATACTTTGTAATTCGATTTGTTGGTGTTTCGAGGTTTTGTGTGGTTGTTCAGTCAAGCATGTGATAAATGTTCCTCTCTACTGCATGCAGTGTTGTGTTTACAAGATATTTTCGTATGTACAGCCATTGGTGTTTCCATTGTCACTGCTTTAGTTGCTAGTGCATACCTCTGGGGGTAGGAGAAGTGGTGATAGCACTCAATGAAGAAAACCAGCACACTTTTCTTTCAAGCTGTACAGCTACGAAATAGAGGAAAATGGTTAAACCGTGGATGTACTTCCCTTTGAAATTGTTGAACTTTAATTTCTTTTGCAGCAAAGAAATACAGCACAGAAGTGGAGCAGTAATTTACTTATATTCTGTCTTCTCTGTCTTCATCTCTGTTTTCTGGCCCTTGTTTCTCTTACTGTCTTCCCTGTAACTATATTAAGACAGTAACAGTCTGTTTTGCAGATGAGCTATTCAGGTGCCTTAGTGGGGTTTTATTTTCACTTTACAGCACAAGGTTCAACTGAGTTGGTCGGAGCCAAAAACATTTCTTGTTCAGTGCCTCTCATCATCCCAGCCACAGTCTGAGCTGTTCAGGATGAATTCTGAATGTCTTCAGACATCACTTCGACCTCCGAGTGAGCTCCAGTAGCAGTCCAGCAAGTGATGGATTTGATAACTGTGAGGTGTCTGCCCATGAGCACTAGGCAGGGAAAAAAACCCTTCTAAATCTGAGGTCTTTAATGCACTGTGACCTTACCAAGTGTCACAGAAGGCAGGAGCAGGCTGAATGGCCTCTTAGCAAAGACTGCTTTCTGGTATATGTATTTCCTAAAAAGTGTAGTTTACCACAGAGGGAAGGTTTTTGGTAAAGCTTTTCATTTTAATAATAACATGTGAAACAGAAAGAGTAGGAGGACAATCACATCAGTAATACAAGTATTAAGAACAGCTAGGGAAACTTTTGTAGTTAACCGGACTTTGGAAATCATGAGCAAGAGTCCATGTGGAATATAACTTTTAATGTATTTGATCCATGTAATTTGGTTTTCTTTTGTATGTTATTTTTTTTTTTTTTTTTGCAAAATGCTAGTGTTCTGGTTTATATTAGTGAAACAGCTGAAGCATTACAGAAACCTAGTTGTAGATAAGAATGAACAGTTAAAACATATTGAATGTTCCTTTGAGTGTTTTAAATTAGACTACTAGAACTGTAGTTAAGCACTAGAATAGAAATAATGTATTTTTCCAAAGAGCTAAAATGTAACAGCTCCCAGTGAGATTATCTAAATTTTATTCCATCAGTGGAAATCGATTATGTAATTCAGTTGCTCAATTTTAGATGCAAATTTTAAAAACTGTAAAGCAAACCTCTTTGCTTCATAGTTCCTGTGCTGTACACAGAAAGGGAAGCTAAAGCAGCTTTTGGGAGTTCTAAGTAGCGTTTAAAACTCTATGAGAGCATTGTTTGAGTCATACCTCTTGAATATTTCAGTACAATGCCAGTTATTTAATCATATAATGAAAAACAATAGGGTATCCCAGAAGCTGGAGTGCATATGGTTTGCCTGCCCCTTGAGATCAGCTGATCTTAAGTGCTCATGTGTAAGGTAAGGACTATACTACCCATGGACCTTAGCACCCTGCATAATTGTTTGCCTTGTGCTCCTTGCAGAAAAGGACTAGACAAGAGTTGATACATACTGGAGACTGTACTGTCAAGAGTTTACACTCTGCTATATACATTCAGGCTGAATCTGGGCTAACCTTTTTCCTTTGTAGGAGTGTGCCATTCTCCTTTCCACACTTTGAACCATAGCTTCCAGCTTCAGTTTAGCATAAAGGAGAACGTTCAAGCCTTCTAGCCAGGAGAAACATTGCAGTTTTGGTTTCTTTATTGCATCTTTCTATCAAGGGAAAGCTACATTATTGCCTACAAATTTTTATAAGTGATGAATGTAACTGAATCAGTGTTACATTTTCTTACATTGAAATGTACTTTGCAGACCTTACAGCTTTTGTAGAGGCAAGGTGTTCTTCTGGGCCTACTGGATAAAGCTGCTGCATCAGCATTTGACCCATGAGTTTTGTGAACATAATACTAGTACTTCGCTGTAGTTCAACACACTTAGAGATGGCTGAGAAATAGTAGTCATTATTTTCAAAAATTCTTCCCTCTCTTGCTTTTTGCTGTTTCACTGCTGGGTCTTTGCAGAATAGCTGCTGCATGTCTGTAGCATTTTCCAGTGCTAGAATGCCCTCAGAAAAGGCAGATAAGAGCTAGTGATGTTGTGCTGAGGGTTTGTTTCCTAGTGTATGTTAACTTCTCAGCACACCAAATATGTTATGTCTAGCGGAGTAATACTTGTGTGTTTGAAAAAAGGCCAGTGCAGAACAGGGAGGAGATTTAAGGAAGAAGTAAAGCTGGTGATGATAAAGGTTTTAGAGTGGATATGGGTCTAGATAATAGGGTTTTAGAAATTTCCATTAAAAGAACTAGAAAATTTCTTCTGTTCAGCACCCTAGGCACCTCCATACTGACCCTTCTTGCATGTTTCTAGATATGGTGGATGTGAGAGGAGGTAGGGAATATGCTTGGACACATACACAGATGGACAAATTGAGGTGGTCCTTACAGCAACTTTTGGTAGAGTGTTTTAGATTGACAGCATTAGTTGTATAAAAGTCTCTTTGCATTTCTTCTGATGCTTGATGTATTCAGTGGAAGAATACTGCGAGGGGGAATCAGTGGCAATCAGGGTGTGACATAGAGGACATTAGTTAGGAGTGATGGACAGGAGACAGCTCCATGTAAGAGCCTCAGACCTGAAAGTGTCTCTTCTCAGCAGCTTACACATCCTTGTGAAGTGGCCGAGACCCTTTATATTTTTTTTTTAAGCCCTGTCTCTTCTATGGAGAAATATGTTATTTTTTCTTTTAACAATGTGATGTTTGGCAAGACAGATGTTTTTCTGCCGTTCTTCCATCAGCATTACTTCTTGGTATCCTTGAGTCTGATAGCTAAGCTGCTTAATGAACCACTGCAGGTTTTTAAGAAGACCTCCATTGTTCAAGGAGGGCTGTCTACGTAGTCCTGTTTATATGATGGTATATACTGTGGTATCCTTTTGCCTCCCAGGTGGAAGCTTTTTTAAGATATATTCTTCAAGCCTTAATCTTTTTTCAGCTCTTTTTCACTCTCCCTAGTCTATTGGGCCATTTCTGTTTCTGGCATTCAATCATCAGCTGGAGTCTCCACGTCATTTGGCTGGTAAAACATGCCTGTCCCAAACTGGTTGGAAGTGCATGAAGGCTCGGAGGAAGGAGCTGAGGAGGGGATTAGTCCCTGTGGCATAGGTGGTGTGCTGTAGCACATTTGTACGTCCAAACCTATGAAGTACTCTTCACTAAAAGCATAAAAATCTAAAATAAATACAGAAGCACCCAGAAAAGCACAAAACCTCCTACAGGCAAACTTTCAGAAACGTTTTCAGCAGTCATTGAGGGTGGTAATGGTGCCTTAAACCTCACAGATCCTTCAGTGTTTGTCTTTGCATGAGAAATCTCTGTTTTGATTGAGTCTGGATTGTCTCTTGTTACATTCTTATCACTGTTCAAGCACCATTTACTTTAATTATAAAAAACTATAGGCTGTTCAGCTACCTAATTTGATTATATATGTGTACTTGTTGCCAAGTCACAAAGGATTCCTGTAAATGCTTATTCCCAACATACCAGCGCTGTGGCTTTGAAGTCATCAAAGTAGTCATGAGTGGCTTCCTTGTGTCCATACCTCACACCCACCAAAGGGAAGACTGGCATTCCTCATGCTAGTTTAATCATGTCCCGTTTTATTGCAGTATTACATATGTGCCAGCAGAAAATTTAGACGAGTACAGGGCCAGTATGGGACAACAGACAGAGGGAGCTGTGCCAGTTGAACTTTTTCCTTCACATATTGTCAGGTGAGTCAAAAGGCTTATGGTTTTCTCCCAAAAAGCTCTTGAATCTGACTCTTTCCATATACCTTGCACATTTTGGGATGATAAGTTTTGTTTTCGAAGAGATGAAAGATGGATGATTTTCTTCAGACCAGCAGCCACTAAAATAAAAAGCTGTTAAGAATACAGTTTTTGCTTTGACTAGCAAATTTTAAAGCATTTTTACAAGGGTGTTTGATCTGTCCAAAAAGGAGAGTGAATTGTTTCTCATCCTAAATTTCTCCTAAATGCTATGTAGTTAGATTTATGAATTGCCACAAATACTGAAGTGCTTCCAACATAAGACTTTGGTATTGATGGGCTTTCCAGAGTATAACTGTAAAGAATAAATTGTGCTGTTCTTTTCCATGAGTTTCAAAAAGTCATTGCAATTACAGTCCAAAATTTCAAAGTGATTAATAATTGTTTTTTCTAAAATTCATCTCCAAAAGCATTAAGTTTTGTTGAGTGTTGCTGTTATAATTTTTTCCATTTTGAAAACAATTAATTGCCTTTAGCTTTGATTTAGTTCTAGTTCCAAATTGCAGTCTTTTTTTCCACGTTGTGGATAGAAACTTCAATGCTGAAAAAAAGTGGACAGGGACTCCCTGAACACCATATGTATTGTAACAGACATCAGAAAAAGAAGTTCCTTATGTGAATCTGGAAGGTACAAATTTTAATGCTGGCAGGGTGACTCAATATATGAACTTTTTCAGAAAAATCTACTGATTATGTGGATTCTTTAGAAATAAATTGCATGTTCCTGTTTATCATCAGGGAACTCCCAGAGCTTCCAGAACGCGAAGAGGGGGAGGGAGAAGAAAGTGAACTTCAAAATGCAGCTTTCAGTAACTGGAACCAGCCCAGAAAGTAAGTGCAGGTCTAGTTACACATTATAACATGTCATCTGAAATTCAAAAATTTTGAGACATATTTTAAGAGGAGTAAACAACCGACAGAATTGCTGCACTTATGTATGTTGTGCATTGCAGGAATAATTAACAATTGACTTCTACTGCCATTGGGCTAAATGCCTGCAATCTAGCAGTTTCTTGATTGTTAGAATAATTTATCTGTACTTATCCCAAGCTGACTCTCAGGGATCAAGTCAGAAAAGATGAAGAGAAAGATTCAAGGTTACTATTAGAACCCAAAATAAAGTGACCAATACACTCAATTACAGAATTTCTGATCAATCCTGTAGATAACTTCCACTGAAAGACAAAACTATTCAAGGAGGAGTTATGTCAGAATTTTTTAAAATCATTTTGCAAATCCAGGTGTCTTCAGTGTGCAGCTTTATCATAATGACAACAGATTTTAATTTATTTTGGTCCTTTTTTGTCACAAAAGGGTCGAACTCTGGAGGGAGCCTAGCAAGTCATTGGGGATCAGCATTGTTGGAGGACGAGGGATGGGAAGCCGCCTGAGTAATGGAGAAGTGATGAGAGGGATCTTTATCAAGCATATCCTGGAAGACAGCCCAGCTGGCAAAAATGGAACACTGAAAACTGGAGATCGGATTGTAGAGGTAGCATCTGAATGCCTTTTGCTGCAATTCCCCCAGCATCTCAGGAGTCACTGAGATGGATGGGTGATTCTGGGCTGACAGCTGTGCAGTTGCTCCAGCTGATACCACTTGAGCCACACAGACTTTAGTACCATCTGCTGATGTTTGTGTCTGTTAAGTTGAATAGCCAACCTAAAACATGGATGGCTGACTGTGTGAGCAAGGGGTCTACAAAGCCAGCCTGTTTTAAAACCAACGTGTAGGAAAAAGCTCAAGTTCGGTGAAACTAAAAGATTTTTCACCTTTGCATATTGGATAGCAGTAGAAACAGCCAGTGCAAACCATGCAAATGAATGCCAAGCTTATTTCCCTCTTAAACCTTAATCAATTCACATCATTCTTGTGCACTTTGTGCAGGAGTTAAGGGAGGCAAAATTTCTTTTTCTCCTGACATGAAGAAATCTGGGTTTGATACTTGAGACATCAAGAGCATTTTGCCCATACCTGAGTGTAATGTTGCCAGTGGTATTGCAGGGAGGGATTTATCTTAATTTCTCTTCTACTTAGAAACATGCTCATGCAGCCATTTCTTTAGAATAGGTCTTTCCTGGCATGACTATCAGTGTCAGACATTGCCCTGTCTCCAGTGTCAGGCTGTTAAGAACTGCCTCTGCTTAACTGTGCTGGATGTCCTTAGCTGACTATCCATCAGTAAGAAGCACAACAAGCAGATTGATGGAGTTGGTGATTCTAGCTCAGACTGGGCTTGACTTACATGGTGGTACTGAAACTGCAGTTTGCTGTTTGCTACAAGATCCTTATCAAGGCTCTTGAAATAATACTTTAGTATAGGTAGTACTTTCTACAACAGGATGGAACAGTTTGCAGTATATAAGTTGGGAGGTGGAATTTTGCTGGAAGGCCACAAAGTTAAAAACACTAATTTCATGTGAATAACTGGATTTTTATGAGTGCAGTTGTTTCTGGCAGTGATGCTTGCAGAAGCTGGAATGGGTGAGTGAAACCAAAATGCTGTGTTAATGTGACTGTTTCTGAATGGACTGTTTCAGTTTCTCATGTTGTGGCATATGTAAACTTCCATCTCTGTAGTGCATACAGTTTTTCAGACATGGGAAGCTGGAGAGTGGTCTTGTTCTTGATCAGTTCCTCATAGGTTTAGAACTTCTCTCAGGTTGTTTTTGTGCTCTCTTATTTGCATTGGATGGTTAAGTTGGAGTTAGAAAATTATAAAGTTGTAGAGGCAATCCTCACCGTGTAACTTTGTGTGCTAGAATTGCCACTAACAAATAACCTTTCTGTGTTAATAAAAGCTTCTAGCTTTTATTGTGGTCATTGTGAAAATACTTTACTGATACTAACCTCACTGTAACATTGTTCTTACCTGGATATCAGGACAAATTGCTTTACACACCCATGCATACACAGACATGAAAGAAAACAACCAGGCACAAAAATGATCAGGCGCAAATTAGCCGTCCTTTGTAAATGCCTTCTTCTAGAACGCATTAAGTTTTTCAGCTCTGCCCTAAAAATTTAACTTCTGAAGAAATTGTCTCATACCTAAAATTGATTTTACCTTGCTTTAAAAAAAAAAAAA
>VWZQ01010174.1:252540-371080 GCA_013397015.1 Myiagra hebetior | reverse complement strand
AAAAAAAAAAGTACACTGTACTGGCATAATACCCCATCATGAAAGACTCTCCAGCACCTAACAAGTTTCAGTTTGTAAATCTCATAAAGTCCTGGGTAATAGTTTTTTCTTGAGGTGGGATTCGCAGGAAGCAGTATTTGGTAAACACTACTACTCTCTTCAGATTATCATATCTCTTCTGTTACATTGCCTGAGGGAAAACTTACGGAGCCTGAACTAAAAATGTTGAAAATCCTGTTTTTAAAGCAGAGGAATAGGAGAATATTTATTTATTTATTTATTGTCCTATCAGTGCTCTTGGAAATACCAAACCTGTGTGTGAAGGACCTCAGGCCATGTCAGGAGAAAGGTTTCCACTAAAAACAGAGGTTTGGGTTTTAGTCAAAGTTTCCTAACCAAAACTTAAAACTGACTCATGACGTTTGTAGCTTCTTGCAATGTTAAGAGAAGGCCTTCCAATTGCAGGTGGATGGAATTGACCTCAGAGATGCCAGCCATGAACAAGCTGTGGAAGCCATACGGAAGGCAGGCAATCCTGTAGTCTTTATGGTACAGAGCATTATAAGCAGACCAAGGGTAAGCATAAAGAATGTGAAAAGAGATGTAATACATAGTAATAGATGAAGCAAATGTTCAAGATGGTGGTGTTTGGGAATGGGATATTTAATCCTGAAAGTGCCATCTCAACTATTTCAGGAACAAAGATTTGATTTAAGTATTATTTCCATTTAGAATGAAATCGATTTGGATTTGGAAATACCCTCCAGCACGCCGTCCTCAAACTATTTTGAAAAGCCTCAAGAAAGATAATTTGTTGGGGGGCAGAGTAGGAGTCTAACTAAAACCAGCTGTTAGAGATTGACAGCATAACTGAGGAGCGCATGCAGAAATACAGCACCTGTTAAAAAATTCTTTGGACGTTAATGAAAGGACCTAGAAGTACACGGAAGTTTTCTGTCACTAAGCTGCATGGACATTGCAGAGAAAAGCTACTGAGCTTTAATACAAGTTGCTTGCATCACTAAAACCTAAACTTCCTCATTGTAGAGTTTGTGTAAGCTGCATGTTTATTTACTAGTTGTCTCATAACTCTTGTTCTCCAGCCAGAGTCTCGTTATATCCCTTCTTCAGCTTCTGCTCCCTGTGGGCAGAAAACTACTAACCCATTTTATCGTCAGTCATCTAAGGTAAAGTTGCATGAAAAAGCTCTACTGAATGTTGATTATTGACACTCAAGCTACTAAAGTAAGGCTTTTGCATTTGCTGTGATGTGAACAGAACTGCCACTGCTGAATGTTTAGGCCCATTTGGCATGGAAGTGATGCCATTACTTTATCACAACTTTTATTTAGAGAATGCTCCTTTGCTATTTTTGATTGTAGTTCTTTATTCTCTGTTTTCAAATTAAGCTTGTTGGTTGTTTCTTGACTGTACTAACAAACTCTTGTTTCTTTGTAAGCAGAAACATTGCAAATGCTCTTCCTGTACCCGTACATTATGTTGTGATCTTCATAAATGGCATTATATTTTATTTTCATCTTTTGAAACTTGCATTTGTACTTTATGATAAGATCTTATAAGGGAATTTCCTGCTTTCTTTCATGTCCAGTCACCCAAACAGCTAGCTGCCTGCACACACGAGCTACAATTATGATGGTATCACTATGTATTTAACCATGCAGTCAGTTTTAAGTGACATGTAGCTCATGAGTCCAGTTCTTCCCTTTTGTTTTTTTCATTCAGGTTTAGTAGTTAAAGAGATCCTGTGTGTACCCCAGAATAGCCCAAATAATGCAAGTGGCCTGTGAAAAGATAGTGATAGTTTTGCTAATGAGTTACCCATCAAGTGTGTGTTTCATGCTGATACCCCACTGAGTATTTCTGAGTAAGAAGCGATATATGACTCTGATTATGGTCCCATAGTATTGATACAGCATTATGCTGTATGACATGCTAGCTACTTTCTGATAAGTTAGCATCTTGGTTACATTGATAAAATTCTAAATAGAAGTTAGTTGAAAAAAGGAAAAAACAGAAAGAAAAAATCCTGTTACTTTAGGCTTTATTTGAATTTAAAAAATAGTTAAAGAGAAAATTCCGTTTATTTTAGCATTTGCTTTTTATTTTAGCATTTGCTTTTCTTGTCCTAGACTGCACAAGGAAGTATGCTAAACTGAACTGTTCAGGCAAATTCAAATGCTCCATATTTTATCGCAGTAATCAGTCTGTATTAATACAATGCTCCTTCATGGATTAGTATTAGGGCTAGTATTTTAGGAGCTGTGCCATCATGACAAAATAAAAAAGGCAAAAGTTTGAATGACTGTAGCTGATCTTTTGTTTCCTGTTTTACTAGAATTCTGCTGTTGATATATGAAATGTTTGTGATGTTTATTTTAATTACCTGTAATTTCAACAAGATACATTTTAAATTTTTTTGCAGGTGAATTGTAATTGTTAAAGTGTAATAGGGTGATTACAGTAACAAATTACTTTCCATGAATTTCTCTTTATAAAATTCAAAATGAAATGTGAATCACATTCACAGAAAATCTTGCTGTACCCCAGGGAAACAGCCTGTTGTCTTTGAGTGACTTGCACATGAAGACACCTTGGTCATTCATGGCGTTATTTCATCACTGCTGAAGATAGAGTAGAGCTAAGACATATGTTGTCTTACCAAACTGCATTACTTTTTTGCAACATGGTATTTGAAAATAAATGTTTAGGGATATATTTGCTATTTCCAGGAACATTTAAAAAAACAAATTCATTAAGAAATTTTTTAAACAGCACTGTATATTTGGATTAAATTACTCTTGATACAAAGGTTCCTGGAAGGTTTTCACATTCCTGTCCATACTGTTTTTCAGCGGTGTTAAACTGACAGCTGTAAGACTTACAGGTAATTTCCAGATGGATACGTATAGTCTAGAAATTACTTCTAGGTATACACAGTATAGTTCCAATGTACTGTTTGAAATCAGAGCCGTTTTCTCCTTATTAAGCAGATTCTGATCAAATAATAGAGTATAGTACAAAAACTGCATAAGGAATACAAGTGGTCAAATTATATGCTTTTGTTTGATCTAAATGTGTTAACTCCTTTTCTGTTAAATAATAATGAGAAAGTACCTTGCTTCGGGGCAAGACCAGAGTATTTAGTTTCAATAAACTATAAATTCAGGCAATTATACATGCATATGCACATATAGAAAGTGTTCCGTAGAAGTTATTATTAGATATGAAATCTGCTTAGAAATGCCTAGTATTACTAGACCCTCACTTTTGCAAAATAAATAGTGAGTGTGTTACCACAGATGTTAAATCAAGTTATGAGAATCTGTGGTTTTCAAAATAAAACTAAACCTACTGCATTATTACAGATAATTGTGTTCATACACAATTTTTTCAATTAATTAATGTGTAAGAGTGTCCCATGTGCTGAGATGTTTGGACAAAATCGTACAAATATTGCAGCACATAAATGCTGTGCGGTTCTGCACTTGATGTGCTTTGTGGTCTAGAACAGGTGTGAGGATTGGTGCTTTTCCTCTCTGCTGGCAGAAACACAGGGCAAGTACAGTTTTGCCTAGCTTCACGTAGCTGTTGCAAGGTGCAGAAAGTGGACCCTGTTTGGTTAGCCCAGACAACTAAATAAACATGTTTTGCTTCGTGAGTGAAAATAATCAGTTTAAAATTTTTTTTGCTTAGTTTCTATTATGTTTTCCTTTTAGAACCCTTCCCTGCCTTTCCCGCAGAACAGTGTTTTCTGTAGGCCAGCTGTCTTCAGCAGCACTAACCCATTTGCTGATTCTTCTCAGTTCAACACTGCTAAGGTTGGATGATGACACACTATCTTTTCATTCACCAAACATCCTACGTGTGCTTTTCTTTCTCATTACTGTCTCTCTGCATTTAAATTCTTTCTTAGCAGTTCGTGTTAAATGCTATGCTGATGAGCTTGAGAATTCTGTGTAGTAAATTTAAGAGACACAGACATGCATATACACAGAACAGTTGTGGAGAAGTTAGAAAATGCCAGCTCCACTAATCATAACCATGAAATCTGATCTATTCAGAGCTACCAAAGGAGTAGGTTTTCAGTTATAAGATCAGTTCCTGTGGTATATGTTAAAATGCCCACCAGGTGTAACTGTCTTACCAGTGTAAGGTGTTTTGCTGCCATATACTTCCTTTTGTTTTTTTTGTGGTTATGACTTTCCAGCCTTGATATCTCTCTTTTATTTTTGCATGAAAGAAAAAAAAAACCTCAGGCAGCTTTTTTCTATGATGCTTCATGAAAATATTTTCCTTCTGCTTCTTGAAAATTCTTATAATGCACCATGAATAGGATGCTGATGTCTTTGGAAATACAAAATAATTGGATTTTTTTTTTGTTGCTAGTACTTACTTAATGCATGTTGTTCACAATGGGAACAGAGTTAACCTCTAACACAGTAATAAAAAGGCTAATTCCTAATGTGCATGCATTTTTGAGTTAATAATTTCTAGCTGGTTTTACATCTTGGAAGTGATTGTGCCCTTTGTCTATTTTCACATGTTGTCAAAAACATTGAATGTGCAACAAACAATGATATGATATGATATGATATGATTGATATGATATGATATGATATGATATGATATGATGTGTGGTGTATAATTGCATGTGTATTTTGAAAACTCTTTTTGTGTTTGTTACAGTTCTGAGGAAAGGGAGTAGACACGTAACATAAATGATGACTTGTGTTTTCTATATTTTCAAAAGTTTTTCTGGAAAACATTGCACATATTTTAAAAGAAAACCTGATGATCCTGCAGTTTCTGCATAATTCCTTTTTTAGCATTGATATAAGTATGGCCTTCTGTCATCTCAGTCCTTTTCTGATCACAGGTTCATGTACAGTGAGAAACTTTGATGAATCAGGGTCCTCAGTAACCCCTTAAATACTTCTGTCCATTTATAAATCGAGTTAATAAAGTTGCTGCAATTAGGAAAATGAACCTTAATTGAAAATGAGTTATTGGTTAATAGTACTCAGTATTGCCTAAGGTGCTGTAACATGTGGATTGCTGTTTTCTGTTACTGTAGGAGGTATCGAATCCAGTTAGGGTTACCTTCCGTTGTTCCCCAACTAACCCTTTTGCTCCCACACCATTCAAGGTTTGTCTTAATTCTTGTCAGTTGGTCCTGCTGTATGTGTGCTGTACATTTGTACATGGCCTGTGATAACTTCTGGAGTACTGCTTCTTCCTCCGCCTGTGCCTTCATTTTTTCAAGTTTCAGACTTGCTGACATTTTCAATATTTGCTTGGCTGTGGTCAGAGTGACCCTGGTAGTTGAATGGGTTCAGCAACAGTTGGATGCTTTGCATTTTAAATGAAATACTGTGGTGTGGCACACTGAAAGTATTTCATGAGTTAAAGCCTTTTAGGTTTTTTGTGCACTGCCCGATTCAGGGAGCAAAAGTCTTATGTGTGTGTTAGCTGTGGGAATCGGCTTCTTCTTCTGGCTATTGAAATGTGTCAGGCTGAGTTCTGGAAGCAGGAGGTGTTCCCCTCCACCCACATAGCATTGTAGCACAGTTTTTACCCACCTACCTACAAAGGAGTCTTGCTTCCACTTTCATTTCAGCATTTCCTTAAACATCAGAAAAGTTCAGGTTATGTTACATTGTTATGCATGTACAGTGGTACAGAAAGATGCATTTTTTTGGCAATCATACTATGTTGGCTGCAGTTAGTAAGTGCTAATCTGTCAGGATGTATCCCTACATCCACAGCTTACAGATCTTGCAGAGATCCTTGACACCAATATTTTGCTCCTTTTTTGTAGTCATGTTTTCTTTAATTTTGCTTTACTTGGACACTGCCACTTACAAAGAGTACCTCTAAAGTAATACGTTAATTTTGGTTTTAAAACAGAGAGACTAAGGTTTGCTGATCTGGTTTGATCTCACACTTGTAATGCATTTGTCTTGAAAGATTATGGTAGTTGGGGAGGCTATGGGATGACTTTCGTCATATTTTTTCTCCCCTGTCCAGCTGAAGAAGGGAGTGATAGAGCAGCTTTGGTGGGCACCTGGCCTCCAGCCAGGGTCAGCCCACCACAACACTGTACTTCCTAATTTTTTCAGGATATTTAGCTTTAGTAAAATTCTAGGAAGAACTCTGAAAAAAGAGTGTTTCTAAAACTACTCTCTCTTTTGCCCCTCCTTGATGCGGAGGTCTGTCACCAACTTTCTTTTTGGTGGACACATGAATTTTTGATTCCAAAAAATAACTTTTAGTGTTACTAGGTAGTGTTTCTACTCTTCTCTGATTCAGGTAGGTGACAATGTCTGCTAAAATTGTGTTGCTTCTTTTTAGCAATGTTTGGTGTCATCTTAGGAGATGCCATAGTCTTAGATTTGAAGCATGGTGCAATATGACTGATACAAGAAGTCATGTAACACTTACATGCGTTCTTTATAAAAATCATTGGCTTGAGTGTCACATTAAAACTTCCCACACTTTTGACTCTTAGTGACTTCTTAGTTAAGTTCTTAGAACAAGTTCCTAAATGAAAGGAAAATCTTTTTCAAGCAGAAGCAGAATTAGAGAAGTGAAACAGAGCATTTGCGATTTCTTTCTATCTTCGGGGTTACAGGGTGAAGATAAGTCATTTTTGTTTGGACATGGGACCTTTCTTAAATTTCAAAATTATTAAATTGGTAATTTCCTAGGTTTCTCAACACCTTCAGTTTTAAAGCCGATAAAGTCTTCCAAGGTGTATGTTGTTATTCATTTTTCTGTTGCCCCTGATGGAGAGACTACCTGAGTGATTTTGGCACCTAAAGACACCATCTGAGATACCGTGCTCAAGCTTGCTGATGGAGGTAGTGAGAACTGAAAGGATGAGAACAGGGTTATGAATCTAGGGTAACACACCTGAAAATTTCAGTCTTGGAAAGCCTTGTTTTTCATTTGAAATTCTTGCTGTTTACTTCAGTAGCTGATCTGCCAAGTATCAAGGTCTCTTTGGCATGCATACGCTTCAGAATGATGACATTAAGACAGAAGTTTCTTGCTTACATGTTTACCCTAAGCAAGGCAAAATGATACAAATTTCACATAGTGAAATCCCCGATCAGAGTCCATATTCTTCAAGGAAACTGTCTCGTATGGAAGCTTGCAAGACTGTGGATTTGAGCATTTAACTGCATTAAATTGCAGTAGTCTTGTGTTTATACCTCTTAACTTTTTGTGAATATGGATAGAGCACATCAAGACCAAAAGTATTTATCTCTTGCGATTTAACATTTATCCTCCTTTGTTTGATCTCCCCTGTGCAGCTTATAGGAAGCTAGTAAATGAGACTGAAAAGGTCCAGTCACTATGGTTTTCTTCAGTTATCATCTGTTTTAAGTTTGGTTTTTAACTGTTCTATCAGTTTAACTATTCTATCTAATATGCCAGTTTGTTTTTTTTTTCCTGTAGGTATTTTTGAAAGTACCTGGTTTTTTGTTTCCTTTCTCTTTCCTCATATTTGGCTTCCAAAGCATATGATGGGAGGAAATTACATGTGATGACTTTTAAAAATAAAATTGGTTATAAGTCTTCTACAAATCAGGCATTAAAACAAAAGCACTTGAAGTCTTTGTAAGAGGGTTTTTCTAAAACAAAAAGTGGCACATAAAACTTTACTGAATTGGGCCTTTACTGTGAGTCGTTTGCTTCCAGATACATTTTGGAGTGATGTTCTCTCTTACCTTGCCTGGTGTTTGTTTCTGTCTTTGATCTCTTTCTGCCTTTCTGTGTGCTGTTATTAATTTAGAGTTTCAGCTGCTTGGTATTGAAACTTTGAAGCTGTAGTCATTGCCATTTTGACATTTTTTGTATACTAGTTTGCCCTACAGAGAGTTTGCGTCTTCTTAGCCACTGCATTTTTCTTGTTCTCCGCAGGCATTTGGTCAGTCGGATGTAGAACCAGAAAAGACTTCGCTTTGTAACTTGCCTCTGCCCCCTCCTTCAGCATTTTCAGGAATGAGCTGTGATGTTGCACAGTCATCTTCTATCAGAGTCCCAGAAGATGTGGAGAAGGAGGATGAGTTCGGTTACAGCTGGAGTAAGTTTTTTCTGTGTGATAATATTTGAAATACTCAATATTAAAATTGCGCTGTATTAAGACACAGATGTGGGGGCATCCAGTTTGAACTGCTTCTTTCTCATGTGCATAGTGGCTTGGGTGTTAAGGGTTGCTGTTTTAGTTGTGCTTGGTCAGATGCATATGATAAAATATAAAACTCATTTCTTTTTAATTGCACTGCAGTCTTGTTTTTCCTCCATGGTCCAAATTCAGTGTAGGAATGCTTGAAGAATTTCATTGTACTCCAGGTAACTGATGGCAGTGATCAAATTGATAGTTTCTGTTACCTGAAGATGTTACTGGAGAGAAGGTTACTTACTCTGTGTATGAAATTTGTTTTTTAAGAAAAGTTATAACATTTTCTGAAATTATAAGGAAAACAAAAAGTTATAAATATTATTATAAATCACCTAAGGCTTAGCTTAAAAGAAGGTGTGGTTTACAATGAAAATTTCAACATCCATTGTGGGCTACTTCTGTCAGAGACTGCCCATTGAGCACTGATCTTGACTCTCTAGGTGACTTGTGAAACTTTCTCATGTAAATCCAACCTCTGCTACCCACACTTTTGCATTTAGAAAAGATTATGCAGCGCTATGGAAATCTGCCAGGGGAGCTACACATGATTGAGCTGGAAAAAGGAAAGACAGGTCTGGGACTTAGTCTTGCTGGTAACAAAGACCGATCCAGGATGAGTGTCTTTATAGTGGGAATTGATCCAAATGGAGCAGCTGGAAAAGATGGAAGGTTACAGATTGCAGATGAGCTGCTAGAGGTGAGTTTTTGCAATTTATACTGAAACCCAAATGTACTGATTCAAATACCAGATTCTTGCTGAAATGTATGTTTTCAGTGGATTTTGAAATCCCAAATTGATCCAAGTTCATATTTCTGTGCTATCAGATTTTCCTTCTGATGTCTGCCAAGTAGTAGTAGCAGTTTTTTTCCTGGTTATAGTAGTTGGTGCTAATAACATGAAGGTTTGGGTTAGATCCCTGTGTGCACCATTCACTTAAAAGTTGGACTCAATGATCCTTGTGGGTCCCTTCCAACTCAGAAGTTTCTGTGATTCTGAATCTGTGTATTGAATAAAAATGAGGGACAACAGCAGTTTCTGAGTTATGGAGATGTTTGGAATGGCAGTGAATTGCAGACCATTAAAAGTACTGAAGTCCTCCAGTCCATCCATCTGTGGAATACTCCAGACTTTCTAATTACTTCTCTGTTTACTATAAGTGGAATAATAGCAGAATATTTTTATATTGTGCAACACAGAATGTGGAAATTAAATTGGGGAAACAGGAACATATCTGTTTTTATTACGGTCTTCTAAATCATGATGTGTTTGGGTGCTATTTTCTAGTGGAGTGGAGTGACCGAACCACTAAACATGCAGCTAACATTTCCAGTACATATGTGAGCATAAACTATATTTCTGTATTCCCACAGCCCAGTTGATGATACTTGCAGATGTATTCCCTACTACAGCTTTTCCCATTCTTTCTGATAGCATTAGGTAACATTACCCTCACAGAAATGCTTTGTATAACTTCAAAGCTATGTGTGGAGGTGTTCGAGGATGTACTGGGGAAATGGTTCAGAGAGGGAATGGTGAATCTGAACAAAGCTTGAGGGAGACATTGAGAGCATAAATTATATAGGGTGTAAATTGCAGATTAGGAGAGAAATTAAGGGATTTGTGGCACTGTGGGCCAAGTCTCAAGGAGATAACTTTGTTGCAGACTCCAGTGTTGTGACACAGTTCTCTTGAAACATCTGTTTTAAAATCCTAATGTTGAAGAGGTGGAATATTCTGAAAACACATTGAAACACATCTGTCTGAATCTGCCATCCTGTGATTTCTTGCTTACTGTCCACACTGTGAACTTGCAGACTAACGCTAAGAAATTGCCTCAGCCTCTTCTGAGAGGAGATGTCTGAGCTTGCTCCCTATATTCCCAAGTAGCTATCCATCAGCTGTTGAGGGCCATGTCCCATCCCCCCACTTGGAGCCTGACCATGTATTTTTCACAAGCTTGTGGCCAACACGAGTGCTGCATTTAGATTGTCAACTCCAGTGTAAATGACGGGGCTCAGGATCCCTGTGACATGCCTGGTGGACACACCCTGCATAGGAGGTGGTTGCTGTTATGCTCAGCCCTCGGTACAGTGTCTTGCATCTGTTGTTCACTGCTGTGTGTCTGCTTCTAGTAGTGCTACCTATGTGCATTGTATTGCTTTCCCTTTGTGTAGGTCCAAATTGTCCTTCTTCAAGAATTTCTCTTTTCTTGAGTGAACTTCAGCACCGGGGTTTTCCATTTTCAAGAAAAAATGCAACTAATAAAATGCAAGCAAATAGTGACCTTAGTCTGCAAATTCACACTGATAGCTCCTCTCCTATCTGAATCGTAGGTTCTTCGGGGTATTATAGTGAATCTGCTCTGCCAAATGGAAAAAAGATTGCCAGGTCACATATTCAGATAGTAAGTGTCTAATCGTAGAATGGCTTGGGTTGGAAGGGACCTTAAGGATCATCTACTTCTAAATCTCCCTCAATGGCCTGGGTTGCCAGCCACTAGATCAAATTGCTCAGGTCCCATTCAGTCTGACCTTGAACAATTCCAGGGATGGAGCATCCACAGCCTCTCTGGGCAGCCTGTTCCAGTGCCCAGTTCTTACTCCTCTGGATAAAGTTTTTTCCTGACATCCAATGTAAAACTTTCAGTTTAAAACCATTGCCTCTTGTCCTATCCCTGTTGCCCCGTGTAAAAAGTTACTGTTCCTCTTTTTTGTACGCCCTGTTTAGGTTCTGGATGGCTTCAATGAGGTCTCTCTAGAGTTTTCTCTTCTCCAGGCTAAACAACCACAGCTCTCTCAGCCTGTCTTCTTAGGAGAGGTACTCCAGCCCTGTGGTCATATTTATGACCCTCCTGTGGAGCTGCTCTGACAGATCCACATCTTTCTTGTGCTGAGAACTCCATAACTAGATGTGGTACTTGAAGTAGAGTCTCATGTGGTTAGAGTAGAGGGAGAATCCCCTCCCTTGATATTCTGGTCACACCTTTTTGGATGCAGCCCTTCTGGGCTGTAAGCCTACCGTGTTGGCTCATGTTCAGATTTTCATTCAGAAGAATCCCAAAGTCCTTCTCTGCAGGGCTACTCTCAATGACTTCTATTCCCAGTCTGTACTCGTCTTGGATTGCCCTAATGCAGGTACAGGACCTTATAATTGGACTTGCTGCATCTCATGAGATTCCCATGGGCCCACTTGACAAGTGTGTCCAGGTCCCTCCAGATAGCATCCGATCCTTATGTTGTGTCACCCACACCTGTCATCTTCATGTCTTCTGCAAATCTGCTGAGGGTGCACTCGATCCCTTCATCTGTTTCATTGATAAAGATGTTAAAGAGCCCCAGTCCCAGGACAGACTTGTCACCAGCCTCCACCTGGACACAGAGCCATTGACCACAACTCTGTCTGCCTCCATCTAGCCAGTTCCTTATCCACCAAATAGTTCACCCTTCAAATCTCTCTCTCTAATTTGAAGGGAAGGNAAAGTTTTTTCCTGACATCCAATGTAAAACTTTCAGTTTAAAACCATTGCCTCTTGTCCTATCCCTGTTGCCCCGTGTAAAAAGTTACTGTTCCTCTTTTTTGTACGCCCTGTTTAGGTTCTGGATGGCTTCAATGAGGTCTCTCTAGAGTTTTCTCTTCTCCAGGCTAAACAACCACAGCTCTCTCAGCCTGTCTTCTTAGGAGAGGTACTCCAGCCCTGTGGTCATATTTATGACCCTCCTGTGGAGCTGCTCTGACAGATCCACATCTTTCTTGTGCTGAGAACTCCATAACTAGATGTGGTACTTGAAGTAGAGTCTCATGTGGTTAGAGTAGAGGGAGAATCCCCTCCCTTGATATTCTGGTCACACCTTTTTGGATGCAGCCCTTCTGGGCTGTAAGCCTACCGTGTTGGCTCATGTTCAGATTTTCATTCAGAAGAATCCCAAAGTCCTTCTCTGCAGGGCTACTCTCAATGACTTCTATTCCCAGTCTGTACTCGTCTTGGATTGCCCTAATGCAGGTACAGGACCTTATAATTGGACTTGCTGCATCTCATGAGATTCCCATGGGCCCACTTGACAAGTGTGTCCAGGTCCCTCCAGATAGCATCCGATCCTTATGTTGTGTCACCCACACCTGTCATCTTCATGTCTTCTGCAAATCTGCTGAGGGTGCACTCGATCCCTTCATCTGTTTCATTGATAAAGATGTTAAAGAGCCCCAGTCCCAGGACAGACTTGTCACCAGCCTCCACCTGGACACAGAGCCATTGACCACAACTCTGTCTGCCTCCATCTAGCCAGTTCCTTATCCACCAAATAGTTCACCCTTCAAATCTCTCTCTCTAATTTGAAGGGAAGGGCATTGTGTGGGACTTTGTCAAAGGCCTAACAGAGGCTTATGTTGATGTCATTGGTTGGTCTTCCCTTGCCAGCCATTGCTGTCACTCTGTCAAAGTAGGACACCAGATTGGGCAGGCATATTTTGTCCTTTGTGAAGCTGTCCTGGCTATCTCAGATGACCTCCTTGTCTTTTATGTGCCTTAATATTGCTTCTATGAGGATTTGCTCCGTGATGTTCCCAGGCACAGAGAAGAGGCTCCGTGGTCTTCCTTTCTCCATTTTTAAGAAATGAGAGTGTTTTCTTTTTTCTACTCATTGGGGACCTTACCTGATTTCCATGACTTCTTAAGTAGGATGGAGAGTGCCTTGGCTACTACATCAGCCAATTCCCTCAGGAACCTGGATTCCATCAAGCCCCATTCACGTGTGCCTATTCAGTTTCATCAAGTGGTCTCAAACTTACTTTTTGCTTACAGTGGGAGAGACTTTGCTTCCCCGAGCCCACACCTGGAAGTTTGGTAACTTAAGAGGAGTGGGAAGCCAGACTGTCATTGAAGACTGAGGTGAAGAACTTTTGAGTTCCTCACCCTTCTTCATATCCATTGCCACCAGCTGGCCCTTCTTGTTTGTCAGGGAGGTACAATCTCCTTGGCCTTTCTTTTCTGACCCGTTACAGAATCCCTTCTGATAACTCTTTGCATCCCAGCCCCTTTCATCTGTGCCTTAGCTTTCCTAAACCCATCTCTACCCACATCCTAATCATATTCCTGTACTCTTCCCAAATCTTCTGTCCCTAGTTCCACGGGCTGTGCATTTCTTTCTTACTCTTCAGTTTGAGGAGCAGATCCTTGTTTAGCCATGCTGGTTTCCAGCTTGCCCTGCTTGATTTCTCACACACAGGGATGGAGTATCCTCAAAAAGGTGCCAGCTCTGGTGAGGTCCTCTGTCCCTAAGGACAGTTTCTGAGGGAATCTCATTCACTAATTCTTTAAATGTCTGCAGGGTCATTATTCTAAAGTTTAGGGTCAGTTCCAACTCTGCTCTTTTTCAAGCCCATGTTCCTTGAGATCAGTTATTTAACCAGGGTGTGGTCTCTACAGCTAAGGCTGACTCAAGTCTTAATCTTTCTAATGAGCTCATCTGTGCTGGTGAGTACTGGATCCAGTAACACTGCTTCTCTGGTTTGTCCAATACCTGGACCAGGAAGTTGTCCTCATGCTCTTCAGGAGTTTCCTGGATTGCTTGCAGTCAGCAGTACCACTTTGCCAGCAGACATACAGGTGGTTGAAGTCCCCCATCAGGATGAGAGCTTGAGAGTGCGATGAGTTCTGTATCTGAAGCAGGAAGTCAGCAGGCTTGCTGTGATCAGGTAGCCTGTGTGGACCCCAGCCACAAATTGTCCCTTTCTGATGCTGTCCTTCATTTTTACCCACAGGCTCTTGGCTGTTTTCGAGGCAGCTCTTCACAATCTATCAATTCCTTAACACAGAGCACAACACGTCTGCCCGTCCTTCCCAGCCTTTCTTTTCTGAGAAGGTTGTGGCCCTTGATTGAAGTGTCCCAGTGGTGTGATTCATCCCACCAAGTTTTTTTGAGGGCAGCTAGATTATAGGCTTTGAATTGTACCATTCTGGTGCAATTGAGGAACTGGTTTCCAGTTCCTCTTGCTTGTTACACATGCTGCCCATATTAGTGTAGAGGTACTTAAGCTGGGTTATCAACCTCTTCACCTTTTGAGAAGAACCCTCCTTAGTTCATTTAGGACAATTTAGAATTGTTTCCCTGCTGCTTCCTGATTTCTCTGTGACCCACAGAAGTACATCCCCTTCCCTCTTTCTCATCAAATCTAATTTAAAACTCTGCAAAATGTGCCAGTGTTCAGACTTCTGTGTATAAAGTGCATGGCTCAGGGATGCAAAGTGCCTGAGATTCAATAAATAATAGCAATCTCATTGCAGGATATAAGCAATTCATTTATTTGTTATAGTTAGAATTTCCCATGGCCCTAGTTAATCACCTCATCAGTTACTAAGTGATCAATGGCAAGTGAAAATAGATGATGTGCCAAGTCAACCCAATATAACTCAGAGAATGACATTTTTAGCGCTGTGACAGTGTTAGTCTGAAGTCAAACTATAGTGAATATTTTTACTGGAAGAAGGAATTGAAAGCAGGATGTAACATAACTCTTATTTTTACACAGTTGCTGTTTAGCCAGTGATATGGTTTTTTTAAGGAATAAAAATTAGTTTAAGTATAAGGAATTTAAATATTTTGACAAATAATTGCTACTTTTCCTTATCTAGATAAATGGCCAAGTCCTTTATGGAAGGACTCATCAGAATGCTTCCTCAATAATCAAATGCGCACCATCTAAAGTAAAAGTAATCTTTATCAGGTAAGTTCTGGTTAAAGGTTTGGCTAAAAAGGTTTAATTTTTAAGTGCTCAAGTTTCACACAGTGTTTGTTATTTTTAATTTTGGTAACACAGTTGTGCTTTTGATCAATCGTACTAATTGTTAAGTATACCTGGGAGTTTTCTGTTTTGGTATTTGTTCTGTGAGTGCCAGAAACTAAGAACCAGACTTAAACTTGTCCTAAGAAATATGGGGTGGTACTATTACCTTATTACTACGTTCTTTAACTGACTATATTGCAGAAACAAAGATGCAGTAAATCAGATGGCTGTTTGCCCTGCAAAGTCAGTAGAGGCTTCACAGTGTACTTCAGGCACACTTCAACATCAAGAGGTAAAGATTTTTTTTCTTATTTGACCAAAATACTAACATTGTTCTGAATAGAGGACCCTGTCTGCTTAGGAAATACAGTAAAAGAGAAAGAAACGCAATAGAAAAACAAGTGAGATTTTAGTAAAGTTGCTAAATTTAGTACAGCTGTGATTGATTCTGTTTCATTTTATATTCTTCTATACTATGAAGTAAGCCTAACATTCCCATCAATAGGGTTTTAGAAGTTTCAAGTGAAACTAGGAAATGAGCAGATTGACTTCAAATGTTTGTGCACTACTTCGTTTTGATGCAAAAAGTTTTATATAGTTGCTTACAGTTGCATTTTCTTTTTCTCTTAGATTGATTTCAGTGTTGCAAACCCGAGTGCATTTTCTGACTTGAGTTCATGTAAAAACATTCAGTATGTGGAACTTCCTAAGGTATGTACTGAATTTACAACATTTTCATTCAGTATCCATTCAATTTTGTAATGCAGTCCCTCTTATGGCAAACAAACTGTCTCTTAGTTACAAGAAGTCAGTGAAGAGATTTCTGGAGATCTTTTCTTCCTGTTTGGGAATGGACAGGACTGTTTTTGATTTGCCAATTGCTTTGTGTCTCTGGAAGAAGTATTCCCTTGTTCTATTTGCAGAACTTTTGATAAGCATTTACTGATGGTTCCTCAGGTAAAATCAATGCCTTAATTGTTTAAAGTAACAGCTGAATCATAATTTACCTTTTAAGCTCCAAGGGGTGGGTTTGAATTTAGAAGTGTTTCAGATTTATCTTGGTAGTCAGTATACTGTTTATAGGTTGGCAGAATCTATTCCAGAAGTCGTTTAACACAAAAATACTGGTGCATTGTGAAACCCCAAACTTGGTAAGTCAGCAGGCTTCACTAGTCTTCAGTGAATGTATTCTAACATTTTGATATCACAGTACTTAACCATTTGCATTTTTATGTTTGCCCCAGGATCACGGAGGCTTTGGAATTGCCATTAGTGAAGAAGACACTACTAATGGAGTAGTTATTAAAAGCTTAACAGATCACGGTGCAGCTGCGAAGGTGTGAGAATGTTTAAAATCTAATTAGGGAATGAAGAATGTTTTTTGGAGTAGCATCCATAGTTTATATTTTTTATTTTATGTTTTTCCAGGATGGACGTATCAAAGTTGGAGATGTGATTCTGGCAGTGGATGATGAAATTGTTGTGGGATATCCTGTAGAAAAGGTGCTTCTGAAGTGTCAGGAATGTTGCAGAAAGCACACTAGTTAATGTAGGAGGTGATTGTGTCTTAAACTAGTGAGGTTCTCCCGAGTATACTCTTACTTCATTTTCAAAGCTGGCTAAAAAAACCAAAGATCTGCAGGCACTGTCTGGATAAGTAAGCTACTGCAACATAAGCTAAATCCTAAATTTATAGCACAACTGTTATTTTATATTAATGCACTACATGAATTCTCCTATCTCTGCTTTGAATGTGATTTTGTTTTCCCTGTGGTTCAGACCTGATGCCTGAGGGACTCTTAGTAGTGTGATAAAAGCTGTGAACTGTTGCTCAGTAATGACTCTGCATAGCTAGTCCACTTTAGAAGTATTAGAACCAGTAAAACTAATATGTGTAGATTTGCATGAGTGAGTTGTATCCATGGTAAATCAAGTCATAAACTGTGCTTATCCACGGGAACTGTCTGTAGTAACAGCCTCATTATATTCCAAGCATAGTATTTCAGCCCTTTGGAGAAAAATATCTCCATTCCTAAATAACAAGATTTATTTCTAGCTTCTAGCTCTGCAAACTCAATTAGGGTTCTGTAGTAAATCAAGGAGGCCTTTTTTCTAGCACCTGCCTCGCTACCAAGAAAAGTGATTCTTTAGGCATGAGTAGATTACTTTCTGTTTGTTAAAGGGCAATTAGGAGAGCATCAATCTTACTCTCTGATGTATTGCTATCTCTGAGGCAGTAAATAAGTAAGAGATAGTGATGTTTCCTGTGAGGAGGTAGGGGTAGGTAAGCTTTGTAAGAACAAAGATTGAGTAAGGAATTTCTGAAAATAGCTTGCTGAAATGTGAAGTCTCAAGAGGATTTGGTGTCTTTTCTGTAAGATGCCAATTGATTTTGAAGGATTTTCAGTATCTCTTTGAACTAGATTTTGTTATACCCTAGTGTCCTTCTCTCCCTTCCATAGTTCAGGTAATACTTTCAGGTTTTTCTTCCAGAATGACAGTTGCCCATTTCTTTAGTTCAGTGGATATTTTGGCACTGACTTCTGACTTCTGAGATCAGAATTTGGCTTCACCCAGCATTAAAAGGCAATACTTTTGTTTTTCTAATCATTGCTATAAAAACAGTACTTTGTCTGGAGAAGCCACTGAAAGACTGCAGTATTCTCATATGGTATTGTTTGGAAAAGTTTCTTAGAAAAAAATGAATATTTTTCTCTGTTCCTTATGAGAAAACCTGTGGGATTGTGACTAGTAGCTCCAGTTTGTGAAACTGTTACTCCGCTTTATTTTTGGTTTGCAACTGAACAATCCAGTTACACTTTTCATAGGCTTGTATCTTTATAATTCAGTTTATTAGTCTCCTGAAGACATCCAAATCTGTGGTGAGGCTTACAATCAACCCAGCAGAGACAGATAACCTGACTACAGCACCAGCCCCTTCCAGTACTGTCCCAGCAGAGAAGAAAAATATACAACCATCAGCAGCTGTCCCCGCTTCCAGCTCACCAGAACCAGAAGCAGTCAAAAGTAATGTTTTTCTTGTGTGTCTGTCTTCAGTGGGGTTGTAAGTTAAAAACAAAGACCCAGCTTGTAAGTTTTCCCTTTTAGCATGCCTTCCACTGTCTTCTGCACTTTCTAATATTTCCAGATTACCTGTTCATATAAATAAAGCGTTGTGCCACCATACTAAAGACCTACCCCTTGCCCTCCTGTTGTAGAGGCAGGAGGATGAAAGGATTTTCTCCTTCGTCTCAAACATGCAGCAGATGCCTTTGTCATGGTTGTCTAGAACTAAGTGAAAGGCATTCCTTTAAATGAGGGAGAAAAGTAATGCCATTTTTCATAGGAAAAGGGGATGGTTGATACTGTCTTGCCAGTTATGAGCAGGCACATTTGACTCTTCTCCTTCAGAGTGAAGAGTTAAGATACTTCTGATGGATGATGGTTACTGGTTAAGCAACGCACTTCTAAGTTAATAATAACTCAAGTAATGCACACATCATATAGATGTTTAGATTAAATTCTATCCTAAATAGAATATGTCGTGTACAATGTCTTCTTTGGCTGTCCAGACTGTAATCCAGGTACTTGATGGCATAAAAACAGGACACCTGCAAATAAAACTACAGGATAGTACTTGTCTGAGGAGGAGGGAGAATTGGCAGCATCATTCTCTGTTGCTGTACAGCTGTCAGTGAACTCTGAAAAATGCTGTATTTAAAGTCAATTTTTTAGTACCAAACCTTGTTACTGTAACCAGGATGTTTCATTGTTGTTTTAGACACAAGCAGGTCTTCAACTCCTGCCGTGTTAACCTCCGACCCAGCTACTTGTCCCATCATTCCTGGATGTGAAACGACCATTGATATCTCCAAGGGGCGGACTGGTCTCGGTCTGAGCATTGTTGGAGGAGCAGACACTTTGCTGGTTGGTTGGAAAAATATGTGTGTCACTCAATAACAGTAATGAAATTAAAGTCTGATAGAAGCAATTTTTTTGTCATTTGTATCTATAGCATTTATCAAAAGACGCAAAAGAAAAGTAAGAAAAAAGCCCTTTCTAAAATTAAAAATATAAATGAGTTTCTTAAATATTTTGGTATTTTGTTCATCATGCATCTGAATTTCATTCCATCTGACTTGTCATTGATGAATTATAGTAGCAATTTTCAGTTACTTCTGGTTCAAAATGGCACCTGTTCTTTCAACATACAGTTTTGTTGTTTTTGTTGTTTGTTGACAGGGAGCAATCATTATCCACGAAGTATATGAAGAAGGAGCAGCATCTAAAGATGGAAGACTGTGGGCTGGTGATCAGATACTAGAGGTATGGTGATTTCTTCAGTTGCTTTTGTTTTCCTTGCTGGTTAGACCTGTTGTATTTGTCTGCTGGAAGGTGCTGCACATTTACCATTGTACACTTTCATTGCAGGTGAACGGAATTGACCTCAGGAATGCCACACATGATGAAGCCATTAATGTCCTCCGACAGACTCCCCAAAAGGTTCGTCTGACTGTGTACAGAGATGAAGCTCAGTACAAGGAGGAAGACATGTATGATGTGCTGAATATAGAGCTCCAGAAGAAGCCTGGAAAAGGCCTTGGGCTGAGTATTGTTGGGAAAAGGTATGTAATGTACCTGGAGATTCAGTGTCTGGAACTTCCTTATCACGTGTCTTTTGTGGTCTGGTGCTCAGATCCTGTGGGCTTGAAGGCCATACATCCTATTTTTGTGTCTAAGCTAACCAGCCTTTCCTAGAGGAACTGACAGTGCTACTTAACAGAAAAAGGAGACAATGTTTATTGTGCTCCCAGTAGGAAGCCAATAACATGACTGTCAGACAGTACTGTAATGTAAAATTCATGTGTGTATTTGCAGAAATGACACAGGTGTGTTTGTGTCAGACATCGTCAAAGGAGGAATAGCAGATACAGATGGGAGATTGATGCAAGGAGACCAGATACTGACAGTGAATGGAGAAGATGTCCGAAATGCTAACCAGGAGGCTGTTGCAGCTTTGCTAAAGGTATTGGGAAAAGAGAAGATGGGTAAGAGAGAAAAATTGAGATGCAGATTTCTTGCGAGTTTTTAACTTTATTCAGACTGAGATCAGACTGTTAATGGGATGTCAGTGAGATGAGTTGTGGATCCAAATCTAAGCTTCCTGAAATCTTGAGCATTCAGATTTTGATACTTTACCTGATAAATTACGAGTAGTGGTGGTGCAGAAAGCCATCAATTTACAGGGCACATAGAAGACCTTTACAGAGTACCATTACCTAGAACAACCAAAAACTTAACACTGTATTTTGTCGAACAAACTGATAACTGGTTAACTGTCTCACATTTCCAGAAAGATATGCAGAACTGACTTTAAATGTTGGAGAATTCAGCAGAGTAGTTGTGCCAAAAGTAACTACTTTCATAGTTTGTTTACAAGGGCCTGTATTAATAGGACAAGAGGGAAGGATTTTAAACTAAAAGAGTAAGTTTAGATTAGTTGTTGGGCAGAAATTCTTCAGTGTGAGGGTGGTGAGGCACTGGAATAGGTTGCCCAGGGAAGGTGTGGATTCCCCATCCCTGGAACTGTTCAAGGCTAAGTTGAATGGGGCTCTGAGTAACCTGGTCTACTAGGAGAGGTTAACCTTTTTTTTTTTATTATATATGTCATGTGCCACCTTACATCCATTAAATAATACTATGCATTTTTCAGTGACCAGGCATTTGGTATAAGAAACTACTTTCTCAGAGTTTAGTGAAGTAACTATCTACAGCTCTTGGACCCAATCTATTCTTGATAAATTTTTTGTTTCTGATGTCTTTCCCTTATTTCCAAATCAGAATTAAGTCAGATATACAATATTTCCTGTAGTCTAGCAGGAAGTTCAGGTGGTCAGCCAGCTTGTCTGTTTTTCACTCTAGAGTTTTGAGACATGAGGATTCCAGTGAGTCAGCATTTCCAGTGGAAAACTTCACTGGAAAAAAATTTATCAGATACTAATTATAGCTGTTTCGTGGATACACAGGCATATGGTCATGCTGCTTAACACTCACATTCTAAGGTATATTTTTCCAGTTCCTTTGGATTTATTGAGAAGGAGGGGTTCTGGGGGAGAGCAGGGGTCAGAAAGCTGGAGATAGGAGGACTTCTGTATTCAACATGTGCCCATTAGTGAGAATGTCACCACAGGGTCTGCGTTGTGACAATGAACTTGTTGATATACTCTTCTTTGGTTATAGTACTTTTCCATTCTTACATGATAGTTTTTTATTTTTATTTAAGAACACAGCTTTCCTTCTTCATATGCTGTACCTTTATGTCTCCTCTGAATAAAAATGTCATTTCATGTGGGAAGTTCCTTTCATTTTGAGAAGCATTTTGGAGTATTTTACTGGAGATGCTTAGTTCCCATTTACCGTTCTTATATTCAAGTTTTAAGTACTTCATCGTTGCACATTAGTACTTGCAATTAATTTTCATAACCTTGAGAAATGGGCTTTTAAAATATCTTAGATTATTGTTAATAATTGTTTTGTTTACATAGTGTAAGTGGAATAAAGCATGGTCACTCACATGTAGGCAGTCACCACTTCCCGTTCAGGTATCCATTCAGTTCTCATTCATGAGAGTCCGATCTAGGAATAAATTGTCTTGGACTGTCTAAAATGTAATTTGCTAGAAAATTATTCTATAATCTTTGGAAAATTCCAGTGTATTTTAAGTAAAATGAGACGAACAGAATGTGTCATCAGTCTGAGCATTTTGCCTGTTCTTGCAGGGTTTCTTCTGAAGTAGCCCTTAAAGTATGTGAAAAGACTGTTAGCTTTTCCCCTCGCTAGACTTAATCCACCTTTCAAATGGAATTTAGGGAGAGAGAAAGGTGTAATAAAACTAAATGGGAATTGATTTATTCACAAGTTCTGTTGGAAAGTATTACCTCCTACTTTCACACATTATAGTTTTAAAATCTCATTTGTGGGTTTGCGTATTTGTGAGGATGTGGTAATTTTAGATACATATGTCCTCAGTTTTCCACTTGGAATAAGAGTTATCCATATGGTTTAATATGACTTAATTCATACAAGCAAAGAACGGTTTTACCTGAGCTTTGATCAAGTCTTTTCCGGGACTCAGAGGAGTCAACATTATTTATGAAATAAAAAATGATTTAGCAATAAATCTTTTTAGTGAGAATAAGAGAATAGCAACAGAATATGAGGTACTGAAAGCTTGTTTGAATGGATATGTCTGGTTGGTTTTGATATAGTTCACTGTTACTGTGAATTTTTATGACAAATACACGAATCTTAGGATAATAAAGTTAAAACATGAAAAATAAAGGCAACCTTATGTATTTTTAAGTTCTTTCGATGCAGAAGTTTACACTGACAGCTTCCTAGTGAACAAAAAACAAACCAAAATAGCAACAAAACTGATACTTCTATATTTATACATTAGAGATTGATGTCTTCTTTTGACACTACTTGTATTATGTTGAAAGTCTAATTTTCTTAGTCTTGCTTGTGATAATAAATTCTCTGTTTTTTTAAAAATAATGTCTAGATTTTAAAGTATTTAATTTTAGGGTTAATTTTCTCCCGAGACATGCATTTTACGTAGACTCAGTAGTGTAGTTAAAATCTTAAAGGGTAGTGAAAGAACTTTCCAATATGTAATCAGGCCATACCACCCAGCTTGTTGCTGGGAGTCAGATGCAGAAAGGTCACTTTAACGATAGATGTTTAGGAAATTTTTTGCCCAAAATTTCTTTAGTTATGTTGGTGTCTGTCCAGAGTAACAGCTACTTTCAAAAGTTTGAGAGAGGTGAGTAACTTCCAGTTCAATTATCATGTTCTCAGTCATATAAAGAGAAATAATGATTAGGACTTCAAGGTGTTACACTGTTTTTTAGTTTTTATTGTGAAAATTGTATGTTGACACTGCAATTCAGAATCTACTCCCTATTAAGTGCGGTGTAATAGAATTAGTATTCTTGTGTGATTTTCATGTCTGCATTGTGATACTAATTAATCCAGTATAAAAAAGGTATCCTGCTCAGTATTCAGTATGTACTTTGTGTGTCTCTGGTCCTGCCAAAGTGCTCATTTCAGGGTTGCTAGTCCATAATTCTTACCTCTGTTCATTTTTTTTCTTCTTCCACTTTCTAGAAAGGCACTTAAATGTTGTAGGTTTTAGTCTTGTAGACAGAAGAGAAGTGTTAAAAGTGACTGTTTGTTTAGTGTTCCTTAGGTACGGTAAGACTAGAGGTTGGAAGAATAAAAGCTGGGCCATTTCACTCTGAGAGGAGAACATCCCAGAGCAGCCAGGTATGTAACTATAAAACTGGTTAGTTTAGGAGAAATAATGTTAAATAATGAAAGCAAATAGAAAGATCGGTTTTATGATTACAGTTATTTTTCACATACCTGAGCCAAGACTGAGAAATTTTGCAGCTTTTCATTAGCCATTTTCAGCCATATGTTCAGTTTAGCATATTGTATCTTTTATAGACAGGATCCAGCCGAATATGTAATCCAGAAATTACTTTGCTGCAGGCTCCAGCCGGCAAGCACAGAGAACTCCCAATTCTCATCAATACCAGAAGAAGTTAGAGTCAACTTTAAACCTCTTAGTTACTTTCAGAGTAGTTTGCATGCAGTGGAGTATTGCTTCAGCAAGCCTAGGGAATTTCTCCATTCCTTGCATGTTCTTACTGTAATCTTGGCCGCCAGAAGCAGGAAACCTGTGCCCTTTCCATCAGACTTCTCTTTTTTTTTTTATTGTTGCTCTGATGGTGGATTGTTACAACCTCACATCAATTTCTGCATTTGAAAGCACCTTCCATGGCATAGCAGCTCACACTGTGATTGTTTCCAGTAGGAGCTACAGTTCTGAGAACTCACAGATTACCTTAAGAACTTTCTCTGGTTGTGAACTGGGGAAGAAAACTATCAAGTATTAAATATAAATAGTTTTAAGAGACAATTAAACAGTTTCCACTGAGCAGGTTAAGACTAGATAAGACTGAAATGTTAGGCTCTCTTCAAAATTAGTGTTGCTAAACAACGTGGAAACACGCCGACTCTGGTTTGTCTTATTCTAAGATGAAGCTCACAATGTTGAATGTTTTCAAGAGTGTCACAGTCAGTGAACTAGTCTCACTGGGAACCATGTTGTTCCTTTACTTGCCCTGCAAGTATAATCAACGTCTTTCTGGAAATTGTGCTGGAGAAGCTGAGTGGAGAGCCTAATCTTAGTTGTAGCTGATGCAGTAGGAGAACATTTGAGAGCCCACATGAGGATGTACTGAGATCTGTCTTCTGTATTCTGTCCTTACAGTGGTACTTGTGGCTAACTTGCATTAGAAGATCTCTGTACGGTGATAAAATGTGCAAATACCAGGGCCTTTTTGGGCTCTCAGAAGAAGCACTTCAAAGCTTTGCATGGGGTTGTAGACATACAATCTCTCTTGGTCTAATGGTATTTCAAAAATGAGCTGTCCTGAGTGACCAAAAAGTATGTGGAGTTCTCTGACTCAGTTTTAACTGGCCACAGAAAAAAATAAAATACTGCGGAAAATACACTGAATACAGCAAGTTACAGTTTTACTTTTTGTCGCTGGGTCAGTGAAGCTCCTCTCTAATCCCACTCTAACATTGTGTGTAGGTCAGTGAAGGAAGTGGCAGTCTCTCATCATTCAGTTTCCCAGTTTCTGGGCCCAGTGCACCTGAGGTCTTTGAAAGTGGCCTAAAGAAGAATACCAGTAAGTTGGAGAGTTTTTTAGTGCTTTCAGTGTTTAACACATGTGACCTGGTAGCTGAGATCTTTCTGTTAAAACTTTAGACTATGTGATGCAGACCTCAAGGTGATTCTCTAGTCAGTAAAATGCTGCAGAAGTGGTTACTGCTCAGTACATCATGGATATCTTGTAGTAGCTTTTTATAAAAGAAACTAGCAACTTATGTCAGCAGTTTAGATGTTGACAATCTAAATTGAGTCATAATTTTGTATTTAATCTAAATACATTGTATGACACACTGTCTCATTCACAGAAATCTAGATACATGTGGAATAGCTGTCTCATGCTTAAATTTAGAACAAAGTTACTTCTGATCAAAGTATTTCTGGAAAATAATAAGTTTTTTTCTATTCTATTTGAGCATGCTTAGGAGTCTTATTCCAAAAGTTATTTAAATAGAGAAAATGGTTGCTTCTTTCACCTGTTCCAGAAGTATTTCAATCCAATTAATGTCATGACAGCCACTATGAAAATCAGATTAAAATATGTATAACAAACAAGCAGAAAGTTAGAAGCATTTGGATATTGATTTGGATAACTTTGTTGGAAAAGTTTTTTAGGAATGCTAGTTTTAACTTTTTTTTTAATTTCTTTTAATTCATTTGACAGCAGCTTCTGAAATACAGGGACTAAGAACAGTTGAAATAAAAAAGGTAAGTTGTAGCATGCAGTGGCATATATCAGGAATAGGTTTGGTAGATGTTGTCAGTAGGTGTCTTTACAGGATGGAAGAAGTCTAGGCCTACTCATTGTTTTGGGGAGTTAATTTGTCTGTCTTTTTAGTTCACGACTGTACTATCTCCACTGCCTATATCTTTATGTAAAATAGTGTGACTTATGCTATCATGTTTTGTGAGCTGTGTTGAAAGCAAAAGAAGGAAGAGATACTGGGACCTAATTTTATCATTACCAGATTGAGTTAAATGCAGACTCTGTTTTGGTAAAGTCAGGGGAATTGTACCAAAGTTGGAAGGCTGTTTTGTGGTATTTGATATTTTTCTTCACACATATTTTTAATGAGTAGGTTCTTGCATGACAGCTGCCAGGTTTTCAAGTGTGAAATTCAGTCACCTTCATTATGCATGTGAGCTTAGTTGCAGACTGCTGCTTGCTTTCCAAAATATTAATATTTATTTGTCCTTGCTTGATATGTAGTTCACTTGATTACGTGGATTGTATTCAACCATTCTCTTAGTACAGTAGAATCTGCAAATACTAGTTTTCAACAGCAGTTTTTATAATGAGGTTTTTGGGCGTGGTGCAGTGGTGAACAGCTGATTTTGCTCTTCAACATTTGGGCACTAGGGGGAGCATAAAGATTATTTCTAGCCTTCAGAAGATTCAATAATAGGATAATCATATAGACAGTACTAAGGACATCAATCCCATCTCACTGATTTTCCTTGCTCAGACCTCTGTGCTGACATTAAGAGTCAGGTACTGAATTCTGTAAGTATTTAGTTTGGTTAAGATAAAACACACGACTAAATCAGCAAATTTTCACCTACCACTGAGAAGAAGAAACATCCATTCTGGTCTCTCTTCTTTCTTGAAGTGATGCAAAGCGTATAAGCTTAAAAACAGAATAACTCTGATTTTCATAAAATAGGGGTTTAGCAATCTTTTGAGGTAAGCTTGGAATTCTTTGTGGTTTTCTTCCCAGAAAAATCTAACATTTTTTTCATTACTGTAACAGAGCCCTGCAGATTCACTAGGAGTGAGCATTGCTGGAGGTGTGGGAAGTCCTCTTGGAGATGTTCCTATATTTATTGCCATGATGCACCCAAATGGAGTTGCAGCTCAGACTCAAAAATTAAGAGTAAGTTAATAATTAAGAAGTCTGTAAAGATTGCATGGCAAATGCACCGTAATTACTCTAGACAGGCAGTAAAACAGCAGTTCAGTGATACAGTTGTAAGTGCTTCAGGCTGTGCGAAGAATTCTTGCTGTTCAGATTGATGAAACAGTAACTCAGATTGGTAGCGTAGGAAAGTGTAATTGCTGGCTTGTGCTAAAGTAGCCTTGGACCTGAGAGTTAGTCAGCTTGTGAAAATTAAAAGCAAAGAAAGTGGTTCAGAAGGATGCATTCTGTAAACGAGTGCCACTGCTGAGTGTGGTGGTCATTCCTGGAAATGTAGGTGTGCAGTCCCAAGCATGTTTCCTATGCTTGTGATTGAGAGAGCACTTTTTAGGTTCTGAGTTAGAGTGGGAGATTTTATCTGAAACAGTACTTACATGCTTACTGTATCCAGTCTGCATCAGTGGTGATAATAATTTGCTACTTCAGTCTGTCTGTCTTCAGGTAACATGCAAAATGCATCTCTGATTTTAACATGTTTATTTCTAGAGTTTTAGGATCAGTTCTGTAAAGCATCATTACTTTTTACACTGAATACACTAAACCAGTGTAATTTCCTAATTCTGGTGTTGAATTGCCTACCTTTATACTGGTTTATTTTGTAGTTCAAAGATTATTTGCTTTCAAGAGGAAATTTACTATGAATTTACAGTTGCTTCTTTCTTTCTTCCTACCCTGATATCACTGATAAAACCTAGTTAAATACAAATACACAGATCTGCTGTTGTTGGAAACGACAAATCTATGTAACTGAGTTAGATTTTCTACATTTTCTTCTGTAGGTTGGCGACAGGATTGTTAGCATCTGTGGAACATCTACAGAGGGCATGACTCATTCCCAAGCTGTTAATATCTTAAAAAATGCTTCAGGCACTATTGAGTTGCAGGTAAAAAAATCCTCAATGACATTTTGAATTTTCTCTGAATGCTGTTTTGCCAGCTGCTACAATGAATTATTTTAGTGTCAGCTTTCTTATTTCAGTGTTTTCTGACCGCTGTTCCTAGGTTGTGGCTGGAGGAGAAGTGAGTGTCATAACTGGTCAGCAGCACGATCCACCTACATCCAGTCTTTCATTTGCAGGACTAACTTCAACTGGCATTTTTCAGGACGATTTAGGGTCAGTACCTATAGAATATACAGCCTCTGTAGCCTCTTACTTTAGATGGCATTCATCCTATAAACGTTACAAATTCTAGCAAATAATAAATGACATTTTTGGCTTAATCATGATTAACATATTTGGTAAGCATGGGACCTGTGGGCCATAGGTCTTCTGCATTTTTCATTATATAATTTGCTGTGCTGCAAATTTTTTTGCCCTCTGTAGGGTTATGATATGACTTGATTTCTTCTACAGCCTCCATTGTTTCACTGAGATTGGGTAGCTGGGATTAGTTGGTACAACCAAAAATTCTCTTTCCACTGTGGTATCTGTGTTTCCATACCATGCTTTCTAGTGCTGGGCAGTCAGGACTGTCAGGTGTTTACATACAAATACACAGTCATCTATTAGGAGAGAAGGAATTAAACCTTAACAGTATAAACTGTTTGAGCTAATTTTAGACATTACAGGATTTTTAAAGTAGATGTTATAGAATCTTGAAGTACTGGCATTGCCTCTCTACTTCACTAGTAAGCACTGTTGGTGGCACATAGCAGCTGTAACTATGTCCTGAGCTGTGTATTTGAAATAGCTACTTTTATATAATAACGTAGGCATTAGACAGTTTACAGTGTTTTACATGAATTGAAATAGCCAGTTCTTTATAATAAAACTATATGTAGTTATAGTGGAAAGGGAAATGTATTGGTTAGCTTAAAAGGAATTTTTTGTTTAAGGTTTTTTGTTGAATATTCTACGTGTTAAATTCAAAGTTCAGAAAAAATATTCTTTTCCCTTTCTTTAGACCTCCTCAGTACAAAACCATTACTCTGGACAGGGGACCAGATGGCCTTGGCTTTAGTATTGTGGGTGGCTATGGCAGTCCCCATGGAGACTTACCCATTTACGTGAAGACAGTGTTTGCAAAGGTAGGTGTAAATTTGTTCAATCAATCCATTTATTAGTTTACTGCAGTTATTGTTGTAAATCATGGCCTGGGTTTGCATTTAAAAGAATGTTGGTTTCTCACAGCTTTTCCTTTTTCATGCAAAGGCTGATCAAATTGTGCTTGCAGCATTTGGAGGCTGTAATGTTCAAAAGATTGAGAATTTCCAAATACAGGTGATTCAGCCTGTAGCAGAGTCTTGTCCACCTCTTGACACTGAAATTGTGCAAATACTTAGAAAAACAGCTCCCTTGGCTTATATTTAGAGTGTGTTTACTTCAGGTAGTGGCGGGAACTGTTTTATTGAACTCAGACTGACTGGACCTTCAGAGAAGTTCAGATGCTGACCTGGTTGCATAATTTGGACTGTTCTAGGAAACAGAAGAGAGTCAGAGAAAACTGGAGTAATGAATCCTAAATTTTTATGGTAAATCCAAGTATAAAGCTGTTTTATAGAAAACTCACTGTAAAGTTCTCCGGGTCTTGAAAATGTTACTTCTCTGATACTATGTTTTAAACATTATACTAGCTGGAAGAATGGGGTTAAGGGAACAAAACAATCATACAGGTCCAATTTCTAGATGTGGAAATTAGACAGGGCAGGGCATACTGCAGCATTAGCAGTCTTTAAAACAATTGGCTCTATTTGTATTACTGAAAATCAAAAGTGTTGTAAGGGGTTTTCTTTTAAGGACTGTGTGTCAGGAAGAAAAAGAAATGCATGAGTCTGCAGTTACTTGTTTTATTATTCCAGGGTGCAGCAGCAGAAGATGGACGCCTCAAGAGGGGGGATCAAATCATTGCTGTGAATGGGCAGAGTTTAGAAGGGGTGACCCACGAGGAAGCAGTTGCTATTCTGAAAAGGACAAAAGGAACAGTCACTTTGACTGTGTTGTCATGAACTGGCTGCTTGGCGGGTTAGGGTCAGTAAGACAATATTATTTAGTTTCCACATAGTAAAGAGAATGGCAGTGTTTTGTGTAGTCTTCTTGCTCTTTCAGCATCACAAGACTGTGTTACAACATTGAAGAAAAGCAACATTTAACCATATTTTTGTATAATTTAGAACTACTTCTCTTCCTGTCAAACCACTGGGATGAAGTTATGATAAATATGGAAACGCATGGATATTTATCCTATTAGTAAGTCACCAGGAAAAAAAAAAAAGTTTTCATTGGTAACCACACAACAAAACTGAAATGTTTTGGTAAAAGACTTTGGGTATTTGAGTAATATTGGAAGAACGATAAATTCACCAAGTCAGCAAGGGGGTTGCATGGGTAGCAGTAGTCAGAAAACAGGAATAAGGTTGTCGAAGAAAGAAAGTATTAATAAAACAGAGATTTGGGACATAAGAGGAAAAGTATGTAATCCGGAGGCAGATGGTTGATACACTACATGTTTTTTTGTAACTAGATGAGTTTTAAGGTCCCTTTCAACCCAAACCAGATTATTTCACAATGCNTGTTGTGTCTGAAAGAAGAGAAAACTCTTTCATTTTGGCTTAGGTTTGAGGGTTTGATTATTTCGGGGAGGAGGTTGGTTGTGGTGGTGATGGTGGGTTTGGTTTTTGTGTATTCGTTTTGTTTGTGTGTTTTGTGGGACTTGTGCTCAGGGCTGAAAAATCCATTACTAGTGGAAACGCTTCCTGATGAATGAGAATGCCCAGCAACTGCAGTATTAGAAGAACTAGACTTTTATAATAGTAATATTTTATAGTCTATGTGGTTGAAAACAGCCTTCTTAATATGAAATGTCTGTAAGCAAAGGTTGTCCTCTTCCAATATACAAAACTACCTGGAGGCTCAGTGCAGACATTTCTACAAGCTGCTTGAATCAGAGCCAGGAACAAACTGCTCAGAGCAGGCCTACTTCGCTGCCAGCAAGATGTCTGCCTATTGCCAGTGTGGAAGAAGCTGATGTTGCTGCCATTATCAGTAGCAGCAGAGGTGGAGTCCTCCTTGAACTGAGGAGGCATAAAACCAGGAGTAATGGGTTGAGGATGGGGAAAAACCTGAAAATTCCTCACAGTGGAGGTGAGTAGTAAGACATCAGTGAAAAGTTTGCATCAGTAGTAAGCAGAAAAGGAGATTTTACAGCTACAACTATTATTTTGGGGATATTAATTTTAGAGGCACAGATAAAAGTGTCTAGTAAGTACAATGCAATCATGAAGCTGTTCTTTGATCAGCAGCGTGGTCAATAAATGCATCACTTTCTCATCATAAAAACTTTATCTAAAAACTGCACTCAATGAAACACTTAGCTGATTGTAACCTGCCTGCCTTTGCCTGCCATGCTCGTAGGAATCTGGCAGATAAAGCATGCTTTTCCCATGATTTATTTTCCTGCAGAAAAATTCAGCTGAGTCTTTTGAGAGAGGAAGATACCAGGCTAACTAGTATGCTATTTAGCAGCAAGGTGCTTTGTGTCAATTAGCAAAAATGGAATTTTAACCAGAAGGCCACCATCTCAATTATCGCTTAAGAGAAATATAAGCTGAAAACGCAGGCAGTGGTCAGGCCATTATTAGGGGATAATACAAAAGACTAGCATTCATTTTAGTGGGTCACAAAAGCAGTATTAGGAGTGTCTGTTAAGTAGTGTTAACAAATTGATAGCTATGTGTAAGTGAATTAACAAAAAACCCCACTCCCTTTGTCTTTTTAACTGTTACACTGTGGTAGGCTAAGATGCAATAAACCAGATGGTACAGTTACTGGTTGCTGCTGTTATTGAATTGCTTTTATACTTACTCCTTGCATAGAGTGAGAAATGCCTACATTAGAGTATGTAAAGTCACTTTAAATAGTATCTATATTTGTAACAGAAGTAGTGTACAGCTATTTTATTACTGCTGTTGTGTCACCATGGAGGATATAAATTAATAAATTCCAAACTGTCATGATGAAGTAAAGTTCCAGGTGTTTTACTGGTTGCTTTACAATGGCTCACTTGCATTATTCATTCTGTTGCAAAAGATTAATTCAAAACAATTTAATAGTTTAAAAAAGGCATTACTCTTTATGTGTACCTTAAAGCATATGCTAAAAACAGAGGGTTCTTTTTAAGATTTTATCTTCACTTGTCAACTCTTAGTGAATTCATGAAACTATGAAGCTGTCTTGCTTTTTTGTAACAGAGAGCATTAATCATTGTTAAAAAAGCATTCATTCAGACATGGGACTTGCCATGCGGGAGAAAAACAGTGAGCCATGGAGCTTGGGACTCAGAGAACAGGCTCTCCCCCAAGCCCCATGCCAGGAAACTGTTGCATGACCACTGTTTAGTGTCTGACATGCACTGGACCATGTAGTCTTCGCAGGCTTAGGATGTTTGATTTTCATTTTCATTTGGTATTAAACACAACTTTCCAGTCAAAGGGGTTAGTCCTGTAAAGTGCTAGGTACTGTGGCCCAGTTCAACCCGGTTTTATGGTTTTGGTTACATTTTTTTCCATGGTTACAGGTTCGGAAGGGTCTGGCATCTTAAAGGCTCCATCCCATTGTCTGGTCAGATACACATTCATTGCTGAAGGGTAATCAGAGTGGTGTTAATGTAAAGGTCTTTAATTTTAGAGTGGTATTAACGAAATGGACTGTCACTTCTTGAAAGCATGGGTCTGGACAAAGGACAGCTGATTCCTAGGAGTACACATATTTCATTTCTTGACAGCGAGCAGGTATTGTTGGCATGACTGCTTTTCTGTTCGTTCCTGTGTTGGATTTTATTTCTGGGTTGGCTTTATGGAAGCAGTAGTATTGTTAATTCTCAGCTGGGAGAAGAGTTGGAATTTAATAGCTATTGCTGATCCCTTTTCAAAACTTCCCTCTATTCAGTCTCTTTTTATAAGAAAAAAAAAAATAGAAGCTGTATATTCTATGGACCTAGATGAAGAAAAAAGTGTCATCTTTGCTGTAAGTGTCCGGAAGATGTTATGTTTTGCTCATAAAGACCTGCAAGTAATGCGGAAGAACTTAGTACTTTTAATAGTGTTTTGCAAACAAAGCCTTACCTCAAAGTGAGAGTGACATTGGAAAGAGACATCTGTTAGATTTCTGCACACACATTTTCCTGCTTTTTAAAAACAAATAGTTTGAAGCATTTAAAATATTCCTGTATAGAGGGCACTTCTGTTTCCAGCTCCAATTGAAGCTACTAATCATAAAGTTTTCACTTCTTTACAAATGTTATTAAAACTGTAAATAGTTTTAATAGTAAACAGTATTGTCCTTAACATATTCAACACCTGCAGTGTGTATTTTTCTTCTTTTTTAACTGGTCGTCATGCATGTTCCTCAACAGACATGTAGATCATTAATATAATGTATTTTAGTTCATAGCCAGTGTTGCAGGGTAATGCATTAACTTGTGGAGTTTTACCATCTGTTTTCATGGAAGTGGTAACAATGACAGGTAAGAAGATTCAACTCAAACACTTGAGAAGAATACACCTAATGGAAAATGATGCCTAAGTAGATTGAGATTCCTGTTTTACTATGTTTTTATTCTCCTGTCATAAAATCTTCCTAAGCTTTCTACTCCCAGGGAAAATTTTTGTTTGAAATGGGTAGAAAAAAATGTAGATGCTGCTTCTCTTATTTCAGATTCTAAAAGCTGTATATATCTGAGCTGAAAATAACAGAATTTTGCAAGTTAAATTATTAATTTTCAACTGGAGATCTTTTTGGTAATTTGCAGCAGCAAGCTGGTTTGTGAAAGTGAGGTAAGCAGATTTTCGCTTACTGTTTCTCTTCAAACTACTTTGTAGTCAGTCCGTTGTTTTTGATCTTCATATAGGTAGTTTAAATACGTAACTTTTTTAATTATGTCAAAGGAGTGTTTGAATCACACACAAAAACAACTTACCTGTTTTTGTGGCTGCAAGTAATATGTTGGATTTTTTAAGTGCCTGCAGTTATATGTCCAGTTTGTCCATAGACAGACAAGAGAAAGCTTTTTGTCTTAGAGGGGAGGCTTTGAATTTGTTAGCACTTGTTACTCTTTTCTGGTATTTCAGCCTTTGGCTTTTTATTAGTTAAGGCTACACTTTGTTAAGTGAATTCAGTTTAATTAAGAGTATGCTTTGACTGACCAAAGTAGGCATTATATCTAAAAGAGAGTGAGTGTTCTTCTTGAGTATTTCTGTGGGATGTCAGGTGCCTTTATGGGTCTCTCAGCACTGTTCAACAACAATGTCAATTTGGTGTGTTTTCATAGCATTTTGTTTATGCTTCTCACTGACCATAGCCACAGAAGAGGGCATGATAGCAGGACTCAGAGGACTGAGGCCACAGGGTACCTTTAAAGATGTGTTACCAGATTTTGACTACTGCACACCAGTTAAAGAAGTTTCTTGTTTGAGCACCTCACACAAAGGGCTGAGGCACATGAAAGTTTTTTTTCAGGCTGTAACTTTCAAGTACCTCCTCATCACAGGGATGCCAAAGCCACTGTGTCCAGCACTTGAAGTTTTCGCGTTACTGGGAATTTTACAGAAAGCAGCAGGAGCAGCACTTTGGGTAGTTAGTAGGTAATGTTGTACTCTCTTTTGGGAGAATATTTATCTGAAACTGTCAAAAACATATACAGTTTGTTTTGACTGAAAAAGAATACCTTCATTACTCATTGTTAAATGTGAATATATCCATTGGAAGTAGAAAGACCAGTATTGCGGATGAGTTTTAGATAGATAGAAAGATCTCAATACAATCCTGGTGGTTAACGTAGCAGATGTTCTCTGGAATTCCTGTTTGTGACAGAAACCACTGAGGACAGGTGATAATAAAAGATGGGAAAAGCATTAACCTTTGTTACTGTCACCAACACCAGAAGAAGGGTAAAAGTGCTAGTACTCATATTTTTGTCTTCTTTTTTGTTTTGTTTTGTTTGTTTTTAATAAGTTCACGCTAGCCCTTTTTGCCAGATTTTACTTCTTTTCCAAAGTGCAGAGCTCCTCTGAAGGAAGGAATTTCAAGAGTATAAGAAAAATAATGCCTTATTAGAGGGCTAGTAAGGCGTTCTTCTCGTACTTTTGAAATTAAAAAAAAATACAGTGTTTCATATACATGATTTTTCTTGCATTAGATGAATATATACACACAGTGAAGGAAAATGTTAGTGTTAGAACTCTCTGAGGGAATCCAAGCAACTCCAAACCTAGTGTCTGGGCTGGAGGCTTCAATTTTGGGGGTTTAAGTAGGCCAAGTGACACAGTTAGTGTAGAAAATCAGTGTTGTTTCATGGTAATCTTAAGCACCAGACAATACCTGCAGCATCTGCAGCCTCTTTTTGCATGCATCTGGATGGTACACTACTTCAATTGCCATGTCCTGGAAAAGTTAGTATGAAGAGAAGGTCTAGGCTCCACCATTTCTCTTGCAACTCATGCATCAATTGAAATTTAAGGTCCAGCAGCATTTTGGAAGAAAAATGAGTTTTCTGTATATGAGAAGTTACAAGTTTTAAGTCTCAGGCAGACGAAAGCTTGAGCTGCTGTTCTCTGACAGATGTGGTTAGCAGCTCACCTCTGGGTACAGCAGGCTCCAGAGACACTCCTTGATGGGACTGATGCATACTGGCACTTTTCAGTCCTGCATGCCGGTGTGTACCACAGATTTCACTTGCAGTCCTGGAAATTAGGGCTTGGGTGGCTGGTTGACTGTGGGGGTTTTTAAAAAGATGTAGCCTTGAGCATCTTGGCTTTAAATGAAAGATTGTGTAGAGGACCTGAATTTGTTCTGCCTTTATCTCCAGTTCTACCAGGTACCTCAGGTACCTCCCTTTTTAAGCATATACATAAGGAGAAGTACTCCACTCAGATTTATTGTTAATATAGATCTAGAGGTTGTCTAACCGAGTATGTTGATTACTTCACAGAAATGTTCATGGAGGCAGTCTCTTGGTAAGGCTTTTATAGCCTCTTCCACAACACTAAATTACAGCAGTGATTGCCTTTGTGTTAAATTAACAAAACCTTTCCAATAAGGATAAATTTGGGAAGAAAGGAGAATTGCTTGTGACAAGTTAGGTGCCCCCTGGTCTGAGCTGATTTTCCTATTGTGACTAAGCGTGCTCTCTTCAATCTATGCCTTATTTCCCTAGGAACAATTTGGGTTTGGTTTGTTTCAAATGGAAGCTGACCATCAGAATTCTATATATATAGTCTCCTTCACTCTGGAAAAAGTCTTTTATTCAATTGTGGTTGCTAGAGCAGGAAGAAAAAAAAATATAACCAGACCTTTGCTTTAAGTGCAGATTTATGGAATATTAACATTTAGGAGAAATAGCTCATTAACAGTTTATTGTTTGCTGTAATATATTCTCTTCTTTTGAGTCTCTTCAAAGCCAGCTATTTTGCCAGCAGCCAAACTGTACTTGTCTGCACTTCTCCTGCTCCCATTTCTTTTGATTTGTGTGTCTGCATTGGGCTGGTAGGGGAAATTATGTGTGAGGGGAGGGTGTCAAAGGCTTTATGTGTGCTCATGCACATGTGTGTATGTGTAGATCTGGGAATAATACTGTGTAAGTGCTAACTATTGGCCTGCAGATATTTCCTTACAGGTATGTTTTTTTCTTACAAAAGAAACTAAAATGGGCACTCTAATCCTTTTTTCTATGCATATAGACTCTCAAAGGATTTTTTAAAACAGAGTAAATATTCGATCTATTTTAATATCAGGAAAAACTGCAGCAGAGGCATTATCTGTTTCTTCTTTGTGATTTTGTGATTCCCAATGAACCTTTTTCTAACGTGAATGTACGTCTTTTCTATTAGCCTGGTGAGTTTAACAATGGAACACATTCCAGGTTCTGCTTTTGGAGCAATGAAGTCCTATTTTGAAGCAGCTGAGAAATATTTGGGCCTGGGATACTGATGCTGTGTTTATGGTGCTAAGATCACCTCGTGACGTATGAATACACTCCAGAGTTCCTCACTAATAGAAGCCGTTTGTTTAGACTGATGTGAAAGACCTCACATTCTCCTGAGGAGGATGGCTCCTCTTGCATACAGGAAGTATGCTCAGTTTTACTTTACTGGTAGTCTGAACTCAGGTACATGTATTACTGACACACACTGGAGTATGAACCTTGAATCTGTTGGCCAAGCCAGCGAATCTCTGATCAAGCCAAAAGTGGCAACCTGAATTGGATTGATTTCCATCTAAACATCAAGCAGGAGGTGAACCAAACAGAAATGTTAGCCAGCAGCAAAGGTATTTACTGCCACCTGCTAGCCCGTGTGCTTTTCCTCTATACTGAAAGGTGGCTGCAACTGCCCTAGTATGAATTTCCAAATCAAAAGTGAATTGAATTAACAGGAGGGGGGTAAGTTAAATTAACAGGTAGCAGAAGAGGGGAAGTGCTTACCTATTTAGGCACCAATAGGCATGGAGGTGGCTCCATGACTGTTTCTTTTGTATTACAAAATCAGTAAACAAGGTGCTTGTGCAGTCAGCTCTGGTTTCAGCTTGGGCACTTAGCCTGGGAGCTTTGGGTGCTGTAGCATTATGTGAGAGGCTATTTGACTCTATTACCCAGCCCCACATGCACACCTTGAAGTCACACTAGCCCTGGAAGAAGGATGTAGGTCAGTCGATAGAAGCTGACTTTTGTGTAGCTACATTTATACACATTAATAATTTTCAGTAATAGCCACTAGATAGCACTAGAGAATCAAGGTAAATCTCAAACAGCGCAGGTTGCAGAGATTTCCACAAACTCAACGCTCCAAAACAAACAACCACTGGAGCCTGTTGTTGCTGTTCGGCTCAGATCAGCAGCCTAATGGAAATGATTCAATCAGAAGAATGTTTTTTTAACTTCTGGTGTATTTAAAAGGTCTACACTGATGTGTTTCCAAGCAAAAAAACACATAGCAGTAGCTTGAACAGTTACCCTATTCTGACCCTGTTTTTAATGCTTTTGAACTTCATTGAAAACCACAAGCTTCAACAAAATATGCATTAAATCCAAAATGTTTAATACTGGCCGTCACAAAATGAGTGCTTTAAAATAAAAACATGCCTCTAAAAATATCCATTGGGATATTATGCTTTCCAAAACATGCCTCAAAAAATCATATCCTCAACAGAACTTATTTGTGGAGTGTATAAAAAGTCTGTCACCATTTGTAAGTTTGTCTCTTGCAAAATTATTTGCCATTTTTAGCTTTTCAAGTATAGTTTAAGGTTTTGAAGAATCTTTACTGATTACCTTTATGAGAAACCAGGAACTGATCTTTTTAATCTCTAATTGCTATGACAGCAATAATGGTACTGCTTCTACTTGTTTACTGGTAGCTCAGCTTACTTTCAAAAGCCCCATATGAAGTTTTTCTAAAAGGTTAGGAAAGGCATAAAGGTTTTAGGAGAAAGATGGTTTTCTGCTTTTATGTACAGTGCATTGTCCTAGGTTTTGCAGTCCTTGTGCAAGCCATGTACTAAATGCACATAAGTAATTTTGTTTTGCACATTCATAAACAGGTTTTTTGTGGCAATTTTGGGGAATATACACAGGTATCCATGATGCTGTGGGTGCTGTGCAAGGTAAGAACTTGGTGTCACCACTGAAATCTGCATTCCTCAATTCAGTTTTAAAGTAATTTGTAGGTGATCACAAATTCTTCTGTTATTTATTAACCAGGGATTTATACCCAGTGCCGTATCCTCCTCTGATAATGTCTTAAGAGTTTTTCACAAGGATCTAAAATTTGAAGTTTGATGGTCTTGAACTCCTAGAGAGTTATATGTCATAAATGCTTTTCTTGAAGGGGGGATTCGTAATCAGCTCAGGGCATCTGGCTCTTGTGGCTTGCTTCTATAGTACATTAAACAGACTGATATCAAAATATTCAACTATACTGGGGCTTACTTGCTATGGGCATGCTTCATCTTAGGTACAGGGACTTCAGAGACCTCAGTCATGGTTGTCACTGATAGGAGTTCGCAGGAGTTCCCAGTGGACTGGGCTGATGCCTGTGTGAACTCATTCAGCCAGTGAACTGTTTCTTGCAGAAATGACAGCCTGTTATCAGGAGATGCATGGGCTGTCTTTGAGGCTTGTTGGCACTTACAGTACACCCAGACTATCATTACCTACCAGCTTTCTATAAATTCATCTTTTCCCGACAGTGTGTGAGAGGCACACATTTAAACAAGATAAGAGATTTAACCGAACTGAAGGTTTATCATCTGTTTCTCCACAATTTAAATGAAGATTTTGCAGCTCTCCTGTTTCCTCCCACGCCAGTCCCTCAACTACGGCTTGGAGGGCTGAACTTCCTTGGTGATAAGAGTCCATTATGCGAACATGAAGCTAAGTAAGGTTTTCAGTCACACTTTGAGGCTGCTTCAGGCATCCTTTAGTAGTTGACAGCTCTTTGCAGTTGCCAGGCCAGTGAAACAGTTCCCTACAGGACCAGGAGGTGAGCTAGTGTTACAATGCAACTAAAACAACATTGGCAACTGACACTGTACTAGAAATCCTTTCCAGCCCCTTTTTGGCCTTATATTTCTTACACATGTAAAACCATAGTAAGTGTGTTCGTTCTTCATTCTCAAATGCAGCAGATTTTGCTGCCTGTTTTGCTCCAAGTGCCAGTGGCAGGGAAGCTGTTTTTGTAAGTGCTATGAAAACAAGTTCCAGCAAAACTGATCTTTATCAGGTCCCGTTGAAAAGGCTGCACATACTGAATAGTGAAACAGGCCAGTTAAATTTTAATCTGAGTTACATAAAAGTTTGTTCTTAAAATGGCACATATTGACATTGTTCTCACACCCATTAACTTACAGCCAGAAAGTGAAAAGGCCAAGAGACGTGTAAAACCTCAGTGTGAATCCATCGGTGCATGTGTGCATAAGCAGCTTCTAGGAAGGGTATGGTACAGTCTCAGAAACCTTTCTGTAGCATCCTGCCTATTGCACTGTTTTGTTTTTCCCGTGTGGGGTGTGGGGATGGTGCCTTGCTGACTATGAGTTTTGTAATTCAATAGCTCTTTTGGGGGGACAGTCCTTGCTTTGTAGACCTTCTAGCAATACACTGAGAATCTTTTTCATGTAAGTTTAGAGGAGTGGCAAGGTTGTGCCCAGAAGCCAGTGTGTTGCCTGAATGGGGAAAATCCCCAAGTAAAGGCAAAGGGATGAAACACTTGGGCATAAAACAACCTGCATTTAGCTTATTAGAGGTGGTAAAATTTAGTTGAATTGCCAACATAAAATTCTAGCCAGTTATTTTTGAAAGTATGGGCTCTTGGATGCCATTCCTTGTGAAGGAACTGGAGTTACCACAAGAAAAGCAGCAAGTAAAGACACAGATGCCTTGATAAACCAGACTACGTCTCCTGGGAACTGTAGGGTGGCATCAGTGCAGAGTAGGAAAAATGAGAAGACAAAGTGATGCTTCAGTTTTTGGTGTTTTTTTCTGATAGTATTTCTAGTTTGTAGTGAAACCTGAAGCAAGATTTTTTCCCACGTAATTTCTGATCTTTAATATATAATTTAAAATATTTATTTTATTTATAGAAAGTTTCTTTTCTAATTAACTTTATTTCAAAATGACATGGAGTTTTTGTATGGAATTAAGAGCAGTTTTCTTGTGTTATAAATTTACACTTTAGGGTATTTTGAGATCTAAGAGCAAGTAAGTTATAGTGTGCCAAATTGAGACATCATTTACATACCTGTGATGCCTATTAATCTACATCAGAGCTCTTTCATATTTACTCCTGTGTACCTCAGATGATAAAATGGCCCAAGGCATTTGGTTACCCTTTGGTTTCAAATGCTCTTTCATTAGCATTGGGTATGACTTCATTTAGATGCAGGACTGCTTCTCAAATTACCATGGGGAAATTTTTCCTTGTTTTTCTTTTTGCATGGGAATTAAGTCGTAATCAAAATCCCAGGAACACTGCTGCAGCTAAAAGTTAAGTCAAGTGGATTGCAGTGGTCAGCTAAGTAGTAGGGCCAGGTGAGAATGCTACATGCACAAGCAGCTGAAGTGACAGAGTACAAAACAACCTCAGGAGTTGGAGGGCCAAACTTAATTTCCTTAACCTATTTGCTGCTGTCTTTGGGAAGACACAGAACCTCCCTGTTAACTCGGTTTGGTCCTCAACACAGTGTTAGCTGTGTCTTCAGTGCAGTGAAGTCTCAAAATGATGTGTCATTCAGCCCTCATCTGTGAGAAAAGATCAGAGCAGGGAGGAAGGGTTAGAAGTACGGAGATGTTCCCCCATTTTGTCACAAAAGCTGTGCCTTTTATTATATGTTGAGTTAGGCTCTATCTGTGGCCCAGGAAAGCTAACCACACAATAAAATCATATGGTCTGTTGAATAAAAACAATTGCTGAACCCACACTTGACACATTTTAATGATTAAGCCTGACTTCCTCTCCAGTGTTGCTGTGGTCTTACACTTGCTTGCACCAAATTTGTGTGGGTAATTGTTTGCTTGTATACACTGCCAAGCATTATTTAATTTAAAAATTGTGCTTGGCAGGGGGAGTTGGAAGCTGGAAAAGACAGAATTTGTGTGAACAACCCATGTAGTTCCCAAAACAGCAGAGTGAAAGTGTGTGCAAGAGAGATGGTGCACACCATGCAAGAGAGATGTTTATGTGCAAGGCATAAACAGTGGTATGTGTAGCTGCTGACAACCCAGAAAGCAAACATTAGCAAAGGTATCTGACTGAAAATTTCAGAAGCCACACTTCGCTATGCTATCCTGTTTCAGGAAAGGTGCAGGAAGGCTTTGCCTTCTGGTGCTCTGTAGTCCATCTTGTAGTGCTTACGGTGCATGTGAGTAAGGCCCAGCTCAGGAAAGGGTGAGAACATTCCTGCCTGGGTGTTTCTGCTGATAACAAGTAGCTAGGGAAAATTGTGCTCTATCACTTAAGAATCAGCAAGGACATCTGCTAAACCATCTCCTTTTGTTTTTTCATTAAACAGCAGACTGTCTTCTATACGCCTTACAGATACACCAGAGATTCAGACTCCTGTATTTAATCCCTAAAGACCAGTTAAATTTAAGCAGGTACACCACCAAAATAAAACAAAAGGACTTGTCTTTCTCAAAGTGTAGCTACACCAAAAAACTTCCTTCAGATTATATTGTGTTCAGAGGAGAGATGCAGGGGCCTGAAAGTAAGCAGCAGCCAGCCTGAAAGACAGGTAGTGTTTAAAGCTAAGCACAGCTCTAGAGAGAAGTAGTTATATGTACTGTATGCTTTATTTATAGGCTCCTAAGTTAGGTGATGTGGGAAAATAAATCTGAATTTCAGCTGGAACATCTTCCCTCTCTATCCATATAATCACTGTTTTCTTCCTTGCTTTTCCAAAGGTCTATAATTACTGCTTTAGCAGAGAAAACATGCAATTGGAATTAAGACAACCGTATTAAGCAGCTGTCTTGATGTTAGTGATCAAATTAAGCAGGGCAGATCTGAATTAATTTTGCAAAGCATAAATTTTCCTTGTGGCCAAATCACCTTAAAGTAACTCACCCTTTATCACCTGCTCAATGAAAGTTTCCAGCACTTGTACTGTAAACATACCCTGAAACTACTGTTATGGAAAAATAACTGGTGAGCAGCCCAAATGCTTTAAGGGATGATCAGTCCAGTGGTGGCTTCAGAGCTCCCTGGACCTCAAGGGACCAGAGCAGATGCCCATTTTTCATTCAAACATATATTTTTCAGCCAAAATGTAGTTGCGATGAGATTCCAGCTGCACAATTTGACCCATTAAAGGTGTAAATTCATTTTCAATGCCATGGGTACATGTTTGCACTTTATTAAAGCTATTCTCTATCTTGCCTTAATACGTAATTATTGTTTACTGCTTACAAATGTGGCATTTTAATGCACTATGAAATGTCAGAAATTATAATTGAAACCCTAGAGTCTGTATTATACATACTTTTTGCTTTAGGGAATGAAAGGGACAAGTTAATAGCCTCTGTGTGCCAAGGAAAATGTGTGAGACGCTTGTTTCTGTTCAACGGGAATTACATCTTGGTTTGGAACAAGAGGACAGGCCTAGCTCCAGAAGCTGGTGCTGGTGCAGGGCTCCCCTCCTGTGGTGCTGCATATTGCATGGTGCAGCAGAGCCAAGGCGGGTCAAATCCCTGCATGTTGCTGGAATCTGTGGGGCTGGACCTGGCACTCTCGGAGAGATGAGAAGAAGCGTGCACTTGTCATTGCGTTGCCACACAACAGCTCAGTACATCTCATTCAGAGAGGACTCGAGAGAAGAGGCTTTGGACTTGGAAGAGCTCCACAGAGTGTCTGCTGATATTCTGGGAACAACCGGTTCACTCTTAAGTCAAAAAGAAAGCTGAGCTTGGTTACAGATGATCTTAGTCCTCAGACCCTACTCCTCTTGTCCTTTCAAATACTAGAGCGACAACAAAACACTTACCAGGGACAAGGGAGAACTTGCCACTTCTTGTGGCTGATGTGCAGAAAGATGTCAGTAAAGCAGATCCTTTCCGAAGGTGCAGTGACCACGAGAGAGTACAAATGATAAAATCAGCTCAGTCAAAGGGAGCAGAGAAGTTCCAAAACATTTAGCTGCAGAAACTATCACCATGTAGTGTTCCCCTGAGAGATGTCTGGGAGACATATACATATGTATATAAAATAAAAATAATATATTTATATATAAAAATATACATTTAAAATCTTCTAAGGCAAGGATTTTATTCAAAGTAGCACTTTCTTAACTTTTGGCTCCCAGCATTCCAAATATTTTGTTGTCTGACCATCCACTGAGATTACCGAATGTCTCTTTACAAAATAAAGGAGAAGTCAAATATCCGCAAGTAGGCTGTACAAACAGTTCTCAGATTAATTAGCCACCCACACTAGTTAACTGAATTGCTTTTTTAGGTTTTACCCAGTACCTCAGTCCTTCCAGCATACAAAACTTGAACGTTTTCCTCAGGGTAGGCAGGTAATACTTATCATCCAGGAAGATGTTACCTCCCAGCATGGTGAGGAAAAGGGTTGACACCCAGCTGTTTACCAGCAGTGCCACTGGAGCACTTATCAGGGGAGGTACCAGCTCACAACTGCCTTAGTGACAAGCCATATGATATTCTGCTCCATGCAATATACTGAAAATTTCTTTGGGTTGGCACCTGTAGAGTGTGACACTGTTTATGTTGCTCACTAATTGCATCACTTAATTTATACATGATAATTATGAAGCTATAAAAAATGTTAATGGATTTAAATTATTTAAGCTACTGTAGGATGTTCAGTGGAAGCAGCTTTCTCTCCTTAATAGGAGATTAGTAGTAACTAGGACTGGAGAGGCAGTAATGCCAGCACCAATGTTATTCAAATAAAGGTGTTCAAGTGGGAAAATTTAGAATTTTGTAACAAGATAGTGGATCTGATACAGAGTTGATCAGGGAACTTGTATTTGGTCTTGAAACTATTATTAAAAGAGAAATGTTAAAATATTCAAGGAAACCTGAAGCAAGGTTTTGAAATTTATAGTCATATCTGAGGTTCTCAAAGACTTTGTCATCAGCTGACCCAAACTGAGATGGGATTTGGTTTTGATGGAGATGGCACACAAAAGGCTCACAGTTATAGGCTAAAAATTCCATTGTAGCTGTTCTCGAGCTTGAGTTCTGTGGCCTTATGCTTCACATAAATACACAAACAGGAGTGGTGGGGAGTGCTCCATTTATTTGGAAATGCATCATATGTTTCTCTACTAATATGGTCAAACTATAAACCCAAGGCCCATGTCCAGTTTGTCAGAATCAGTGGTTTGGAGGAAGGTGGTAGGAAACGACTGTCAGGATATCATCCCAAATACATCAGCTAAGCTTCGCTTTCTGTTGGCTCACAGCCCTAGGCTTAAACTGGGTTTACCTGTGTAGCCTGCAGAGTTGCCCCAAACCTGGCAAGGGCCTCCTGAAAGACTGAAAAATACTTCTTTTTCTAGGTCCCTCAGCTCCAGTATTTGCAACAACACCTGTCGTTCCGCACACACTTGAATGGGAAGTCCCAGGCTCAGCTGAATAAATACTGACCACACTGAAACTGATAGCAAGACTCTGGTTTTAAGGAAGGCAGTATTTCACCAGGAAAGTCTATCGCTTAGTGTCAGAAATGGTAGAAGCTCAGCAAGAGGAATATAAAACTTCTTTGACTGAGGCACTGAAGAGAAGTAGGAAGTTGTTCCACAGTTGTTCCCATACCAGCCCTGAAGATGTAGAGCCACGTACGCAGCAGTCCTCAGATAAGGTGCAGTTGCAATTGCTGTGTGGTGGTGACTCAATTATTGTTGCTGAGAACATTAATGATCTATTTAATGCAGTATCTGTGATGGGTTAATAATTGAAACTCACAGCTCCTACTGCAAGGACATGGCATTTAGCCCTTTACTCATATCAGGGTTTTGGCTGCTGTGCTGGGACCTCTTCCATTAGGATGGCAATAGCTACACATTCCAGGAAAAAGAGAAAAGGCGAGGCAATGAAACAAGCTGGGATAGGCCCATGAAATTTTGTTTTATCTAAAGAACAAAAAGTAACTCTTTTAAATTGCCTTTTGAAATTAGAATGCCATTTGGTTTGTCAGTATGGATTTGTGGATACGCCTGGTGCAGAGAAGTAGAATAACCAGTAGGACTGTACAATGAATTTCCCTAATAGACTCAACATGAAGGAAAATTAATTGGTGCTAAAATAATAGGTCATTTGTGTCCAGCCCTGTAAAGATGATGGGTTTTTTTCTATGCAAGAAGTTACTTTGTGCAGGAGGGAAGCTTACAGACCAAGGGTAAAAATATCTTGGTCTTTGACCTTGTTTGTTGGAGGTTATATAACTTTTCCCAGATAATTATTTTTCGGCATTGATGAAAACCTATTGAGCTGTTATTTAATGCTTAGCTACTGCACTATGCTTTTGAAAAGGAGGTCACAAAAGGATTTTCTCTGTCTCTCATAAAATGGAGTACAACTTTTTGTACTGAGTCTGTTCTCCTTTTCTCAACTCAAGTTTCTAGTGCTTTGGAAATTTTTAGCTTGAGCATAAACTAAAGAAGTTGCTTTCCTCTGAATCATGGAAAAATACACTTGCCTGTGGCAAATCAGTGATAAAAAGGTACAGGTAGAACTGAGATACTTAAACACAACTCATTTAGTTAGTCTCATTTAAGGTGCTTTATCTTACACCTCCATTGTGGTGGAAGAGTAAATTCAACAAAATACAGTTAATTATCTGGGTTTGCTTTGTTCAAGAGCATTTTGCTGTGCCTTCCCCTTAAAAACTGGAAAATCCTGTGAGAAGGAAACTATTGATGCTTCCTACTTATTTCTCATTCAAGGCAGAAACCATCCTGAATGATGTGAGTGCATTTATCTGCTACTAACTACATTTCACAGCAGAAGAGCTGGCAGAAGAAAGAATCATGCCTCTGATTTCACAGGCGCATCCGCTTGATATGATGGTTTTGGTGCGCAGGATTTGCACCTGTGTTTATGCAAATCTTCTTAGTTAATAGTAAAACAGCACAGTCACCACCAGCCAAAAAATAGCAACACCTCCCTGGGAGTGGTGGGCATATCATACTGCGTGGTGGGCACAATGTCTACGTGGCACTGGTTTAGGTTGTTGTTAATGCTCAGGCTGCCTTTCCAGTATATATTTATTTAAGAGAAGATTTATTTAATAAATGTTACGGTCTGATTTCCCAGTAGTTTCAAGGGTAATAAGATGTCTAAATAAAATCCTGAGATTCTGGGAATTTGTGTCCAATTCATGGAATCCGTTTTAGCTTCACCAAACTCTCTTTAAACATTTACATTTATGCTGGTATGCTTTTTGGGGTTCATTTCTCTTAAATCTTAACTGTAACAGGTGGTTGGTTTTCTTCTCTCAGCTTGTTTAAGTTTCTTTTGAGTTTTGTTAAAGACAAGAATACAAAATGCATGAAAAGGGGTAGTGTAGGCATTAAAAAAGTCAGGAATCAGGAAGCTGAGCGGGTCAAATGAGTCAGTAGGAAGAAATTACAGCTACTCCTACATCTCATAATTTTGACTGTGTATTATTCCTACAGATTGGAATTCTCTAAAACAGCTCATTTGAATTTTTAATACAGTCTTCATTGCCAGATAAGGTAAATAATACCATTGTATGCATTATGCAGAAACTTTTGCTTTTTAATCTGGGGTGTTCATTTTGCTATTCATACAACCTGAGCTCAAGCAATGAAGCAATCCTCCTGTCTCAGTAAGAACATTTTGTAGTTCAGCCTGATTTCTGTCAATCTTATTCTCTTAACAAGGGTTTCTTCTGTTGCTCCCAAGTCTTTGACTTCCCCTGAGATAGTGAAGAAAATTGTGCATAGGATTTCTGTAAGCAGCATCTAGATATGAGTCCACTGACACTCATAAGAAAAGTGATCTGCATTCTGTGGGGAAGTGCCTGCTCTGAACAGGAAGCCTTGTCTTACAGTAACCCATGCTCTTTAGGTGGGATGCCCTAGCAGATAAGGATCCAGCTTGGATCCCACCAAACTGCATAACCCTGCCTCAGAGAAGTGTGACCACTAAGAGTGTGCACAAGTGAGCAGAAATAAACTCTGAAGAGAAATAAGAATGATAATATTACAAATGAGGGAGGGTGGTTGGAACAGGACCATCTGGTGTACAAAGATCCAAGAGGGAAAACAGCTAACAAGAATTGTAAATTCTAGAGTAAAGAAAGCAGAGAGCTTAATCTAAGGACTACTTGATGTCACCAAGACACCAGTGTAAGATGTGGATGGAGCTGGTGGCAGAGGGCAGAGCAGCAGCAGAGCGGCTGGTCTGGGGAGCCCCAGGCAGTGGCTCTTCTCCCCCAGTTCACTGGTACTTTCTGCATCAGCAGAGAATGTTTAAGTGCCTTATCAGGGTGGCCAGAGTATCTGAATCCTCTTGTGTTTGTGTGATCTGAGAAATGTCTGTTTCATATTTTTTATTTGTGCTTGTCTTGTCACACTGTGCAGAATCTTTTCATATGATTAAGGGAGCCCAAATGGACTTACCCAGAAGATGCTTATTTAAAAGGTAAATTTAAAATTTAATAAAGTGGTGGTTTGTGAGTTTGGTTTTTTTTTACTGATTGTTATTTATTTGCAAAATTTTCAGGATGTGAATGCACCAAATGTCTGAACTGAGTGATTGCTGAGAACACATTGCTTGAAGCAAGCTGGTAGTACATGCCTCTAGGGTGGAAATGACAGGAGTTGTACTGGGTCAACAAAAATATGTTAGGAATTGTTGTCTTTGACTATGTTAATATGCAGATTCCTGTAATCTGTCAAATTACAATAACTGCCCTTACTACTTGAAAACTGGTCTATGAAAATAGACCCCCCTCTCTTTTTTCCCCCTTTCTTTTAATTTTTTTTCCATTTGGTTATTTAATTCTTCAAATTTGTCTTATGCTTCATGTTAGTACTTCATCAATTATTAACTAAGCCCTCCCCAGCTTCATGTATGTAAAGCAGCTGGTGTGACTTTAGCAGTCCTTCCTTATGTTTTTGAAACCTGGTGATTTACAGCTATAAATGATAACTTTCCCTTTCTTTCCATGCTACTTCTTTTTTTTCCATCACTTAATTTGTAACAGTTGTCTAACAGCGCTTTTATGTTATCTGTGACAAACATATTACATTCACAGGCTTGGGAGTTTGAACTGTTATACCAAGAAAGGTTTCATGCTTGGATTTAATGAGTAGAAAGTCATAGATTAATTCTGGTATGGCTTCTTGGAATTCAGTGTGGCCTATTCATAATGCTGTGCCTAACCTCTTCATTCTTATGGGCCGAGGAAGAAGAAAACGAGGTCTTGGTCTTGGATTTAGATTCTGGAATTTAAAGAGCAACTCAGTGAGACAGCTTTTATTTTGGAGCCATAGTCTGTTCATTTAAATGCTCAGCTCTAGAGGTTTCAGTTTTAGCTGGCACGGCCTTGCCGTTCTGAGCAGCTGTACCCCACTGCTCTGGTCAAACGCAGTGTTGCTTGACGTGGTGTGTCCCGAAGCAGAGCTCCAGTGATGGCCATGACTCAGATGTATTGCTTTCAGTGGCGTGCTTACACTCCCAAAGCACAATCCCTGTAACTCATGTGTGACANCTTCCGCAGGGCACGGGGAGGTACTGAGTGTTAAAGCTCTGCTTTAATTCTTGAGGGTGAATTTCTACTGGGTGACCATTTCAATGACACTGCTTTTCTTCAAGACTTGGAGCATTGTCCAACAGCCTGAACTATGCAGTGCTTGTTCATGTGGCTGTCAGAGGTTAATTGCCATGGTGCTCATTCATTCTGGTATAGGCTGCACACATTTTTCAAGCAATCAATTCTATTTTTCAAATGCATTCTGTTTTTTTTACTGAGCTCTCTACATAATCTGTTTAAAATCTATTGCATGAAGTTCCTTTTTCCTTTCCTGTCATCAAAACAAATAATTTGTGGCATCGATAGTAAATTCTCCCCAACCTGCAATTCAATATCAGACTGCAGCTCAGCTCCACCAGATACTTTTGGGTAATGGAAAGCACATAAAAAGTTGATTTGGGTCTGTTTCATAAAATTTCTATGTATGTCCATATGTACCTATACATTTAACTGACTCTGAACTAAATATTTATGTTGTGTTTGATTGCCGAAGACACAGATCACATCTGAGAGACATGACATGGATTTCTTAGGTTTCGGGTTTTTTTCCAAGAACAAAAGATTCTCATTTGCCTTTAAATTTTCTGGGAACTTGTACCTATTAGAAATGGCATCTTCCTTTTTTTGGATCAATTGCATATCACAGGTGAGAGGAAGAAAAGGGTTTCTTCTTCTTCAAGTGAATTGCTACAACGAAGTTAATGCTGAGATCTAAGTTCTGAGTTTTAAGTTCAACTGAGTGCCAGTTAATAGGTGTTCAGGACTTGATTAAAGTCCTTTTTCCATGTTTTACTCCCAAATGATTTGATCACCTGTGTAGCATGGTCATACTTGCATGTGAATGTGCATATGTAATACTAGACAATATTATTCTAGAAAAGGGATTTATTTCCTGCAGGTTCTGCTCTTGATGGATTTTGAAAGAAAGTAAGTGCCAAAGATAACAAAGAAGATAAGTAATTTTTCACATAAAACAGGAACTTTTTAAAGAATCAAGCATGTTAGTGGTGACTGTTGTACTTCAGCTTAAGGCCACCACATAAATTACATGTGAAAAATTACTTATGGAAGGTTATGCACACCTGTTTGTGTCAGTGCTATGAAATATTAATTTCAGTGTAGCTTCTGTCTAACTGAACATATTGAACCCTTCTTGAAACCCTTGAAAGTTATTTTAGGGTATTCTTTGAGTTTAGGCAGACTAATAATTCTTCCCTATCTTTGTTTACAGGTGGTTGAGGCAAACTTGTTATGTTATCCCTCCCAATAAACCAGTGTCAATGATCCCCACTGAAAGCATCAGTTAAACTTCCAGAAAATTCAGGGGACATTGATTTGCTTTTCTACATAAATTATATTCCATGCTGAGGTTAGAGACAGAACTCCATTGACTGGTTTATTTAAAATGAAGTTGTAATGCATAATGCATTCCTGGTCACTTAATTTTGTAATTTCCTTGGAAGATTTTCTGCATCCTATGTATTGAACTGCCTGTTCTTAAAAAATTTGCTAAAATATAAAAATGACAGTGACCAAGTTTGAATCAAAATACAACATTGGTGATAAAAAAGCTGGTAGGATGTATTACACTATAGGCATAAACAAATAAATCTTCCTGAGTATAAATTACTGTAGCTGCATTGACCAGTCCATCTGCTCCAGCATGTCCCAGAACATTACTATTTTTTTAAGCGTATCTATGCTCTTAGGAGGAATGTAAAAATCTGAAGTTGTAAATATACTAGTAAATTTGAAGCAACAAAGATTTATTGTAAATCCATAGTAGAAAGGTGTCATTGCAAATTATAGACAGCATGTATTTGAGCTGTGTCTCTTTCACCCTTTCTCTTTGCTGGACATTTCTCTTATACACCCTGTTGATCAAGAGCTACTGTAAGATGCCTGCATATTGAGGTAAGTCCTCCCCCAACCCCACAGCCCCTCTCTTCCACTCACCATCCATCCCAATCGTCAGCCCCACCATTCCACCCCACCTCAAAAACCAGGAAATTATTACAGTGAAAATATTTGGGTGGACTGTCTGGAGTCTGTGATTTAACACATTACCTAATCCATGTTTTCGGTTGTACTGATGAGAAGATGACACTCAAGACTCTGGATTCCGGGTGATGTTTCTTCTGTTAGGTCAAAACCAGCAGTGATTCCTTCCAGAATATGCAATATTTCTGTGAGGCTTTGCAGTGGAAGAAAAATATGCCACAGGTGCATGGAACACCTCTTAACACACTGCATTTTGCAGCACAGTTTGTGGTCTCCATGTGTTGCCCACAGCATTTGGGAGCCAGATTCAAAGCTCAAGGCAAAAGAGGAATTCAGCTCAAACTGCTTTCTCTCCTGGCCTTGACTGCGTCTGGTTGATGTACATTATTAGTGCTTGGCCTTTGAGTGACATAAAACCCAGCTGATGAGAGCTTTTTTGTTATTCTCCTTCTAATTTCACACAGATGATTTGAGGAAATGTGATACCAGATTTCAGGTTTCAGATGAGTAGTGATCTTCTAAGGAAAGAAAGTGGGTTTTTTCCCAATGCTAATATGGAGCATACTGCTTCTTTGCCCTTCCTTGCTGTTTGGCTTTCTGCTAATTTTATGCTTTAAGGATGTATTTATATTCCCTTTGCTAAGCATAGACTGAGAGGTATCTTCTTTGACCTTTTTTTTCCCTGGGAAAATGCCCAGTTATGACACATGGCAGTGTTGTCTTCCTCACCTTGCAGCTGGCCTGAAAAACTGGTTTCTGAAAACAGTGCACATCTTCTCTTTGAATTTTAGTGATCTCAGTCAGGTGGTGTTAATCCTGGCAAGCTACAAGTGTTTCATTTTCCAGCTGTGAGAATCCTTCTGGAGAACTGGGAAAACTCCATGGAAACTGGGAAAAACTTGAAAATATTCTTGCCTTGAACTGGAGTTGTATTTCACGAAAAGTATTTTAAACCATTTTCCTCCTTGTTTCTAAGTCATTAGAACTCGTTATTTGTCGTTCATCAACTCACAATTAATTAATAGAATTGCATAATAATTACCAGACTACACCGTGATACAGATCATGGCATAGCTGATCATTTCGTGTGCTGTTCCAAACAAGTATTCTTCTCCTGTGTTGGATGTAGTGATGACATTTTTGTCAGTGATGATGCTCCATGATTTGTAACTAGCCCCTGATGACAGCGAATGACTGCCTTCTGGAGATTTCCTGCAAGCATCTCCAGGGTTTAGGAGATGTTGGCAGATGCTGCTTTTGGCAAGAAGCAGAAGGAACATGGTAAGAAATAACAAGAACCTTGTGTATGCCCTATATCTGATAATGATACGCTCCAAAACTTTGAAGATTCCTGACAGAACGCTACATAACTGTGTTCATGCTTAATAACTTAAGTTCTATAAAACAAATATAAAAATAAGGCTTTTGAAGAACTTCATTCTGTGGGGAGAAAAGTCCTGGGTCCTCACTGTTCCCACAAAGAGAGTACAAAATGAGGCTTTCTTTGGTGCCAGGGGAGAGACAAGGTGATGCACAAAGGTAACCAGAGGTGACCATGGTGTACATTTTTTATTGGAATTTGGAAAAACTGTACCATAGTGCATTTGATCTGCAAGACAGGCTTTCTTTTGTGTTCTAAGTCTTCAGTATGAATTCAGTATGTATTTGTTTGAAGAAGGATGCTGAATATTTGCAAGATGGTGAAGGTAGATTAGAAATAGCTGGTGTGGAATATTGTACCCACACTACCTAATATGGAGTGATGTTTTTGTTTTTTCTGGGTTTTTTTCTTATCTTTATGCCAGCTGTCTAGCTATTCTTTCCTTAGTGTGTTCATCTGGGCAAATCCAGACTGGAGTTTCCATGGTATTGTCACGTAAGAATCTAATCCAACACATTTTGTATGTGTGAGTAATGCTCATCTGTATTAATGGTCCTGCTGGAAACACGAATGTTACTCATGGGAACAAGTCTTGGAAAAGCAGATCTAGACTTATTCTGCCGAAACTGGAAATGTGGGTGAAAACTCACTGGGATACAAGCTTTGCCTCCTAATACAAACTGTGAGGTGGTGGGAGGAGCAAGACATGGTCTGAGTGCCCTTCCTTATCTGGTGTTTCTCAAAACTTGTTATGGCCATTCCTCTGCCATCCTGAAGATAAATTGCCTTTGCTTTAGAGCATCTTACTGGAAGGGGCTCAATGCAATTGCAAGTGACAACTCTCTGGTAAGAGCAGTAATGTTATACTGAATCCTCTCCAGAGGAACCCTCTCTTTTGGCTATACCAAAAGACTTTCTAATCCATGGCCTGGCAGTATTTGTTCTTTTTTTTATTCTGTTCAGCCAGCTTCCTTCCACCTGGTATAGATGTGATGTGTTCATCTGAAGCAGATGAATAATTTCTCCTTCATTAAATTTTAGAGGACTGGAGACCCAGCTTGTTTAGAATGCTACTAATTTGGAGCATTTTGCTCTATTTTCTAATACATGGGATTGCTGGCTACAAAAGGGCACACATGAAAGAAGCCCTTGACAAGGAACCTGCTTGACTTGTTCGTGGCAGAGAAGTCAGCCTATGTGAAAACTTAACTATCCAGCCAGTGGTTCTTGGGAAGACGCTCCCCAGAGTCTCCCAAGAATAGTGGGGGCACAGCTTCCACACTTAGCACCAGGAGCTCAGTCTTTCTGCAGGGATCTGGCTTTCTGCAGAACAGCCTCTGGAGACAATGATACAGTCCCTTTGGCATCTGTTCTAAAGCACAAGAGCCTTTGTGTAGGACCTTATGGAAGAATGCAGAAATCTCTGTGCCAAGAGGTGAGATCACAAAGTGTATTTAAAATAACAACAGAAAATGGCCATCTCTAGGGGCAAAGGTGTCTTAAATATACTCTTGAGCAGCATAGAATCCTCTTTTGGCTACAAATGTGCAGTAGCTGCTAAATGTTTTAATGCTTGGACACTATTTATACTGGTTTTAGGCAGCTCCTCGTTAGTAACAGCCACACAGAGGAATGAAATATTCATGTTGTGATAGACCACACCACTTTGAGAGAGTATTTGCCAGAACTTCTGCTGTGCTTTTGGCTTGGCTCTTAGTAAAAACAAAATCTGTAAACCCCTTTTATTGTTGGAGTTTTATGCAATGGCCATTCTTGCAATCTGCTCTAATCACAGAGGAGTAAAGAGAACTAACTGTCTATGAATAAAGCAGGAAAAACCCTGAAGATTCAAATATTCCCCAAAACGTGATTTAAACTNCAGCGGAGGATGGGTGTTCACTGCTTCTGACCAGAGGCTTTTGTTGGCCTTACATCCAAAACCTTACTCCTCCCCACGGGACTGGGGAAGTGTGCAAGCCTGGCAGTAGTAAGCCTGGAGCTATAGCCTCCACCTGAATCTGCTGATCTAAGCCCTGCCATGGAGAGCCCTCTCTTCCACTCTTATCACTTCCCAGATGCTTTGANTTGATGGTGAGGGTCCCCCTCCAAAAGCACAGAATCAAATGGATTGATACATGTTTGGGCAGGTGGGAACACCCAGGTTCTTCCCTTGACGGGGCAAGTTTGACACTTTCTCTTGCAAGACTTTGGATCAGTTGCATCACATTGCATCACTTCCAGGGCTTGTGTTCAGGGTCTGGGGACCCCTTGGGGTGGGGGGTGACACCCNTCACTGCTTCTGACCAGAGGCTTTTGTTGGCCTTACATCCAAAACCTTACTCCTCCCCACGGGACTGGGGAAGTGTGCAAGCCTGGCAGTAGTAAGCCTGGAGCTATAGCCTCCACCTGAATCTGCTGATCTAAGCCCTGCCATGGAGAGCCCTCTCTTCCACTCTTATCACTTCCCAGATGCTTTGAACAAGTGTCACTTTTCTTGTCTCTATCAACGTACAGTCCAGGGCCTCAGTCAGGATGCCCATTCAGGGTCAAGTGGTCTTCAGTGCAGCTTTCTTTAAACAGGTTTGCTATAATAGGCAGAAGTCCTTCATAAAAATTGTTAAGCCATAAACCATAACATTTCAGTCTCCAACACCAGTTTCATTTAGTTAGTCTCTGCCAGCTCCTGCATGTACATTGCAACAACCCCAGTCAGCACTACAGGCTTGGGTCAGAGTGACTTGAGAGCTGCTCAGCAGAAAGACTTGAGGGTGCTGGTGACAACTAGCTGGAGATGAGCCATTGTGTGCCCAGGTAGCCAAGAAGGTCAGTGGCATGTACCAGCAATAGCATATCCAGGAGAACCAGGGCAGGATTTGTCCCCCTGTACTCAGCACTGGTGAGGCCACACCTCAAATCCTGTGTCCAGTTTTGTGCCTCTCACGAGAAGAAAGGCTTGGAGGTGCTGGAGTATGTCCAGAGAGGGGCAACAAGGCTGGTGAAGGGTCTGGAGCACAAGTCCTGTGAGGAACAGGTGAGGAAGCGCAGGTGTTTAATCAGGAGAAAAGGAGGCTTAGGCAGGGCCTTGGTGATCTCTACAACTGCCTGAAAGATGGCTGTAGTGAGGAGGGGGTTGGGCTCTTCTGCCATGTCTCAAGTGAAAGGGTGAGAGGAAATGTCTCAAAGTTGTGCCAGGGAAAGTTACAGTTAGATATTAGAGCTTTTTTTTCACTGGAAGCGTGGCTAGGCATTGAAATAAGTTATGCAAGGATGTGGTTGAGTCACCACATCTGGAAGAGTTCTAGAGTCATCTGGATGTGGCACTTGGGGGTATGGTTTAGGGGTGATTATGGTGGTGCTGGGTTGATGGTTGAATTTGATGATCTTGAAGGTCTCTTTCAACCTTGATGATTCTGTACTTACATGTACTAACACATTTTTCTTTAATTTGAGCCACCATTGAACTACCGTCTGGTAATTTGCTTTGGAGAACAATAAAAACCTTTGTTGTGTTGGTGCAAAAGAGTATTAAAAAAATCAAGCCATGACATAAAGTACCACAGTCAAGATATAAGGGGGAAAAAAAAAGGGAAGTAGGTAGAGAAACAAATACACTTTTTCTTCAGCTGGACTGGTCATACTGGTTCTGGAAGTGTAATAAAAACAAAAAACAACCCTTCCAAGTCAATAAGACTTTCTTTTCTTTTTAATGTCTTTCAGAAGTTAATTCTTAGAGAGGAACACCAGTGGGGAAAAAAAATTGTCAGTGTAGAAGCATTTACATAAGGTGTGAAGATCTGTTTTTTGCTACCTGTGATCCAAAGGCTGTACTGAATAGATGATGGGCTTATGCTTAAGACAGTGGGACAACACTCAAAGATGTCTGATACATCTGATGTCATGCCTTTCAACTTGTGGTTTGTTGGATACACTGCTGTTGAATTTCATACCACTTTTAGTTCCCGTGTTAAATTGACCGATGTGTACCACTTCTACACTTCAGCACTATTAAGAGAGCACTGTCCATATTTATGAGCATACATATTCATCTTGGTGCCTCTTGTGTTCCTCCTCTGCAACTGAGTTCTGTTTTTTGTGACATGACCCCTTTGTCCTTGCAAATTACAAAGTTAGGTTCTGTTACAGTAAGGACATCTCTAATCACAGTGAAGATTGAGATTAGCCTTGCAAGAAGTGTTTGTGGATCAGATACTTTGATCTCAGAGATTCTCTGAAAGAATCCTGTAAGTGCCCTGCCAGTGTGGAAGTAGGCACAGTCATGCTCTGTCTTAGTGTTCTTCCAAAATGGGTCAAAGAGGTTATGTATTAATTTCTGTCCTATTATTTCTCTGGAGTTCTGTTGCTCAGAGCTTGGACAAAAATGCGTGAGATGTCAGGCTTTTCTTCTATTCTTTGTTGTTTATTATATTCTTATCTATGGCTCAGCTGTACCGAATGTGCTCCTTTGATGACAAGGTGGAAAATGGCTCCAAGTTCTTACTTTCAAGGTTATTTAAAGCCTAATTTACCCAATTAAGAATTGCCAAGTAATATTTTTTTACTTATAACCCAATAACTAACTATTCATGGTCCGCATTGCGGGACTTTTGACCCAATAATAGAACACGGTTTGCGAAGGTTTGCGAATAGAATAGGTTTGCGAAGAAGAAAGAAGTAAAAACCCACTCCCCAAATCCTCCATATTACATCTATTACATTACATACATCTATATTACTATATTCCATAAACCATTACATATTCCTCCCAGTGACATTACTTTAATTACACAGTAACAATCTCAGTGTTATCCCACAACTTAGGAGGTTTTTCCCAAGGCCTCAGGTAAAGTGTAGCGAGGTTTTGAAGTTCATTGTCTGTCAGAACTGAAAGATTGGAATTATCTAAACCCAGGGTTCCAACAATTATGCTGTGCTTTCCTAACCCAGAACATCCCCCAGCACCTTTACCTGTCAAGGTCCAACTCTCCACATCCTCTGCTTGGGTAGTTTTATCTCCTTTCTGTATGACTCGTGTATACCTTTCAAAAACTCATTGAATGTACTGTATGAGGGAGAAATCTGTTATTTTCATTGTTCCTTTCAGGAGTACAGGATGTCTCACAGCAAAGTCTAAAACAGGGGGTTAATCTCCCTGTGGAGTGGGGCAGTACAGACGCCTCCACTCCCAGTGCTCTGCACAGAATACAGAGAAGGAGCACCTGCTGACTTCTAATGTTTGCCAGGAGATGCTGGTGGAGGCAAGTGACTTCAGTGGAAAAATGCACTGGAGGATATACACAGTATATCTGTAAAACAGCTTGCCAGACCCTTTTGTTTCAATATAGGCTAGCATAAGAATGAGAAAATAAAAGCTCTTAATTTGAGGAAAGAAAAGGAGAAACAAGCCCAAAGATTCTTATACTAAAAGCAGATGTAGGGGAGGTTTATGGATGAAAAAGTCAAGTTAGACTGTCAAGACCACCTAAATACTAGGGCAGATGAAAGTTTTGAGTAGAAAAATCTTTTTCTGTTTTTTCAATACAGCTATTTATGAAAACAGTCACGATTGCTTAATAGTGTGTAAAATTTTGGCTGGATGGATCTTTTACTGGTATGAGCTGTTTTGCTCCACTGAATCTTTCCCTCCTGGCCTTCTTATTCACTTATTCACTTATGGAGTATAAATTCATGAAANTTGCAATAGCAGTCCCTTGAAAATTTATATGATAGCTATTAAACTTTTGACTAATTCTGACTTGACAGTTTTTTTGAAAAAAACCCAATGAAAGTTGATGAGAGGTTCTGCAGAAAGATTTACCAGCTCTTGTTAGCATAAATACGGCTTGGTGCAAAGAAGGCAGCATTTTCAGAATAAGCTGTGCTCAGGAAAAAATGCTGTTGATATACGGGAGAGCAGACATATAGATTGGACTGGAAAAATAATAATGATGTAAGAACAGTGGTACATGGGCTTAGTGATTAAATGGGATAAAGATAAATGTTTGGTTGGAATTTCTCACATGAGTTTGTTTCTTTTGTTTTTCTTTTTATTTTGTCTTTCTGTTTGAAGTCCAACAACTTTTTCAGATATGCTACAGAAAGCTGATATATCTTTGAAAAGAAGATTTGCTGTTACCCAGGTGGAAAACTTCATGTGTAAACACCGACAAGGAATACTTCCATGGAAAGTATAGTGCTTAATGCTGTGCTTTTATGACTGGCTTTACTGGTTGTGCATTGGGTGTTTGTATACTCTGACTTAGATCACAGAATAGATGGTTTTCTCAGTGCAAACCATACTTGGAGTCCCACCTCTGACTACCCTACTACAGTGAGCACTAAAGAAAACACTTCAAATGAGCAGTGGTCTGCTGCTGCATAGATAGGACTTTAGGACAGCTACTTCTAAGGTTTTTTAACAGAACAGCATTGGGGATATAATATAAATATAAAGAACACACTTCAAGGCTTCAAGGGCCAAGTGTTTTGATCATGGAGTGTGGGAAGTTGTCCTCTGCAGAAGACGACGCACGCACGGGTCATGAAAGGATGTGAAAGGATGAAGTGGTTGAAAGGCACTACATCTGCCCACAAGTGAAGGAAAGGCAAAGCACTTAAGTGGGGCAAGGTCCCCACAAAATAGAAAGCAGAAAAACTGCTGGCTGTTGATATGCAGCTGCTAGCCCCTGACCAGCTCACAGAGTGCAGGTGGATGTTTTTTCTCCGTGCTACATGTTCTGCCACCGGATCGACGGCATGCCCTTCTCCATTGTTTCATTTGTTTTAATTTGTTTTATTTCTGTAGCTGGTATGAATGCTTTAGTCTACTCCACCTCTCTCATTTTTTTCGGACTGTTTGGCACCATAATCTGCTATAAGCAGAGATAACAGAATGCTTGAATTTTTCCTATTTGTTTTTACAGCTCATTTCTAGCTCTCCATAAATTTTTTAAGACGTCTGATAGATAAAGTATGCTTTTAAGTTTGCCTGGCCTGATTTCTAAAAAATACTTGGAAGGGATTACAGGACACTGAATGTCTCTATAACTTACAGCATGCTAAAAATTCTTTTTAAATTTATGAGGGTTTAAATTTTTTAAATGCTGTTTCTTAGTAGTACTCTTTTGCATTACTGCTTAGAAACAGACAATTCAATGGCTGTATTACTAAGAAGGTCTGTTGCCTCAGTTATTTTAAATAGCAATTGACAATGAAACATTAGAACAGCACTATTACAGAGATGAGAGAAAAGAAGAATGAGCAACTTTCAGGTTTTTATTATGTAATTTTGGAAAAGTTCACATATACACCTATTTCCTCAATACCTTTGCATTTCATGAGCATTTTATGTGCATTTTTTCACATTAATTGTGCAAAATATACCTTACTATGCATTTTTCTTCTTAAACTCTAATAATAGAAGGTGCCTCTTGTATCTTTGAAAAAATGAATGACATATGTGGAAATATGAAGACTTGTGAAGACCTGAAATGTCTTAACTAAAGAGTTTTTTTTTTGCTGAATGGAAGAACCTTGTTAGCATGCATGAATCCTAAACTTTTTATGTTCACTAAATCAGAGATAAAGGTTTAACAAACAAATGTTACTCATTAGACATATTCTCACTGCCATAAATTTTCTAGTTCCTTTCAGTTTTGTTTTTTGAGCCAGGATGATTTACATTTTTTTTCTGTTTAAATCAAAGTTTCTTTAAAATAATATCAGATGTAACTGAAGCCTAGTTATTCTTAAAAGCTGTGTAAGGACATCTGTCCCAGAGTAAGGCAGGCATGCTATGACAATTCTTCTGAGAGTGAAAAGCCAAATATAAAGTAATAAAAATAAACTAATTTTAATAGTTTGCATGCAGTAAAATGATAATATTAAATTTTACTATGATTTTACTGGACAAATGATAACAGATCACATGACTAGTATTTTTAAAAAGCCATCAAGTTCAATTTACTGACTAAATTCTCTGGCAATCAGTCAGGTAGATAGGCATACAATGAAAACTTGACTTCCACACTATCTTTATCATAAGGTGGATTTGTTTCAAACTAGGCAAAATGATAACTCTGATAATTAAACTGTTAAAAATATTTTTAAAAATAATCAAATAAATGGAAACAATAGGGAAATCTCATTTCCCCGAGATATTTACACTAGATGAACCATTTTGATTGCAAGGCAAACTGGTGCAGGACTCCATCTTAACTTCCTTTTTCCTTGTTATTACATGCCAAAACTCAAACTAATTCTCTATTGTGGACACATTTCATCCCCTAGCTACCTGCAGCTGTTGGTTGTGACTGTACGAACCTGAGGCTGCTGGTTGCAGTAATTTGTTTGTTGTGTGGCCACGGTGAGTAGTGGCTGCTCAGGCTCCCATCCCACTCTGAGCACCCCAGTGATAAGACAGCTGCCAAATAACCTCCTGTGTACTTTGGACAGAAAGAAATCTCAGTCTGAAAGTGTTTCTCCATGCCTCATTTTTGTTTGTCTTGTCACTACAGCAACAAGGAGTTGTATTTTTTATGGTTCTATTATATATATATTTTTTTCTGCTGATGACCTTGAACTTGTAAATTTTGGTTTCAAACTGGTTTAATAGACACAACTCCCTGTTTCATTGAAAATAAATCTGAATTCTCCTGACATTAAAACCAATAATTTTATGTGGGTTAAGGATAAAACAAAAGCCTGATGTGGGAGAGAAAAGAAGAAATGGATTGCGTTGGATTTGCGTCTCAGGTCTGCTGAGTTTATCTCAGACACAATATTCTTAAAGATATCTCTTGTCAGGAATGAAAAAATAATCAGTTTTTAAAATATTTTTTAAGCAGAGACAATAGCTAGACTTCAACCTATCTTTTTTTCCAAGGTTAGCAGACTATGTTTCCAGAAATTATATTTTACTGCTAACAAGTTTAGAAGTTCCTCACTAGCCAATGTAATGTGTGTCATTACACTGGGGGTTGTTGTGGTAGTACCCTCGCTGATTTATAAAAATTCTATTACTCCAGATCTATGGAAATAAGAACCCTGCTTTGCTAGAGGCCCTGCTCTGTATGAAAGTCTGGATGATGAAAAACAATTCTCCTCAGTTACTGTAGTGAGAACATTTATTTACATGTAAAACACAAACATGCAACTGAAATGCACTGACAGAAAAATGAGCATTTAAGTGCCAGGCTACAGACTGTCAAATCAAAGCAAAATGAGAATTGGGTAGATAAACTAAACTAAATTAACAACGTCAAAGCTTTCTGCGGGCTGCAGTCAAAATCCTTGTGTGTGAAATAAACACTTGAAATCAATACAAATGTCGTGCTGCAAGGGTGAAAACACCATGGGGGCGTCTCATTTCTTCTGGCCTTCCCTGACAATGCTCTGCTGTGTGGGTGAAGAGCTATGAAGGAAAAGAGCATGTGCTCCAGCTGGAAGTGAGGGGGCTGCACAAAGGGCAAGGCTGTTTCAGTCTGGTGTTTCAGCTGTGCTATTGTACAAAGGACAATCCTGCTTTGCACAGGGAAACATCAGGTGACAATCTCAAAAATTGCCACTGCATTAGTCTGAATCAGGTTCTCTTGTAATATCTGCACACTGATTTCTGTAACTGACAACAGTAGCCCCTTATTTTCTTCCTTTTTAGAGGCATGCAAACTATGGTAGTGAGGGGGATATAGTCAGGATATTTAGCATCAGTTTTTAATGTTTCAATGCAGCAGCACTGAAATACATCTGCAATTTCATATGAAAACTATATAAACAAACAAGGCATGGTTAGTAGCCACTGCTTGAAGAAAGCTTGACTTTTATAGTTTAAGCAATTTCACTCCTGTTAAACAGAGAGTGCATGTCATGGATTTGATAATTTATTCTATAATTTAATTCCTGTAACACTGCCAAGCTAATAAAAACATATTGCTGCCTTGCAAATTATAAAGAGGCTATTCAAGTGACCAGTATCTGATGCTGATGTAGAGTTGCCGTGGGAAGACCTGATATTGGAGATTGAAGTTAGTACATTTGTAATTCAAGTTCTTTTTAACAAGATAACTGCAGTGTTAGTGCCAATGTGTAATGGTTAAATATGGAGCTATTGTTAGCTCTGTATTTCACGCTTCATTTTAGCAGCTGTTCCAAAAATAGACAATTAGACTAATGCTGAATATTTGTTCATGTAATGAACAAAATGTAATGTATGTTGTAATTTATGGTAAGTTTTACGTGTTTCATAGAACTTAAACATAATCCTTTCAAGCTCATTGTGGCTCCACGAACTACTCTTTAAAAAAATCAGGGTTTTTGAGGTAGTTAACAAGAGGTCTACAGGGTGGGCTCTAGAGTGCAGTTGTCCTTTCCAGCAAAACGCTTGACACATTTGGAAGAGAAGCACAACTTCTTCTGAGCCTTTTTGTTCAGAGCACTGACACTAAACACCACACCACAAAAACCCCATGAGAGCACCTTCCCATCCTGCGCAGGAGAGGAGTACAAAAGCAGCTCCACAACTTGGAGTGGGTTAATGGCATACATGCAGACGATCCGGCGCTCTGCAAGGGGACAATGTAGGAATGCCGTGGTGAAAGGGACTGAACCCGCAGAGGCTGCTGCCCTTCAGATTAAAGATGTTTCTCCAGGGAAGTTTGGCTTAGGGTTTAGTTCACACTTGTGAACACTGGCCATCTGTATGAAAATGGGTAAAAATCTTCCAGTGAATGGGGTTAATTTTCATGTCAAATGAAGGCAGAATTACAAGTATGTGGTCTCTTCTCTCTTTATAAATGGTAATGTTGATTTATTGGGAGAAGCACAATGGCAGGAGAACATCTTTTCCCTTGTTTTTGCCATAGATTTCCCCTGAGTAAAACCTGTTATTTAGTAAAAATGTAATGTATTTTCCAGACTGTTTAGTCTGTGTGGTAAAGTAAAAGCTTTTTGTTTTTTTCAAATATTTGTTCTTTATAACCTTTATCTCCCTTTGTGAGGGCATCAGGGACAGCTTTTTAAAACAATAATCTTTCACAACCTTGTGGCATAACCTTTGAATGAAGAGGTGTGTTTGAGAATAATTGGGGCTGGTATTCATCATAGGCTGCTGAAGGAATAGAAAATTTTTATAGGCATGGTTAAATTCTCCTGAATAATAGAAACATAATGTAATATAAAATTCTATCTATTTTCTGCCACTGTCAGCTAAATTCAGGAGCTATACACAGGATGGATTATCCTGTTACAACTGTAAGCAGACTCTCTGTGTCCTGTTTTATGCATGATGAACTGCAGAATGGGGGTTTATGAAGTATCCTCAGCTTTTTGGCATAATGAAATAGGAACTTTGGGACTTTGATTTTAATTTTTCAAATTTCTATCTTATTGCTTTGGGCTGACAGCTGGTGTAGTGACAGCATTTCTACATTCTGTATCTACACTGTGAAGGACTAAGTTACACCCTCTCTCTCCTTTAATATCTCACAATCTCTAAGCAAGGTACAAACTGTTCCATAACAACTCTTAAACACTGGTCTTTGGCAAAGAAGGGAAATACACACCACCTCTCTTCAATGACTGGAAAAACATTGAGTCAAAGTGAATCATTCATTCCCCACTGAGCACAAGGCAAGATAAACACCTGTACACTGCAAATACCCAAACCAGCTTGATAGAAACCTGTCTTTTTCTGTGACTAGAGCAGACAGCAATACAGCAGCAACAGATGGTGGTAAAATATGCTCCAGCAACTGCTTCTCTTCCCAGCATTCGTTGCACATCCAAGTCATGAAAGAAGACAGCAAACACAGGAAACCTCTCTTCTTCAGTTGCTATAAGAGGAGTAATCTTATTTCTCTATTAGTGGTTAGACCACCTATTTAATCTTCCAGGATGCTATGAGACTTCTATAGGTAGCTGTCTTCCTACTGATGGTGTGGGAATCTACCCCATGAGGAATGTTTTCAGTAAAGATGAAAAAAATATTTTAAACTTTTGGCTATGGCATCTGTTTGACTGGTGGACATGTCAAGATCCATTACTGGCAGCGCCAGCAGGAGGTTAAAAAGGGTCTTGAGTTCAGAGCAGGATCTAAAATATGGGCTCTCTTCTCAGGTGTTTCTGCCATCAGCCCATGTGTGAGGATTTTTCATTTTCTGTTCCTCCAGACGTAAGAACATGACTGACATGAGTAAAGAAGGTGTTAAGTTAGCAATAGAGGTATTCTTTTGCTCTTTCATCAGCACTCTGTTACTATACCATTGCTTTGGAGGAATATTTCCCATTGAGGTAGGAATTGACCAGCTAACAGGATTACAGCAAAAGGGAATGGAAAGTTGAAACTACTGTCTGAGAAATTGCACTGCAGTTATGATTTGTCTCCAGTATAGTTTTACATTGCAGAACTAGGTCTACCCAAGAAGAGCTTTATTCTGTCAGTAGTAACAAAACTGTTATTAGTACTTTAAACTCCATTTGAAGCTGGTTTGTGTATTTCTAAATTGCGCAGGAATTTTCAGTGACCCTCAAAATGTGTATTTGGATCCTGCCAATAACACATCAGTACATATTATTCCAAGATGGCAAGTCAGTGTATTCCTGGAGAAGGAAGGAGAAAGGTTGGGGGGAAAAAAAGCGGGATGTAGAGGAACATGTAGCTACATGTTGCTTAGGATAGGGAAGGGTCAGTGATGATTTTGTGTGTCATGGGGTGGGAAGGGTTTAGGAGCTCTCCTGGCACAGGAAAATTGATGTATGGTGGGTTGACCTTGATTAGATGCCCATCAAAGTCACTCTATCAGATGAGTGGGGGAGAGAAGATGTAACAAAAGGTTTATGGGTCAAGATAAGGACAAGGAGACATCACTCCCACTTACAGTCACAGGCAAAACAGACTTGAAGGGGGTAAATTAGTAGAATTTATTACCAATCAAATCAGAGCAGGATAAAGGGAAATAAAAACTAAATCTTAAATCTCCTTTTCCCCCACCTCTCCCTACTTCCCATGTTTTACTCCTGAATTGTCTAACTCCTTCTCCAGAGTGGAGCAGTGGAGCAGGAGGATAGGGAATGGGGGCTATGCACAGTTCATCACATGTCTCCCGTGTTCCTGCGACCTCAGTGGGAGGCTGCTCCTGCTGACAGGATTTGTCTGAACAGGACCGGACTGTCAGAAATTTTCTGGCAGAAATTTTTCTAACAGGATTGTCAGAAGCTCAGGCAGGATCATCAAGCTGTAGAAGATCTGCACCACCCTCTAGACTTGCTGCTCCTGCCAGTGGTGGACAGATGTCACAGGAAAAGCCCCTCTTCTTCCAACCTTCCACCAGCTTCCATGGCAGACAGCCAGGCTGGGTTGGGGAGGGTAAGATCAGCTTTGGGCAGGTGGGGTTTAACAAATGGTGGCTTTCTCTCTCTGTCTCAGAGCCTGTTTCTGTTGCATGACAGTCGATAGCAGGGCCAATGCCACCTCACTTCTCTCGCCAGTTTGTTACCAAGATTAATTATACAGCTTTTTAAAAAGTTGCAGCCATTCCCGAGCAGCCTTTGAGCTTTTTCTTGGTCTAGATGTCTACTGTGCAACAGCCAGGATGTAGGGGGATATTTAATTTCAGATACAGTTTTGTGGCCAGCCAAGTGAGGTCGGCATGCAATGTGCTCAGGGGCACCTGCTCTGCTGACAGTGAATCCCAGAGAAGCTACTAGGATTTGTGTCTGACCTGGAATGCTGGGTCTGTATTTGGTGTATATAGCTTCCCAAGCAAGATGAAGAAATTCTGCAAGGAACCAGGACTTTCCACAAGGCTCAGATATGAGCACTCAGCTCTAATACACAGGATGAAGGCTTCCAAATTCAAATGCACTGCTCACATCTCTTCAGCAGCTTCTGGTACGGGTTCAATTGGAAGAGTCTCACTGAAAGAGCAGTGCTGTTGAGTTCATAAGAATTTTAATGAAAATGAAGGCTCGTGTTCACTTTTTGGTCATCTGGTAGTAAATTAGATTTAATTCATGTCATCTGATACACAGTTTACAAGTCTGAGTTGCCTTCAAGTGATTACTTTCAGCTACCCCTGCACACTAACCTGAGTTTTCAGTTGTCTTAAAGTGTTCCAGAGTTGTGGATTGAGCTATGCTTTGCAGATGATCCCTTTGCAAGGACTTATGATTTTGGTCACACTTTTGAAAATCCTGTCCCTGCATCTGGCAAAATAGATCCTTGGACATCAAAGCTAGAACTGTTAGTGCTTAGATTCCTCCCTACAGTACTGATGAAGACCAAAAGAGCTAGAGCATGCTTTTCAGAAGTGGATGGTGCTTTTCTTCTATGACTCTTACCCTGTAGCAGCTATGTCCTGTTACTTCTAATTCTAAATTAATCCTTTGAGCACGTCTCTTCCACATATAGTAAAAGTAACAGAGTTTCACTCCACTATTATCTAAACTGCAAATATGACCTGACTTTGGTAAATTTTGACTGTATGACTTCCCTTCATAGCTACCTGGTGTTGTTTTGGAGCTCAAATCCCAGAGAGAATATTTGCTTAATAATAGATAATCTATGCAGCAACATATGGGCAGGTCATTAAAAGGAGTTCACATTATCTAATTCGAACTAGTTCACTGTTTGGCTTTCTGCACAGTGAATTGAGGCTTGGCTCATAACTCTGCTTCTCTGCTCCCCTGGGATCTTCAGTTCTACACCAGGCTAAAACTTTAACTGACCTGAGATGAACCATTTTCAGCAAATTCTGCCTCTCAGCCCACAAATGACTGTCCCTTCCCAAGTAACCTTGAACCTTGGCTGGCTGCCTGCAGGGTGCATGGGCGTCAGTTTCCCTTCTGCGGATTCTGCAGAGCATCCTGCTTGATGTCTATTTGACCATGGACAAGCCTGCTGACTGCAGAGGCAGGCAGGGAGGAAAGAGATGACAGGGGTTTTGAGTGCCCTGAGGAGCATGAAAGACTACCTCTTGTGTTGATATACACTATATCTAGCCTTTCTAGCTTGAGAAAGGAAAGTTTGAGAAAAGAAAGTTTAGGGGAGCCCTTATCAACAATTTCCCATGTTTAAAGGATGGCTACAAAGGAGATGGAGATTCCCTTTTTACAAGGAGTCACATAGAAAAGATGAGGAGCAATGGGTACAAGTTACTTCTGGGGTGATCTCAATTAGACACAAGAAAATATTTTTTCACAGTGAGAAACAACCATTAGAATAATCTCCCTAGGGAAATTGTGGATTCCTCAACATTGAACACTTTTAAGATTCATCCAGAAAAATTATTGGGACATTTTATCTGGACTGTACTTCTTGCCAAGAAAAGTTGGACCACTTGATCCTTGAGGTCTTTGATACTTACTGCAGGCTCTTCTAAATCCTAGGTAGAGGTGATTGCCAAGTGATGAGATTTATTAACAAACAAGGAGTTAAGGAAAAGGCTAACACTTTTCTGGAAATGTAATCCTGTTCTGCTAATTCAAAATTCCAGCAAATAATTTTCCTACCTATAAACAGAGTTACAAAAGAACAGCATGTGCAGTTTCTACGCGTAATAGTTTCTGAACATCATGTGGTTCAAAAACTGCTTCTCATAGTGTTTTCTTAATGCAGGTGGCAATGGAAAGTTGCTTTCCTCTACAGAGCACTGTGTTTCTATGAGGAGATTCCTAGGCTATGATTGATAACACTGTCATTATTCTTTAGTATACACTCTAAATACAGCATACAGTTAGATAGATTGGGATACAAGACCTCAGAATACAGTATACAGATGGCAAGCTGGTAAGCTTCTGGGATGTCCTGGCCCAAGGCCTCCCAGACGTCTGTGTTCTCTGCTGTCTTAATTCACTCTAATAGACTCCAACAAACTGCTGCTGTATGACTGGTTTCTATTTTACCTTTTGAGACATGCTGAAACAATGTTGTAAAAAAAACTGTCTTCAGAATTATCCTTCTAGGTTACTGCTGCAATTCTAACCTAAACCTCTGTTTCAGATACGTCATTTATAGACAGTGATTTTTTTTTTTTTTTAATTTTATCTTTGTAACATGTTCTGTGGTGAATAAGCAAGAGCCTTCCTCATAGAAAAAACTTGTTCCCAGCACATTATGTGATAGCATCATAGCATGCTATTCTATGAAAATACATTTTAAAAACACACTAAGGATTCATGCCTGAACTGGTTCAGTAGACGTGAATCCTGAAAAGTTGTTCTCCTACAGTCTGTGAACAAGTCAGTACAGCTTCTCTCAAAACACATTTCAACTTGCTCATTACTGTATCTCAGTTCCTCAAAACAGGAACTTCTGGCAGGTTGAACAGCACTGCAGTGGAGACCAGCTTACAGAGTAGTCAGAGCTCACCTGAACAGTTCCAGGTTATCTGTGCAGGCATGGACTCTCACAGGTTTGGACAGAATCCCTTTGCCAACTGTCTCAGCCAATTGTGAAATTCTCAGTTCCCCGTTCAACGAACCTTTGAGATGTTCTCTGCTTCATCTAGGAAGTAAAAAATTCCAGGCTCGCTTCTAGGATTGGGCAAAGCTCAGACAAGTCCAGAGTCCACAACAAAACTCTGAAGGGCAGATGTATGAGAGTTTTGCTGGAAAGAGCCAACTTTGGAAGCCCACAGGCTTAGAGTTAGACAAGGCAAGTGCTGTACATGTATCCTGTAGCTATTTAATTTGAATTTGTATGTATTTCAAAACTGAAACAAACACAACTCACTGGGACACGATTTAGCTTGAACTGACTTCAAATAACTTGTATATGTTTTTAATGCATTTTTTTCTATGTCTAGAATCCTAAGATGTCAGGAGACTTATTAAACAACAAAGCCAGGTGTTTCTCCTGGGCTTGTGGTGGGTGGGATAATTAGACTCAGAGATCAAACTGAGAGACAGATTTTTCAATGCAGACTTTTCATATATTGCTTCCACAATTGATCCTATGCCTTTTTCATTCTGCTTACAGCAGAATGCTGCTTTTTTTTTTTTTTTTTGAAGTTCATCAAGCTAATATTATAATCTAGGTAGAGTTAAAGTGGTATGCATATTCCTTTAGTTATCACATGATAAAAGATGACTGCCATACACTGGAGGTAATCTGACAAACAAGGAATTAAATATGCAAGTAGCTGTACTTGTTTCAGTGGGATTAGTTAGTGCCTAAAGAGAGAAGTTGATGTGAATATATTACTGACCTATGGCTACTGTTAGCACAAACCTGAGACTGCAGGAAATGCAGAATGAGTATATTCAGGCTGACAGTTTTCATTTTGCATGTTCAAGATGAAGTGGAACATTTTTAACATAACTGGGATGGGATAAAGGATATGAACGAAGAGAGAGCTAAGTTTACTAGTGATTTATATTTTTTTCTTTTGTATTTCCATTTTCTCCCTTCATTTCTAAGTGTGAACATCTATGGTTCGGTTACTCTGATGAGAGTGGAAAAATAAGCACTAAACTACAAACAGTGACTAATTCAACAAACCAAAGTGTATGGGTTGTTCCAATTTCTTCCAAATCCCTTAATCATCCTACTTTTGCAATAGAGATTGTAATTCTTTGTCTCCCTAAGCACATGAGATAAATGAGATTGTACTGGTCAGCACATGGGTCAATGAAGAAAGCAGTATTCTTCAATATTTTTTACTGCATATGTCATCTTTGAAAAAAAGGATAAAAAAGGGCTATTGTGTGGACCACTCTGGGCTGAAGATCAAAATGGAGAAAAAAAGGGGAAGGAATAGTTTGTCATTCCAAGTTTTTTGCTCTATTATTCAAGAATTCCTCTAGTAAATCAGACTAATGCTGAATTTAGACTTCTAATCTTGCACGCAACCTTATCACAACAATGTTGTGATATTGGAAATTTTCTGAAGAGACTTATTTAATTTCTTTAAATCTAACAGTCAGTTAAATCCAAGCCACAATCTTATTTCATCTTAATTTTCTTTTACAGATGTTAGAACATGAGATTTAATTGAGTTTTTACCGTAAATGTTTCTAGAAAATCACAAGAATGTGAATGAAACTAACCAGAAATCTCAGACATCATGTTTTTACTTATGAAAGACAGAAGTCCTGAAAAACTAGCTGGATGGCTGGGTCCAAGAGGTGGGGGGGGAATCTAGCTACATCCAGCTGTCAGCCAGTCACTAGTGGTGTTCCACTCCTCACTACCGGGGCCAGTTCAGTTTAGTATCTTTATTGATCTAGATGAAGGGATTGAGTGTACCCTCAGTAAGCTCACAGACACCAAGATGGGCAGGAATGTTAATCTGCTGGAGGGCAGAAGGCTCTGCAGAGGGATCTGGACATGCTGGATCATGGGCCAAGGCCAGTGGTGTGAGGTTCAACAAGGCCCAGTGCCGGCTCCTGCCCTTGGGTCACAACAACCCCAGGCAGAGCCACAGGCTGGGGCAGAGTGGCTGCAAAACTGCCTACAGGAAAAGGACCTGGGGGTGCTGGTGACAGCAGCTGAACATGAGCCAGGGTGTGCCCAGGTGGCCAAGAAGGCCAATGGCATCCTGGCCTGTAGCAGCAACAATGTGGGCAGCAGGACCAGGGCAGGGATTGTCCCCCTGTACCCAGCACTGGTGAGGTCACAACTCCATTCCTGTATCCAGTTTTGCACCCCTCAGTACAAGAATGACATTACTCTCTACAACTACCTGAAAGGAGACTGTAAAAAGGTGGAGATCAGTCTCTTCAGTTTCAATTGAAAGGACAATAGAAAACCTCAAGTGGTGCCAGGTTAGATAGAATTTTTTTTACTGAAAGAGTGTTTAGGCATTGGAGTAAGTTGCCCAAGGAGGTGGTGAGTCACAATCTGTCAAAGTGTTCAAGAGGCATAGATCTTGGCGATATGGTTTAGGAGTGATTATGATGGTGCTAGGTTGACAGCTGGACTACAAAATTTGAAAATCTCTTTGAACTTTGATGATTCTGCGATTCTGTCTCTAGATTCTGCAAGTTAATGGTGGAAAGTAGGTTGAAGAACCATCTGTAGGGGAGGGTGCATAACCTATCTCAAGTAAAGAGAATTGTACATGGAGTAATTGCACTTCTATTCTCCTAAGTAGCCAGAGTATTCTTAAATTTAATTCCTGTTTCCTACAGGAAAACAGATGAACTCTGGACAACCTATGGTAGACTGTGATGAGAAAAAACCACCCTGAATTTTAAATAGCTTAAGACTGGAGAATATGCTGCCTTTAAACTATCCAGTGTACTTCAGGTGGTAAAGCAGCAATTGGTATTTAAATACTCACCAGCTTTTACAAAATTACTTCAACTCATTCAGTATGTTCTTTACCTCAATGCAGCAGTAAGATTCCGATGACATACTTGATAGTTTTTATTTCTTACATCGCTACGCAAACATTCCTCTTTCAAAAGCATCTTGCTGCTCTTGGACAATGCCCTAAAGCAGAAACAAAATGAAAACAAAAAGTCACAAGTGACATGTAAGATATTTCAGCACTATGTTTATTGTATTCTGGCAGGATGGCAGCAGACTAAACCAAGATCCAGCTCAGTACGGTGCTATGTTTGGTGGGGGAGAAGAGCACTGCTGTAGCGGAAGGTAGCACAATCGTGAAGGAAGTCGGCAGCCTTTATGGATGCATTCTTTGTTCAAGGTAATTCTTTATACTATTAATGTCACTAAAGGTATTTGGTGATATGAATTGATGGATTTAAAGATACAGTGGAGGAAATCTTGGTTTAAATCATCAAAAAGATAGAGCTACTCGAAGGGTTTTTTCTAAGTGTTCTAGTGGCAACTAAGACCACTAGCCTTAGCTAAGACTATTTTTGAGGTAATAATATGGTTATATTTTATACAGAATTCCTTTGTGTGCTTCCTTCTTGAAGAAATATCGGGAGGGGGGAGGAAAAGGTACAGTAAGCCCTGGATTTTCCTTCTTTACTTGCCATACTCTCTAGGCAGATGGGGTGCTTTCCCTAGCAATTCTTTTTTGTGAGCTGAAATCAAATTTCTAGGTTAAAAAGTCTATTGCTTTGGTGAAGTTGGTCTTACGACAACACAAAAAAGTACAGTTTATGGTTTTAAATGGAAGTCACTATGATGAATTGAAGTATTTGCAGAAGAACATATTTTGACATTTGTGGAAGAACATATTTTGACATTAGAAGCCAAACTTCAAGATATTAGGCTTTATTCCAAATTTTATGAGACTCCAACGTATTGGCAAGTAAAAGCATTTAAGAAATAATCTTTTCCACATTCTTTATTTATATCCTTGACAGCATTTTCATGTGATTTTTCCAGTCAGATCACATCTAGTGAAAGATCTGGGGAGACAGCCAGAACTCTAAAGAGGCTAAACAAAGCTGTTTGGCCAGGTAAGTTTCACCTCCAGTTTAATTTTTGTGAATTTTTATTAACTGCACTCATATTGACCTTACTTTAAATTTACATTAGTATAACTCATTGCAGAACTTGGGTCCAAGTGCCCAATGTGAATAAATGAAGTGATTGCATTTTAATGGTGAAGGCTTTGCCCCATGTTTACTGTGGACAACCTGTGAATATTATACTGCTATATGTTAATTGCTTTCTCCTTTTTCAGTTGTTTATTGCAAGCATAGGAGTTTATAAAATTATTTCAATATGTGCATCTCCCACAGACCTTTCAGTGACGCTACATCCTGTTGCAGAGGGGACTTCTAAATCTGTTGCTGCAGACGAAGACACGAGAAAATCTTAAAGTTTGAGAAAGTTCTGAACTTTTTTGAGACCTGTCTGAGGCCTAGAAGAAAAAGTGTAGAGTTTTAATTCCATTCCATTCTAGAGGCTTAATTAATGTCATTATGACATCAGGAATGCATCAGTAATAGTCTTGGTGAGTCTCTTTACACCTGTGGGGACATAGGCAGAACCACAGGTACACCCACCCACACTTTGGACATTACCGAACCTTAGGTTTGAGACCAGATATCTCACTGTGGTTTACTTCTCTATCAAACAAGAATATTATGTACAAAAATGTGTAAAAAAAAAAAGTCAGAAATCCATTTATTGTTAGTGGCCTTACTGAGAGAGTGGCAGTCCTCAACTGCTTATTGAGGACTTACTGCATGATTCTTCTCTTCTCTTCAGTAAGCTGAACTGAGCTCTGACTTTTATGTTCCTCTGAGCCCAGTCAATTACTTTTCTTCCTTCTTTTCAGAGAGCTATGAGCCTAGAAGTCTTCTGTCTCTAAATGCTAAGTTGAATTCTACCTGCAAATAAAGAGAGAGGATAACATAAATACATGGGGTCAAACATAAATCATGTCAGCTAGCTCATTTTTCATCATAAGCTCTCTGAAATAGAAGAAACTTTTTCATTAATGTAGACTTCAACATATTCATCCAAATGGTTGGGGAAGCATGGAATGTTTTAATCTTCCTGTTTGCCAAAATGACCCTATGATGTCAAGGGTGATGCTGCCTTGGAAGTACAGCATATGCTTTGCCCTTGGGTTGCTTTACCAACTCACAGGTTATATCCTGAGAATCAGGTACCATCAATGTTAGCAGTCTAGCCATAGATGAACCTTAGAGTGAGACAATTAGCCAAGAGTGTAGCCACATGTCCTGGCAAATACGGACAGTGGTGCATTTTAGTCTGAATGAAAATGTGTGCTCTGCAATGAAGAACTGCTTTATGTAGTTTCAGATTAGAGCATCAATATGCACTGCAAAGCCTCCTGTGCTCTAAAAAGCTAACTATGTTTGAGATATATAGATGCACATTGCTGGGTTTCAAGGTTTCTTGACATACAACCCTGAAAGAAAAAGGGAGTTTGAATTAGATCTTGTATGTATTTGAATGAAGAAGCTTTCAGTCACTTTGAAGGCTTAAAAAAATCTTTACATTTTGAAGGTCTGGAGAAGTATCCTCCAGTGGCTTTTATAATTTTTATACAGTACATTTTAAGAAGCAAAATGAAGAGTCTGGTTCTCTGTTCTTGTGAGCCTTTCTGTGTGATTACTTCTCCTCAGGTCATGTTCTTCATTCTCAGTAATACAGTGCTGGCACATTAATGTTCTGAAGGGAGGGAAGACATTCAGCAGGCAGTTCTGGAGGGAAAAGATTGATTACACCCTGATAATGGTATAAATAATTCAAAAGGTTGAAGTAATGAGAACCTGAGTACTGGTGCTAAGAAAGTATGTGGGCGATATCCTCAAGAAAAACTTGTTTCATGCCTTCTTTGCTTGCTGACGAAGTAAGCTGAATACTCTCTTAGCCAGTAAAATGACCATCCCACTTCATCAGCCTAGAGTTTTCTTTAGATACAAAGAATGACTCAGGGCAGTTTTATTTTAAGGCCAAAAAACCTGCAGATCTAATTCTAGAGACTGTTGGTGAACTCTTTCAAAAACATGACCTGGAAAGTGACCTAGTTCTCAAATGACATACCTCAAAAAAGTACAGGGAAGAAAAGCAAACTGAGCTTGACCATTACTTCTGTGGAGTTTAGCAATTCTGTTGCTATAACTTCTCTTCTACCCAGTCAATGGATTATAGTAAGAGTTATGAGACAGATCATTGCTGAAGAGGTCCATCATTCAATTTCTCACCACCTTTGAAAAGTTACATATTAGGAATTTTCAGGTCTTGATTCCTAAAAATGTTTTCTGATGTATGAGAGTGGAGATTAAGTAGTTACTGGAATGTCCCTTTCTCTGACAGGGGTTTCAGGGTGGATTTTATTACCTCCCCGCTGTGCCTTTCAGTTTGGCATCCTCATACATATTCTAATACAAAATACACAAATATGAAAAGAACACAACCAGATTTTCCTGAAGGATAATTACTCAGATAGGATCCTAGATAACAATTTATGAGTCATTGACATTATTCCAGACACCAGTAAATAAGATTCAATTTGTTGTAAAAACATGGTTAATGGGAGGGAATACTTCTGAATAAAAAAAATTATATTCCTTTCCAAAAAATTACAGGTTTAAATTTTTTAAGTAAATCCTGATAGTATGTAAAGAAAAACACATACAAGTGACAGCAGATGATGGGTCAGTTTTAACAGAGAATGGTTTGCAACCAGGTTGGTAGGACAGAAGAGAGGACATTTCAGTTAGATTACAAATTGTGTTGATTAGGACAAAATTAGTTTTTATCAGAAATGATGGATGTTACAGTTGGTTTATGGCACATCCCACGGATTTGCTTTTCCAGTAGCTTAGTCTATAGTAGCTGGTTGTCACTGTCAAAGCAAAAGGCGCAACAATCTCCTTTTTGCTGATCTCATTGTCAGCGTTTATTTTCCAAAGCAGTTTCAACAGCAAAAGCCTTCAACGCTAAATACTAAGAAGCAGTTAGCTCACTAAAAGTGTGTGTTCCTAAGTAAATCTGAATGTTGGGAAACATTGATAGGTGTTATTAGCATTTTTGTTGTGTATTTGATTCTGAGGCTGTTGGCAGGGCATCTCAGTGCTCAACAAACTTCATCTGAAAACATCAGCATCATAAATTCCACCATGATTATGGTTTCCCATTGTTTCTAGTGTATGTTTTTATAAGACAGTGATGAAAACATACTCATGTGTAATAAATTCAACTATTCAAGCACTTAAGTGTAAACAAACACATTCAAGCCTTGATCTATGAGTAACTGTTCTTCTAGTTATTTTCCATAATTTTTTTCATGTGTTTCAGTATTAGAAGACACTGACTTAAAATACCGTATTTTTCCATAGCTCAAGGAGTTCTGGTAGAGAAGTTTGTCTGGATTATATATGTCCATAGTCAATATTTTGAGAGCATAAGCCTAGATAAGCAAATCACTACTCTTTCTACTGGGTCATTCAAAAGGCCTTCTCTCTGAATATATTATGACTAGCAGAAACTTACAACTTTTGCCTATTGCTTTGCTTCTTGTATTCAAAAGTCCATCTGCAAGATTTTAATTGTCAAAATGTTTTCTTTGTCTGCAACTGAAAACTCATCAGGGTATTCGTTTACTTTTGCTTTTGCTTTTCTGTGAAATATATATTATTAAATAAAATTTTATAAAGATGGAATATTATTTAAAAATTCCATTACATCATGCTGAATATTTTTATACTTTTATGTTAATACAGGCCTTCTATATACTGATAAAAAAGCAGATCTCTCAGTCTGTAAGAAAATTTTATAAATCAGTTGGTGCTGTTCTGCCTTATGTTGTGAATAGGATATTAAATCTTTGCCTTTCCTTGAATCTTCACCAACTTATTTCATTCCTTGACACCAGACAAGCAGTCTTGTTATGGAAATGAAATCACATCTGGGTAAAACTTATTTCACACTCATCCCAAGTCTAGAAGAAAAAAGTTTCAGCCCATGTATTTAGGTGCTTTTAACTACAGAAAAACTGGAAGTTGAATGTTACTTAAGCTATCATAGATTACTTTAAGGATAGGCTCAACAGGAGAAGGAACTGTCAGACAGACCTTCTGAGGGACCGGTGCATTGGGACCTTTATTCTCAAAGCTTATCTACAAAAACACTGTAGACCTGTGGTTTTGCTCTGGAGCATTTCCAGGATGACAAGATACTCTCAGTGATAGCAAACATTGAGATCTTGTTACTTTTTGAAGATAGTCACTGAGATTGGCACTTCTTGTGACTGATCTACCTCAGACTGGGATGTCTAGGATGCTGAATATGATGTTTGCAGATGACTAAACTGGGAATATATCCAGGTAGTCAATGTCCTTTCATATGGCTAAGGGTGGGTGAGATCAACTCCACCCCTAATGAAAAGTGTTGGATTTAAAAAATCTGTCCTACTAATGCTCAGGCACAGTAAAACTGATGCTCAGGAAACCGGAATGTCATTGAGGAGGACTCAGTACTAACCCCTGGGTTTTAAATTGTAAATTATTACCGCTCTTAAGCCCTATAATAATGTATGTTTAAGTTGCCGTATAGCTAGTGGTAAGGCAAAAACAATATGGTATTAATTCTGAGGAAAGACAGACTGGACAACAAAAAGCAAACACTAAAACAAAAAACATCTGACAGTCCCCCTAAGTATCTCAGTGCCTTCTCCATGTCACTATTCCGTACAAACTGGATCTGGAAGAGAGAGCGACATCACCAAAGGCATCATAGATCAGCCTGCATTCAGCTTTGAGAAAAAGAAACTTTTTTGTAACTTGACAGAAAATTGGGTTTAACAGCTCTAAAAGACTGATCATGATCTTACATGAGTCTGAGGCTTTATCTGCTGAAAATTTAACTTCAAAAATTATGGGATTTAGAACCAAATGGATGCAGGTCTTGGTATTTGAGTAAACACAGGGGTTTGTTCCACTGTGGATGTGCAGATTCAAAATTTACATTAATTTCAGTAACAATTCAAGTTCTAATGATGAACTTGTTCTGGGCATCCAAATGGAAAACTGTTCTTCATTCAGTCCACTAGGTAAGCATGGAGTTTAAAAAATGCTTAGATAATTTTGGACATTCATTGTGTCATAGTTGGGACTGCTTGTCATAAAGCTTCAAATACTGTCTGATACAAAATTCAAGAGCTTCTTCTTACTGCTGCTAGAAGAAAGTTTTGTTCATTAAGGGTGAAGGCAGGTTGTAGCATTGACTTCAGGGAATCTGTTTGATCCCAGGTTTTCCCTTTGCAAAGGTCATCTGACTCATTACTGTTACAGTTGTTGACATCAGTCAGCCTTGGACACAGGAAGGTCCGCCTCAGCTGGACCACATGAAGTGTCCCCTGCACAGCTGGGGGCTGGCTTGGGGGCACGGGTGTGGTGTCACTCATGGTAGCCCACCGTGCCTGGTGCTGGCATGGTCCCCACCCTCTGCACAGGGCTGGGCACTGCTCCCAGGCTGCCAGCAGCTGCCAGTCAGGCCCCATGGGGCTGTTGCAGGCAGAATTGGACCTTCAAACAAAGCTTATCAGCAAAGCCTTTCCATTGAGTCATACGGATCAGAAAGAACCTCCTTGCTCTCCCAAATCCTCAGGGAGGAGTCTAAGTGAGGCTGGATCTAATCCTAACCCCAGATTTAGTCAACAGTTTATGTCTAAAGATTATACAGGTCTAATTGGACATTTTTATGATTTTATCCACAGAATTAAGGATGGCAACCCAAATATATTTATATAAGTACATTAAATTATGTATTTAAATCCTTTTACCTTTGGGAGGTGTGCCAGAAGTGCTTGCTGTGCAAAAATGGGACTGGCCTGTTACAGTATGAAGTGATTGTAATTTTTATTATTTTGTACATTTTTAGAATGTGTGTTGTCATGTTTACTGAGCAAAATAGTCTTTGCTGCTGAAAAAGCTGTTATCAGCCCTTTCACTTTTGCTGCTTGACAGTTTTGAGTCTCACTTCCATATCAGGGCCTGCACATCCTTGCTGCTCCCAGGCTCAGTCAGGGAGCATCTTTCTTGTATGTCCTCACAAGTGGTCTGATGGTATGGTCAAGCAGGTCTCAGCATTCTTTGGTACAAAAAACAGCAGACCCTTCTTGCTTGATCCTATCACTGATAAGAAGAACCTCCTTGCTCATCTATCACTGATAACTTGTAAGCCAAAGTTTGAGCTGCTGTACCCCTGCTCTGCTTGGCAGAGCAACCTGCTACAAGTAAAGCAGTGCTGCTTGCTTTTACTGACTACACTTAGGCTTATTATTTGTTTGTAATCAAAACATATCAGCCCTTGCCACTAGCTAGGTAGAGGGGTGTTAATATCAGAGAGCTGTACCAAAAGGGAAAACTAGTAAGTAGGGTAGTTGCTGTGAGCTGTTAAGTGTAAAGGGTTTTAGGATATGTCCAGGAGAGGATGTCTCAGGGGTGTTTCCCTGCAATCGGCAGCAGTGCCACATGGCTTTAACAAGGCTATTGATATCTGTTAAAGTTACTACAGGAGCTCCTACACTGAAAGGCACATTGCCCAGCAGAAGTACATCAGCACACCAGTGTGTCAGAGAGATTCAAAACGTTGCTTAGTTTCATGTTGAATGTTTCATGCTCTAGCTAAAAAAGCTGATGGGTTTGTTTGCACACCAGGACCAGCCCAGCATACTGGTAACTGACAGGGGCACGAGAAAGTGAGGTAACAGCATGTGTTCAGGCAGCAATATGAATTAAGTTTTCTCCTTTACAGGAGAAACTCTCCTTGACTCATTATATATCATCTATCAAAACAAAAGCATAAATAAAAGCAAATAATTAAGTGTACAACTCGCTATATGTATGTATATGTATAAATACATATATGTATCTCCAAATATATAAAAAACTTCTTAGTAGAGTCAATAGGAATCTCTAGATGCATAATCATGAACTAAACAGAAACGTGCATTTGGAAAAGCACAATCTTGACATCTTATATATACCCTGCTCATAAAAGGAAATCTGATTTCATTGCATTTTAGGACACCAACACTAAACTTAATTTCAGGGTTGGGCACAAAAAACTTTTGGAATTTATTTTTTCCAAAACTGAGGACTCAGAAAGCCCATTTAAAGGGGGGTAAAGGACATGTCTTTTTTTAATGAGATATTAAAATGTAACACTTCAGGCTATGCTAAACAACATTATCAAGACACTGGTTAAATTATTACAGATGCAGGTAAACTGCTAGGTCACACAGTTTGTACTTTTCTCCTGCTAGATCTGTAAGATTTTCTTATGTGCATTTACAGATATTTTCTTAACAGAATTAAAGTACTGTGTATGGCAAGTCTTCCCTTCGCATTTAAACCTGGTTTCTTTAAGTATAAGTTTATTGTAATATCATAAATTAAAATGAAAATTTTTAATAACTAGTGAAGTAGCATTTTCAATGGTTCCAAAAATTATATTTGTGGTTTCATAGACAAAGGGCTTGGGAATTTTTTGCCCCAAGCTGAAATGCCATAATTTTTGGGTAGAGTTGCTGCTGATCTGTGCTGGCATATTGCACAATTATAGGACAGTTTTTCTGCAGACAGGACATATAAAGCACTGTACATTTAATAACTGGTGGAGATTGCCACATTTTGTTTCATGTGGAAAGAACTAATCCTACTGGGATAGGAAAAACCCCACTTTAATATCATTACATTTTAAAACTTAAATAATATTTAGAAAAATTAAATAATTCATGAGGGATCCATTTAGGAAATATTCACTCTTGGCCATAATTTACAAGGCAGCAGATTCCTCAGAGAGTAAGAGAAAAAGGATGGAAGATTAGACAACATCACGCAATGGTCTCCCATAGTCTGATCTGTGGAGTCCCATCTCCCAGTCAGATCAAAAACACTGACATGTGCTGAAGCCAAGCAAAGATAGGCTTCTGGGCAAGCATGAATAGAGAAGCAAAGACTTCCTCTGCTTCCATGAGCAAAGTAATTTTGGTATTAGCTGCTGTCTCAACCTGTGTTGAAATTCATAGAGATAAGGTAAATGGCAAGAAGGAAAAAAGGAATGTAAAGGAAAATACAACTGTTTGTGCCTAGAGATGTGAACCACTGAACCTTGAATCACTGGAAAGATACCTTGAAAAACCTGTAGTCCTCAGAGTTCAATTTTCAAACGAACCAGAAATTCAAACCTTTAACAAATTGACAGCATCATTATCTGTGTTAAATTCCTTTAAACTTCTTTCAGCACTGGCTTTGGAGGAAATTTATCATAAATTGTTCCCCCTGTACTGTTCCATACTGGCAGTTTTCCCGAGGAATGTAATTGGCAGCCAAGGCATCAGGGGACATGGGAATACAGTCCCATTGTAGGTTTATAAGCATATATATACAACTATGTGCAAGAAATACGTAATATATTATGTACTCTCATCTATTTGTCTGGCTATCTATCTATCTACCGTGTCCTCTAAAAAAATGGCAAAGAGGAGTTTGGCTGCTCCAAATAAAATCAACTCTGAAGGAAGTTATATCTCATTGTCTTAATTTTGTAAGCATTTCATTTCATGCTGAGCTCCAGATTTCCAGTGGAACAGAAATACTATTAATCAGGATATCCTACAACAGATCACCTTCAGATGTTAAATGAACTGTTGGGAGAAAAAAAAAAAAAAGAAAGGAATATAAACTACCATTGCTTAAATGTTTATTGATCATGCAGAAACTTTCCACTTTGCCTAGAAAATACCTAATAAATAGAGCTCCAAGACAGCTGAAAAACAGTGATTAATGCTAACATTAGCTCTCCTATTTCACCAAACTGAAATCTATATAAATGGGTCCAAACCAGAAAGCAAGGATATGTCACTATTGCCAAGGGTTCTGGCATAAATAATATTGCAGAAGACAGAAATACAGAAATATGAGGAATAGGATAACTGTTCATAGAAACAGAGAATCATTAAAGCTGGAAAAGACCTCTAAGACCATTGAGTCCAACTGTTACTCCTACGTGCATTTCTACAAACTTTGCAAACTTTGGTAATTAATTGAAAACTAAGTGAGATAACATGGGTGACCCAGGAGATCCTAAAACCAGGATTCCTTATAAAGGGTTCCAAGACGAAACTGCAAGACTGCAGAGCAATGTAGACATCCACCACACTTTCTTACTATACCTAGCAGATCCGTATAAGTAGTTTGCACTTGTGATACGCATATTTAAACTAGGTTAAATCAAAGGACTGGATTTCTTTTTAATCTCTTTCTCCAACACAGTCATCATGGCTATTATGGACAGTTAAATGGGGTCATGAATATCTTAGTGAACAGCAATGTTAATTTTGGTTCCAGATATTTTATTGTCCAAGATGTTAGCAAACTAAATGGCAGTGGAGTGAAGAGGAGCACTGGCAAAACTCATTTGAAAGAAAAGGTGGTCAGGTTTGTTTCAAGTGAAGAATAGAAATAACATAAAAGTAGTTACAGATCAAAATCTACAGCTAAGACTACTCTTTAATTGCCAGAAAATGTAGATAATTTTTTTCCTTCATGAAACCTTTGTTCCTTCCATCTGCACATCTTCCTGGTAAAATCTGATCCCTAGAGACAATTACATTCTATGCAGCTCTGAATGAAAAAGGAAGGAAAATAAGAAATATTTGAATTTTAAAGTATTTTCCTCCCCAAAAGGAAATAAAAATGAATATTCAAAATGTTTTCGCTGGCCAAAATGCACCTTACATGTCTTTGAGACTCTTCCCTCAGATTTTGCTTGGTTTCTGCTATCAAGAATGCCTATCATGGACAGGTTTTCATATGACCTGCTAATGCTATGCCCTGGCTCTCTATAAGTGTATGTGACAGTGATAAATAGAAATTAGACAAGAGCATTCCTCAAAATTGTGCTCACTGGAATCTTGCATTTGTGTGGCCAGAACAAAAATTCATTTATTTTACAGTGTTAATTTCTTCAGTCTTACTGCAGGGAGACAACAGCAGAGAGAAAATACAAAGTGGTATGTGTGTTACCCAATGAGTAAAACTGCTTAAATAATGATATAGCCAGATTCAAATACCTTCTGGTTTGTTTCAAGTTATGTTCATAAGAAATGGTATTAGAAAGGGATAGTTCTCCTGAAACTCCTGATAGTTTGAAAATGAATGCCCTCATGTTAAGAGCAATAAGATTTTACTAGTTTTCATGTAATATTTACTTATTTTTTCTTTCTTGGATGTCAGAAAATTTTTGAAGGTCATTATGAATTTGGCTGCAAACGGTCTTAGCAGAACTTTTAAAATGTATTTGAAACCATTCTTCAATTAAATCATGGCCTAGTTATAAACAAACAAACAATGAAACTGGTAATTCTGATGATCAGAGAAAATGTGTTTCTGCTATGAGGAACATAAACTATTCCATCAGCCATATTTTTTAAATGTAAATGACTGAGAAAGAAAAATAAAACTTTTTTGATAGACTCCCTGGGAAAAAATCTCCAAAACCAAAGAAATTTGGTACACATAAAAATGACAGCTGTAAATATCAGTATGAAAAGTTAGAGCCATTATTTATGTCATCTTATAGCCCTAGATATCTTCTACTTCTAATATAAAACAACTTATACAGTAAATATGTCCACTAGATGCCTATCTAGCTTCATCTTTTGTGGTATTTTTCAAGGTACTGGTAATTGTATAGAACCAGAGAATCATAGAATATGCTGTGTTGGAAGGGACCCATCAGGTTGATCAAGTCCTCCTCCTGATCATAGGACACCCCTAGAATCAAGCCATGTCCCCGAGAGCATTGTCCAAATGCTTCTTGAGCTCTGTCAGGCTGGTGCTGTNTCACTGCCCTCCTTTGGACACTCTCTGATAGGTTAATGTCTTTCTCATATTGCAGTGCCCAAAACTGCCCCCAGCACTGGAGGTGAGGCTGCCCCAGTGCAGAGCAGAGCAGGACAATCCCCTCCCTTGCCAGGCTGGCAATGCTGTGCCTGATGCCCCCAGGACAGGGCTGGCCCTCCTGGCTGCCAGGGCACTGCTGGCTCATGTTCAACTTGCCATTGACCAGGATCCCCAGGTCCCTTTCCATGGCACTGCTCTCCAGCATCTCATTCCCCAGTCTGTCCATACATCCAGGGTTGCCCCAGGTGAGCATCTGGCACATTCCTGTGTTAAATGGTTGTTGATTGCCCAGCCTTCCAATTTGTCAAGGTCTCTCTGCTGGGCCTCTCTGCCCTCCAGGGAGCCAACAACTCCACCCAATTTAGTGTTGGCAACCTTACTTAGTATTCCTTCAAGTCCTGCATTCAGGTTGTAAATGAAGATGTTGAAGAGCACAGGGTCAAGGATAGAGGCCTGTGGAACCCCAGGATCCTTCTGCACAAAATGTCTGGCACACAGCTGGATAAACACATCCTGTGATGGGTGAGCAGCTGGCTCACAGGTCGGGCACAAGGGGTTACAGTGCATGGGGTGACATCAGACTGGGGACTTGTCACTGGTGAGGCAAGTTAATAAGGCAGTACCCACCTCTAAGAAGTCACTAAGGTTTATTTAAACAGAGCAAGTAGTTTTTCCAGGTTTGACACTGCCTGCCATTTTCCTCAGAGTCATTTCACCTTGGGGACTGTGGTCAACTGAGAAAAACTGCAGGCACTCCATAGCTGCACTGCAGTGAAGTATGCCAATTTCATACAATATGGTCTAGTCATCTACTGTAGCGGGTTGAATTTGGTTCCCCGGGCGGAACACCAATTCGTGTAGTAATTCAAGGGTTAACTATGGGCATTAGCCCTCCCCGATGTCCTTGCAGTGAGATAAGCTGCTAGGAGGAAAGCAAAAACAGGCACACAACTTGAAAGAGAAAGAAAAAAAAAGTTTAATTAGCACCCAGATGTTAAAACAACAGAACAAACTTTTCAGAGCCATCCCCACCTTTTTCCCCTTTCCCAAAATCAGGGTCACAGTCCTAGGAAAAGGGGGGGAAAGGTGGGTTTCCCTCTAGCCTAATGTGGCTATACAAACTGCTACCCTTTTTCCATGAGCCCTTTCACAGCTCTCACGACTGCTAAAAAACCAGGCTTTTCACATGGGGCTAATTACTAATTTAAGAATGAACCAGTTTTCTTTTTGGACTTGAACATTTAGGCTTTCTCTCGCCACCAGGCTACAGAAATAAGCCTCTCCCTGCTTTTATGTATATAGCCTGGCATAGGCACTCTANAGGAACGGGGCCTGCCCCTCTCCATTTCACTCCCGGCCCTGCACCGAGCTGAGCCGGGAAACTGCGTCTCCTCAAACTCCCGCCTTCCGTGGGGCTTAAATATGTAAAATTTCGAGAAGCGCATTGGCCCAGAGGGCTGTCTGTCAAGTTCTGGCTAACCCACGACATCTACAAAAGATGAAAATCTCTGAAGAAAAATGAAATATATTCTGTCAGACTGTAAGGCTCCTGTACACAATGCCATTCACTGGCTAAAAGAATGCCAAGTAATAAAACACAATTCTGAAAGTTTCATGGAATGTTGGCATAAGTTTGTGTTTCACCTATGTATTGTAGATATGTATGTGCATGCACAACATCATTTCCATTCCTGTATTTATGAAACTGAAGTACAATATTGAGCCTGTCTGGTTCTGGTGCCCCTAAAGTAGTGGCATGTTTAACCACAGCCCTATGCAGCTGCTTGCTCACTCCCCCACCAGTGGGACTGGGGAAAGAATCAGAAGGGCAAAAGGCAGAAAACTCATGGATTGAGATAAAGACAATTTAATGGGGAAAGCAAAAGCTATGCACAGAAGCAAAGTAAAATGAGGTATTAATTCACTGCTACCCATGGGCAGGCAGGTGTTCAGCCATCTCCAGGAGAGCAGGTCTCCATCATGCATAATGGTTGATTAGGAAGACAAACACCATCACTCCAAATGTTCCCCCCTGCTGCTACCCTTGTGTTTCTTTCCCCATTTTATACAATGAGCACGATGTTGTATGGTCTGGAATACCCCTCTGGTCAGCTCAGGTCACCTGCCCCGGCTGTCTCCCCTCCCAAACTCCCAAGCATCCTCAGCTTCCTGGAGTACAAAAAGCAGAAAAGGCCTTGGCTGTGTGTAAGTCCTGCTCAGCAATAACAAAAACAGCTCTCTGTTATCAACGCTGTGTTCAGCATTATTCTGAAACACAGCCCCACACCAGCCACTGTGAAGGAAGTAAACTCTACTCCAGCCAAAACCAGCACAAGTACTATCCTAACAAAAGACACTATCAAAGAACATCTCTTGTTTTGATTACATATTCCACTTAGCTATCTGCCCTGCTGTATATCCTTTCAGCTTCGTTTCTAACTTCAGTGATGCATGCTGAACTGGAAAGCATCAACAGCAAAAATACAGAACACATAAGAGGTCAAGCATACTGTTGGAGGTCATCAGTGTTTGCGGACTTATTATCATGGAAAACTCTGTAATGAGACAAAATGTTAAGACAAGCTAATCTGTGATGAACTTGCTGACAAATAAATCTCTAAATTGTTCCATAGAAAAAAAGAGCAAGTAGTCAAAAGTTTACACAAACAGTTTAAAAAAAAATGTAAGTATGTGCAGAAATCATGGGAGTTGAAGGAGTTGACACAATAATTTGTTGTATCCTGGCAAACATTAAACCAGTATCTCTCTAGCATTTGCTAACTGGTGTCTGATTTCATAGATGTTGGTTTTAACCTGTAAATATTTCTATATCATATCTATCTTCATTATTAATAACAAAATCAAAGGTATCTTCAAAGGATCATGTATTAAGAGTGGGGCAGGGGGTAAATTCAGTGCTAAAAATCCTAGTATTAGACTATAACAGCCTAGAGTGCTAATACTGAGTTAGTTAGTGGGCTTGGATTGCATGGTTCTGTGGACGAGAAAGGACTCCAGATTAATGGAAAATTGTTCAGGTTTTTTTTTAAATCACATAAGTTTTTAGCCAACATTAATATTTCTTTCTACAAGGAAAATGCATAAGGTAAAATGGAGAGAAACGTCTGTGTTATACTGCATAAATTTAATTCCTTTCATCAGCAAAAAATCAAAATTTCTTCAAAGTTGTTTATCATGGAGAAATTTTGGAGTTTATTCAGGTTTTGGTGCTACCCAGACATTTGTTTCTACATCTGTACTTTCACCACTGTCTCACATGAAGGCAAAGCATTTCATCCACATCAGTGCTCTTGCAGCACAATAATTGCTGCGTCCTAGATTCTGATTCTGCTACTTTCAATGAATGCCCCATTTTTTTTTTTTTGTAAGATTCTTAGAAGAAAAGCTCTTTCAAAACAAATGTAAAACTTCATTTTTTGCCCTTAGTTTTCCAGCTGTGACAGCTGAATATTCTAATCAACCCAAAGTAGAAAAGGGACTTGGGCACATTGTAATTTTTATCCCTTTAATGTCACTTTTATCCTGATCTCAGTGATTAGTTTCATGCCACAGAGCAGTGAACATTATGAAAATGAACTTTATATGTAACTATAACTTTAACTATAGTTATTATTATTTCACTTAATGGTGCATAGGAAAAGAGTTGTAGAAAGCATTTCTTCATGTGAATATTAAAAAGAGGGTGTTTATTAATGGATATTTCTTTTGGAAATTAGAAAGATTCACACAAAAATTCTGTACTTTCAAACTGCTCTACAAAGTATGAGATCACCATGCATGGGACTTTTTCAATAAGTCTGTTTATTAGAGGATTAGATGCGTCCCACATGTCTTTACCTGAGTTCACCCTAAACCCTTTCACTCACCAGCTGTCAGGAAGAGGATGATTATTGTGCCCTTTGCTGTGGCACAGAGAGCCAGGCCATCCAGAGCAGCTGTCTGACTTATGCTGCTGTTGCATCTCCTGTTCCACACTCTTCAAGTCTGAATAAACTATCCTATGGTTTTCCACAACCTCATGGTTAGTTATAAATTCTCTGAAGCCATGGCATTTCAGCTCCTTTACCTTGCTTTACAAATCAAAGGCTACTTTATTGTTTCATGAGCTCCAGACAACTCTTTCAGCTCTGCTTTCAGCTGAGTGCAATTACAAAATACCCCGCTGTGTGCAAGCACAGACTACACTGATGTTTTTAGACAGACAATCTCAAGTGACAAAAACAAAAGTTTTCTCAACTTACTCCTTTATTTCTTTCTAACTCTTTCCCCTTTCTCAGACACTGGAGACATTCCCTTCACAGATTGAGACTAGCTTCTGAGCTCTGAAAAAATCTGAAAAACCATCTTGAAAGTTTGCCTCTTTTTTCCAGGTTTTCAGTAATTAGGGAAACTGGAAAGCTCTGACAAATGCTACAATATAAAAATACTCATAAAATGCAGGCTTCTCTAAAGTCACAGTGATGGAGAAACCAACTATGTCACATACACTTCATTTGCAGACTGCGAAAACTCCTTTCTATATGGAAAAGTTTAGATTTTCCTCTCATGTAAACTGAGGAACCTGTAACTTTATCTGCTCAAGAGACACGAATGTGCCAAAGAACTGGAAAAGAAGGGGAAAAAGTGGAAAGGGAAAAGTTAGGATTGATTTATTTCACACACATCCCTACTGTTTGACTTCTGTTTTGAGAAATCTGGCATCAAAACAGTTCTGCTTTCCTCTTATCTGCAAATCTCTTTGACAAACCAGTCAGACAGACACTGTAAAACTCAGGATGGATAAGCTTCTTCAGCAGTGGCATCTCTGGTATTTTAGTGTTTACACAGAGAGTGGAGTTTTAGTCCATGTGATTCAATGGAAAAGAGTAATGAGGCTGTATGCCTTTCAGACTTTCAGTTTCCCACCATGAACAGTGTTAGTTATCCAAAACTAAGTATAAAGAAAGAAACAACACATTTATCCTAATGACACAAGGGGTTTTTTTCCTGTTACATTGTCAAGCTATGAGGCTGGCACACCACCAAACAGCTAAACACAGCAATGCGTTGAAGGAATCCTTAAAGAGACATTTGGTGAAGATTTACCTTCTTAGCACTTGCTTAGTCCTTTTGAATATCATTTCCATTGCCACTTGTTTTGTGGAATGGTGTGTCTGTGGGGCTACTGACAAAGGAGAAAGAAGAAGAAACAAATTTGCAAGAAGTGCATGTGAGAGCTCCTTAAAGTCCCTGCTTTTGGAACCCTTCGTGGTGCAGTGTTTGGTAGATGGCCTTTTTGGAGCTGCAAAGGGAAGCTTCTCGGGCATGGTGCAAAGGTATATCTGGAATGAGGGCTTTTCTATGTATATATTGAAAATATGTTTCAAAATGAAAGGTAACTTTGGATTCTCTACTAATCTTTCAGTCCAAATATTACTGAGTGAATTAAGTTTATGCCTAACAGGTGCTTAAGTACTTAAAGATGTATCTCAATGTAAATTTTTAAAAAATGCGCAGTCTAACTTCATGAAAGTGTTCAAGATTAACTGCATCTTGATGTATTCCTTAATTTCACTGAAGTGTCTTAGAAGTGCATATCAAGATGTCTCTCAAACTCAGACTGGGGGACAATAAAAATCTTTAAATACCTAAATCCATTTTAAATGTGTAAACAAATGTATTTGTCTAAAATTTCTTCTCCTTTCTTTCATATTAGTAAAGGTATCAACCATGTGTTGGTGTACTAATGGGCCAGCAGTAATCCATCTGGATTCCCTGTGTAATGACATGAGCATCTTCTAAGAGAACCTACAATGTCCCATAGTCTTTGCCATTGGCTCCTGCAATTAGCATGACCAAATCTGAACAAATCCAGAGAACGAGAAAAGTTTGAAAAATTTTACTGTTAATAGTAAATATTTTCATGAAGGATAAAGCCTTAGTTTGAATTGTAAAAGAGAAACTAAAAACTTGCCATTTTTATGTTCAGATCATATATGAAGATAATGAGTTCTGAAATAAATAATTATTTTAATAGGAGTCCATATGATTTTTTTTTCCTGATTATGTATTTGATTCTGAAGGAAATATTTCCATTATCCTTGTCTAGAGGTTTCCTGAGCAGGCTGGTATGAAATGCTAGCATTTTCAAGAACAAGAACATAGAAATTCACAGATTACTGAGGAAACAGATGGAATTTTGGAATATTTTAAAGCTAGATGTTTTTTCTGGGGTCAAAAGATAAAGGGTAGTTTGCATTCCACAAGCAGTACATTTATTAAAAGAGATAAAACATGCTATGCATATAAGGTAAGGATTCTTTGGAGGACCAGAAAGCAGTAAAACTGTGTCTGAAACACAGTTACTACCTTGCAGCATTAGTAGTGAGGGCAGTCATGAATTTCCAATTTATTTGGTCAATTTGTTTCTCCTATCAGTTGCCCCAAGAATCATGGTTGCAATCCTAAATCAGCAGAGTAAGTTTTATAGTATCTAAACCAGTGTGTGAGGACTATGTTATCGAGTTCAAGGTGTAACATATTTTTAAATAAATACGCTGTTGATCAATGATTTCAAAATCTTACCCAGCCTGATACTCCTTAATAACTAGAGCCTGTTGAGACAATGGAAAACTTGTAAAGTGCTGTACCAAGCTCTGCTACCTAAGAGCTGCACTAACTTACATTACCTGACATCCTGCTGAAAATGCAGCTAACTGGTTACAGGGTCTCCTATGCTACAGGCAGAGACCCATCTTAGTTTGAGAAAAATGGAAGTGACATTTGAAAAATACCAAACTACCCTGCTTACAAAAGTGAAAATCAGAAAGGGATACAACTTGCTGCTTACAAATCTGAATTCATAAAATCTGTATTGTTATAAAAGAAAACAGAAGTATTTTGCAGGTAAAAACAGCTCAGTAGTGTTCCCTGGAGACTGAAATTACATTTACAAGAAAGATCCCTAAGCTAAAATAGGATTATTTGTCACAGACGAAACATATTTTGAGATTTCTTTTTAAAACGCCTATCATTTGACCCAACTGCATTGCTGAAGTACAGGGCAAGGTGTTCCTATCCATTCTGTGAGGGAGAATTGTGAGACCACGTCTTTATACTGCCATTGACTCATTTAATTTCTAAGTTTAGTGATCCAGAACGCATGATTTAAGAAACTGAAGAGAGCAGAATCTGATAAGAAAATAGGTTATATAAAATCTTGGTGAATAGATAAACAACCCTGGCTTTCCTTGAGACAGCTGAATAATTCTTACTTACTTTGAAAGACTTTCACCATGTTTTTACATAATTGTCTTGTGTAATGTGATGCATACAGATACAAAGAGGAAGGAGAAGAGACCTGTGGCTGTTGCCATCACTTAGAGAATCTTGTTAATCTTATATGTTTTTTGTATTTCTAGATTTTAACTCAAGGATATACCGTGACTGGAATTTCTAACCGTGTAAAATTCTTTGGATAAATAGCAATATATTATGCTTTAGTTGTTATGCTTGTACAATAGATCTAGTCTTGCGTAGCCTTAGAAACCCATATCTTATTTGTCTTCTCACAGGGCTGAACAAAGAAACACAATTTTACAGATGACAGAGGTGACATATGGGGCTTCGAATATTCAGCCTTCCAGAGGATGATCAAAACATTTTGAGTTTTGGAATGAATTATAGAAAGTAAAGTATAATAAAGAAGCATTCCATGTGCCCTAAAAGCAAAGATCAGTGATAAGAGAAAATCCATTCCTGTTTAAAACAGGAAAAAAACTTATTCAGGTTTACTATTGCTCTTAGTTCACAAGGATTTTCTGTTACAGTTCATTGGTCTACTCAATCTATTTTTAATTAAAACTACTTGCTACCCTAGGCTTACACTAATCCCTGGGAATTATAGACACAAACAGATACATAAACAAGAAGAGAGAAAATAGTTACTGATAGCTATTAATGGAGAACAGATCTGGGCTCTTTCAGGTTATCACGCATGAGTTTCAAAAGTGAGGATTAACGCACAGGTGGGCATTTAAGATTTTGTTTCAAAGTAACCCTGAAGCATGATTGTCCACAGTTTCTCTCTGGTCTGCATCTAAATAGCTACAGCAAACCAAGGCAAGGGAGTGAGGGGTGTGAGAGGCAGTGGGAGAATAAAGGAGGATAGGAGGGAAAGGACGCAAAGGACAGAAGGATGCTCACTTAGCAGACTGTTGTGTCCTCCCCATTAAATATTCCCAAGCATTCTTCCTCAAAGTATAAATACTTGTGTTTCTGTTCAGGATGGCTGTACTCTGCATTGAGGCAGGTCACAAACAAGGACCACTCCTGTGGTATATTTAATGAATTTTCGAATGATAATGATTTCAGATTTGCTCTGCTTCTTGCTGATTCAGCAAGTAAAACATCTGTATTTACTACATAGATGTAAATTAAAATGAGTTCAGTTATCACTGGACTTCAAAATCCTCATGTCTCCTAGGTGTATCCTGTGGGGAACATAAAGGAATTGAACCACAGAAAAGACTAATGTTGACATCATCAGGGATTCTCATGGTTACAGAGACAGGTTAACCTGCACAAATAATTTCAACCCAGAAATGAAGGGAAGAAAGACCTACACACATACTATTTATTGATAACAAGATCATTTCTTAAGATGAGGCTTTGCTCTTAGTTTTGAACCATCATAAAATGAAACCACCATGTATATTTGTAAAGATCATCTACAAACTATTCCTGTTGCTGCCAGCAGAAAGTAGATGGGGAAAAAGCTGTTTATGATTGTATAGCTGCTTTCCTTCTTCTCTTCTAAAATCTATTGTTTGAGAAAGTATTGTACACAGATAACTGATAAATGGTACAAGAAATGGAGCTGCCTTTGCTCATTTATTAAATGGTTACCAAGGGAAAGCTTTCATAGCAGTAAACAACTTTTGATTCTCCACTGAGTTAAGATGAACATCTATAAGATGCCCTCTAAAATGTCTTTATCTGATCCTAGGTACATGGATTAAACTTGGAACAAATTGGCAGCAAAATTTTTGTTGGTCCTTGCTAATGTCTTGTCAGGAATCAAAAACATTTGTCCCTATGAAAGACAAAGGAGATTATAAAGTGAAAAATTATTTATATGCTGTTTATCATCTTGCTTTGCATAAGACTTTTTTTTTTTTAAAGGACATAAAGACAAAATAATAATTGCACAAAACCAATTAAAAGAAATACAGAAAAGATAAATCTTGAAATGGGAAACAGAACTGCATTAAGTACCTTCATGTTTGCACTCCAATCTAAACTAACCTTGCTTAAAAATCCTGACATTCATAAGATTGAAACCCCCTGGCTGGGACCATGGAAATCAATGCATCTGGTTTGTTCAGCTCCTTCACCAGCCATCAGGATGCCAAGTTTTGATAATTACACTTTGTTAACTGGAGGAAAGGACTAACTAATGCTCCCAGTTGTGATAGCAGCCTCATGAGACCAGTTACCTGTCAGTCCTTCCTTTCTGCTATATTCTTGTTTGTACGCAAAGATTTGGTCTACTGACTTGAATAATTGTGCCTTCAACTGAATGTATCAGAGCAATTTACAAACAAGCATTCATTAATAAGAACAAAAGAGTAGGGGATTAACTATTTTAGTTGATTTTTTTTAACATCCTATTTTAGTTTGTTATTTTTTTAACATCCTTATTACTGATTTGGAGTACTAAACCAACACCAAGCCACTGACAAATAGAAATATACTATTAATTCCCTATATATGTTATTCATTCCTTCACTTCCCACCATAATTAAAATTATCTGTGGACTTAAGATGAACACATATTAACAGAAATTCAATAATTCTTACATGGTTGGAAAATTTTACTGTCTTCTAGTCCAAGCTGCTAAAAGAGAAAAGGCTTATAATATAAAAATTTAAAAAAAAATATTAGGAACACAAGCTTTTAGATAGTAAACACTTTATAAAGGAAAAGTGAATTTATATATATATATATATATATAAATTGTTTAGTTATGAAATATTGTCTTTTAGAACATTTTTATGTCTCTTTCAATTGAGTAGTTTAGAAAGACCATCTGGAAACAGATCTAAAAAAAGTGCTATGTAAAATTGATTTATTGAGATTAGTTGTCCAAATGGTTTGTACTTGCACAAAATGTCCATGGCAGCAGTAGCTAAAGAAAGCTATTAGAAAGTAGCATTTTAGTCTTCCTAATACTCAAGAGAGATACTTTGTGATCTCTAGGCTCTCTACTGATAAACAGGAAACCTCTAACAGGTGATACAGCAGCTATTCTTGAAACAACAATGAAGGGTTGTTTAACATCAGAAATGTTTTTATTGTGAAGGAAGGACTGATCCTGGAAGCCTGGGAGCCTCCAGGAAGCCTGGAGGAAGCCACTCAGGAGTCTCAGGCTGTTCAAAAGGTTAAGGCATAAAAAGAAACTATCCGTTGCTGGGGAAATGAATAGCAGTTTGGGAATGGGAAAATCCCTGGGATACAATGCTGCTGCTCCTATATCAATCACGTTTTCCAAAGTTCAGAACAGCTTTTCCACATTCTAACTATTTTCCACCCACATTATCTCAGCTTTGCGGAATACAGGAATACAAGCTTGAATGACTAGATAGCTAATTCTTAAATTTCTCTCAAGTTCAGGAGAGCAAAGCCCATGAGGTATCTTAATACCTATAGTAATTTCATATAGTTTTACCAATCTCTTCTTCTGGAATGAAAATATGCCTGATAAGTAACATGCAAGAAGTGAAGCACCAGTGTCTGTGTCATACTGTCAGCTTGTAGACCTCAGAAACTGCACTGTTCATGGCAAAAATGTACAGGACTGTGGCGTTTTCCCTCCTGAATTAGCTCACACCAAAAGTAAAGAAATCTCAGCCACAAGCACTAAAATAGGCTGAGCTCTGAAGCATGATCTGAAACTTTCCCAATCCAAAAAGCAGAAATTAAGTTCCGAGCAACAGCACAACACAGGTATTCTTGCACTAAGCCCATCATTTCTGTTTGAATTACAGTGTATCTTTTAAAAAGACAGCTTGTATTGATTTAGGAGTTTCAGGTGGCATGGAAATCATTCCACTGTTAATACAGTGCTTTATTTTTAGTTGGCATTCACCTCCACCATCTACTTCTCTTGATGTCTTTATGCTTTCTTTTCTGCTAAAATCCATAAATCTTTCCTATGTAGATACTTTGAATATGAGATCAAGTCACAGGCTAACCTCCTGTTGGATTATTTGATGGATTGATACCTTAAATCTTCTACAGTAGAAGGATCTTAAATCTTACCCTTCATAGTCCATTATTCAGATTTCAGACCATCTCAGTAGACCTTTCCTGATTTTATATATTGCTTTTAAATATGTCTGTCAGACACAGTAATAGCCTCACTGATGCTATAAAGTGTAAGAGCATTTTCCTCCTTCTCCTAATATTCTTCGGTTGCTCTGTTCTCAGGCTGTATTTGAGACAGGTTTCTCTAGCTTCCTCTTAAATCAAATGTCACCCTTTAAAAAAAAGGTGGAAATTTTAAGAAACCAGGCCATCATTGGATGAAATTTTTAAACTTACCTTTTCAGCTTAGTTTGTCAGTTCAATAGAGGCTATACTAATTGTATGGTATGTTTTTAAAATCAGAATATGTGAACTGAGCCAAAAATGTTCTTGGCCTGATTCCCTGAACAGTGAAGATATCATCCTACTCTGCAGCACTGTTTTATGTATTAAAAAATACAGTCCTCAATCAATGGAGGACCACAGAGTTACTCTGCAGCACTTTCCTCTCAAACAAATAAATATTTCTTCAACCTCATATAGCTGTTCAAACAAATCTGAAAAACAAAATGCTATGTGTCATTAAGCACACCTGGTGCAATCTTTCCCTCAAACATCTTTTCTTTCTGAATGCTAAGAGAAACACAGGGCTTTAGAGCACAAAACACTGGGCCTGATATTTTACACACTGGACTGTCTTTTCCACTAAACATGAAGGTGTGGAATGCCTTCAACAATACCTGTATGCACTGTGTATGTACCAAACTTCATAAAACCAAACCATAACTTCATACTGACATGTAACTGCATGAGTAATGTCTTTCAAGAAAAGTCTTCACTTTCCTGAAGTTCCTTTTGATGCAGGATAGGTCTTTGTCAATATCCATGACACCTTGGATCAAGCTCCATGATTGGAAGTTATTAAAGGTTTCAGAGCAACAGTTTTCAGATGTGCCATTTTAAACTTCCAAGGCATTCTCCATTTTGGGGGTTTTTGTGGCTTTTTTTGGTTGTTGTGGGGTTTTTGTTTGTTCATTTTTGTTTTTGTTTTTGGTTTTTTTCTTAAAAAAAATCCTAAACCAACCCCCCTAATTCAATAAATCTAAACTTTGAAACTTTAAAGAATCATCCTATTTTTTCTTTTGTTATGAAAACAATTTAGTATGTTCTAAGCATCCAAAACCTTTGTGGGAATATTTCTACATCCTAGTTGTAATACAGTGTAAAGTAAAATATTATTTCCTCTTCAGCTCATAAACACCATGTCATCAGTGGTCCTTCTCTAACAAGAAAGTGAAATCCAGACCTGTGCTTGATAAAACTGATGCCTTCCTCCTTCCCATATAAAGCTGTCTTAGACATTTTCTCACTCCTTAAGAAACAAGTCTTTTCAAGGTTGTTATTAATCTACAAATTCTTTCCAAGCACTGTTATTAAATTCCTTTTGATACTTGCTCAGAATAACTCAGAGAATGGTAATTTTGCATTGCCCCAGCCTCCTTTTTCAATAACATTGTGATTAAAGAGCAAACACTTTTAAGCAGCCTTGGAATTAGTCTTCCTATGGGCAAATTAAATCTAACATTACTTTTCGTCCTGCATTTGAACACATAGATTTTACATCATTGGAACAATTCTCTATAATTGAGTTGAAGCTTCATTCTTGCATTTTACGGGACATCTTTTTCAATTGTTTCATTATTTAGTTTTTATGAAATAATATTTTCCTTTTTTTCCAATACTTTAAACTTCTGCAAGGGTTACTTAGGACCAGGACTTAATATGATGTATGCTTAGGATCCAGGTATAACAAATCTAAATTCCCTGTTAGTCATAACTTCAGTCTTTTGTACTACAGTCCTGCATTTAAATTAGAACAGTAATAATGGCAAGTTAATTACATTTGAAATGCTGAAGTTTTAATATATAAGAATATGTACATAAAAATTCCTAAGGCAAAAGCATTGACATGGGTATGCCTCTAAGTTCCAAAGTAATTTTACTAACCTGAACTCTTGTTTTACCAACTACCCCAGGAATGAAATAGGACAAGAGAAGGATATCAGATAGCACATATACAGATTTCACTAGGAGTTGTAGTAAAAATATTAATAAAAAATAACTCTTTAAGTGGCAAAGTAATTGGTAACAGAGAGCAGTGGATGCCAAAGTGATCCACCTTAACTTTTGTCTCATTTGTTTTGCTCATTGACGAGCTTAAAGCAATAAGAAACACAATGTGAGTGATACATATTAAAAGGTTTAATGTGGTAAAAAAAGACTAGACAAGAAAAGAGAAAAGTTATAAATTGGTCAGAGAAGAAGAAAATTATGTCTAATTCGGAAAAAATGCAGGCTACTCTAGGGGAAGAATAACCCGAAACAAATACATTTATCAGAAGAGGAATTCAGCCGAAATCCCTCAGGGTGACTCCAGATACCAATTATAAGGAATCTTGCAAAGGAAGACAGCAACAACAAAATGCCAGTGTAAATTTAGGCTGTACGTGTAGAGACACAATGCTGTGGCCTAGGGAGAAGAGTGCTCTAGTCAGTGTAGCATGAAAGAGACCACACCACAGGTAGAGCTTATGGGAACGAGCCCCTCTGCGCCAAGGAATTTCAGCATGCTGGAGGGAGTTCAGAGAAAGCAACAGAATTAAACATGCGGTTGTAGGGATTATTTTATGAGGAAAGCTCAAATGAAATAAATACCTTGATCTGGCTAAATAGTTACTAGGAAGGAATATGATTACATTCTTCAAACACTTCAGGACTGATCATCAAGGAAGAAGACAAATAGGATGCATAGAAGATCTGGCTCTACGTCTACTTTCAAAACGTTCATATGCTTGAAAACATCTTCTGTACTGTCTTCCAGATGAACTCTTTCTTCTTATGTGAAATTTCTCTCAAAAATGTATGCTACAGTATGGAGGTCAAATTGAAAAAACCCCTGTTTTATGTCAAATTAAAAAAAATTATCAAACTTAAAATATTGTTTTATGTCCCTTTTATCTTGGTTTATAGAAGACATTAGGACAAAGGTTAGGTCTTTCATAGAAGTTTAGGCCTTCACACTTTCCTGATGATACCGAACTATTTTGTACAAAATACATATAAAACCTTATTGACAGCAGGACCGAAACTCAGATGTGTCAGTTCCTAGGGGATTGGTTTAAACTGTAAACCATATGACTCAATGGGGAAGTGTCTAGAGGGAAAGGAATGGAAATTAGGGGTAGAACGGATCTGAATCAGGATTTTCACATCTTAATGGTAGGCTGAAAAATAGGCTTCAAGAAGAAAAATAACTTCCTTCTAAATAATTTGGGAGATGGGGTTTGTTCCCCTTTCTAAGGCTGGAGAGGAAACTTGAAATAGTATGTTCACAAAAAGTTGAAATGAACTTCCTTGATATCTCAAAAATAATTCTCCTTTAAGCTCAACCTAAACCACCAACTGAATAAGGGCTGGATTTATACATAGTTTTAATGTGGCAAAGTTGGCATTTTTCAGCCAAGACAACTATTAAAAGAAAAAAAAACAAAAATAGTTCTCTATGTTAGAACTCATTTAGGCTGTAAATACTTCCTGTGCAGATCTGTTTATCCAACTGATATCCACAGCTTAACTGATGCTCATAAAGTCCAAGTCAATTTTGAATTTGATGGAGTTAAATAATTAATGGAAGTGTTCACTCATGTGCACATTTAATTGATTAATATGAAGTTAATGGGCATTCTGAACTTAGCTTCACCACTGGGGACTTGGAGCTGGTAAAATTAGTCTTTCTTAGTGGAAAGATGTTCGATCTGGGTATGAGTCAAGCAACAAGCCAAAATTAAATCAATAGCCAGAGTCATATTGGTAGGACTCCTAATGAACACAACTGAGCCAAAATCTTAATGCTTACTGCAAAGAGCAAGGATTTTGGCCTGCTTTCTTGAATTCAAGGACTTTATGACGTGCATCTCATTTATGCACTTACTACATATTTCCAGACACAATTTAAGACACAAACACAGAATTTAAGACGTCAATACCTTTTCACTAAGATGCTGTCAATACCTTCTGCCAAGCAGAAAGCATAAATGTGATGAAAATGTAGTTTCATGGTGCTGCTCACTGCTTTGGGATGCTGGACCAAATCCATGTTTACCTAAATACGGATCTATTTGCCGAGTTTCAGGCAATACATTTTTAAGCCATTGACTTTTATTTCAGAACAACTTATTCAAGTCAAACTATCAAACTCTCACTGAATTCAAAACTAGCTACTGTTAAAAGCAACTAAACTGTACTATAATATTGGCAAGAACATCAATATTCATCTATTTCTGTTGACAGAGGAAGTCAACCCACCATATAAGAGATTCACATTGAAAAATAATTGACTGTAGCTGCATAATGTTTTGAAAGCACCAGGCTACATACTTCTGTAGGGAAAACATAAATATGAGCCTCACACACAACAGTATCTCCAAAAAGCAACAAAAAATTTCAAGGACACTTCTAGGCCAGAGTTTTTGAAAGGGTTTGATAGTTCTGTTTTCACCTTTTTGGGCAAGAAAATTGTGTTTTGTCTATGTACACTGATACTGTTTCATGATTCAGTTTAACACTTCTGAGATGCTGACCCAAAATATTTGTGTTCTTTCACAACAATCTGGAAGCTTTTCCCATGTAATCAGCATGGAATGCCCTGCAGCTATTTTACTACATAGCTTTAGAGAATGAAGTGAGTATAAATTGATGGTTTTCTCCTAATGCAATTACAGACATTCCAGCTCTAGTCAGACTAGATCGGGCCCTTCTAAACATTTAGACAATTCTGGAAGTATTTATTCCACACATATTTTTTGCCACAAAAATATTATCATATTTTGACAAGAATAACTGTTCCCATACTGCTTCTCCTGTAAGTGAAAGTAACAATTAGAATAGATAATGGTACCAAGGGTTTTTTCAATTGCCTAAATGGAACAAAGCATTGAAATTTCAAACCCTTGCATGTATTTATATGCTTATACCCTGAGGATGCAATCTACTGTAATCATTCTTTTTTCAACAGTCATTGATTCCTTCTGTGCTGGTCAATACTTACTTAATTCCACAGCCTATTATACAGATTTATTGGTTCTTGCATTCTATTTGGTATAATCCATTAAATGTGAACCAGCCAACCATTTGTCTGAATGTCCTTGAGCTTCACAGTGAATCAAATGATCATTTCCTAAACAATCCTGCATTTATAACAAAAAAAAGTAGGTGCAGATTCTGGCAAGCATGAACCACTTCTATAATTAAAGTGTGAATGATATCAAAGAAATAAGGAATAAATAGCTGGATTTTTTCTTGCAAGACAATTTTCCATTTAAAATAACAAAAACCCTCATCACAGCACAATAGAAATGGGTTTGATCTGTAAAATGAGGGTTTGGGTCTCCTATTTCACAAGACAGCTTGTTCCAAGCCTACCAACCTTCTGGACTTGTGCTGTTCATGGTCTCACATTAGAGTTTGAGTCTCCTTACCAGATCTAGCTTATTTAGAGGTCACAGTACATACATGTGAGAAGAAGGCAGTATAACAGATAGAAAACAGTACATTACATCAGTCACAGTGTGTGGCACTAATATTTAGTATACTGTGAGCCCCTTATTGTCACATAAGTAATTCCCAGCAAAATTTGGAAAAATAAACCTGAGCAACCGTGCCGCTTTTGACAGAAAGAGGGTTAGTCTTCAAGCATTTTTAATGGATTCTGTTCATGCTAAGATCTTATTGACACATTTTCATTTTGAATGTGAGCTATTTCTATACATTTCTGCTTGCTCATCGCTAGAACTACAAAGTCTATGTATTTTCTGCTTACGGGGTCTGTGAGAAAGCATGAAGATAGGCCACATTTAACTTTTTCTACTAGTTTTAAGAGAAAAAAAGGAATCTCTTTAAGTTAATCCATACCCAACTCCAGAGATGCTGTATGAAAAGTCCAATACTATGTCTGAACTTCTTGATCAGAAGACACACACTGCACTCCACAGTGATACCACATACACTTATATATCCCCAATTAGAAGGATACTCTCTGGTGCACTTACCTCCCTTTTCCTGTGATCATCTAATGACTCCCTAAGAGACAATAGAAAAGAAAAGGCTTTTTTTGCTTGTTCTTTATTGATAGACAACAGTACAGCTCCAGCATAAGATAAGCATTAGCAAAAAGAAAATGCAGCCTTTGCCTATAGTCTGAACTTAGTCACTACCAGCTGACAATTCATGAATGAGGATATCAGTAAAGATACTACTGAGACTTAGGAAGAATATTCACACAGAACAGATGAGAATTACAAATAGATTTACCTTTCTGTCTCCTGATCTCACTCTTCCATACCTGAGTAACACATTTTTTGTCTTCAGGGACAGCACTACAGTATGATAGCACAGCTTGAGGGAGTACATGCTAGCAATGTGCAGGACTTTTTTCAGGGAAAGAAGTGAGAAATGCTGTCTTTACTCCGTAGGATGAAACAACTTCCCTAATCCTTAACAAAAAAAGGAAAAAGAAAGGCATTTGAAGGTCATTTTGTTGTTGCTGTTGTACCTCACCACCCCCCCACCAGAGCATAATTTGAAGATACCTGGCAAGCTGACAGAGAAATCAGAAATTTTAAACACCTTAAGCAGGCGCCATGACATACAGTAGTACTGAAGGAACTATGACTGGATGATTAATATTTTTCTCTACTCTGTCACAATGCATATATTCCCTTCTTTTTGAAAGACTGACTGACAAGTTGGGTTAGATTACAAAACACCTTAAAATAAGTACTGACATAAAAAAAAGAAAAGTACCTCATATTCTGACTAATAAACCCCCTACATTTTGACTGAACCCTAGTATGGTCACAATTTCAATTACACCATTATCAGAGAATATTGCTACATGATCTCTGTAAAGATTAAGAGGAAAACAACTGAAAGTTGAATTGTCTTCCAGTAATGTGGTGATAACAGAGGCATTTTAGAGGCAGTGAAAACAACGGACTTGATACTAAGTGAAGACTGTTTGGCAAACTTTCATTTGGAGAGATTCAGTGTCTGCACAGAGTTGTCTCTGAGCAGGCTGAAAGGATAACCTGGAGGATTTAGTTCCTGATTCAGCCAGGCATTTAAGGTCATGAATAGTCCTATTGAAATCAATGAGATTACTCACTCACTTGAAGTTAACCACATACTTAAGTATCTTTCTGAAGTGAATGCCTAATGAATGCCTACACTTGCAGAAGGGTTGTAGGAAACTGGTTTGCCAGAGACTGGCTACAAATCAGCTTTGTAATGTTTGTTTGGAAAGTCTGTCAGAACTTTCCCATGAATAGGTACATTTTTCTACCCCACTGAACTGCCAGGATAGCTAGGGGCAAGTAGGTAAAACAGATAAAATAGGCCTTTGCCTTGCACTTTAAGAAGATTATGCTGGGGCATAGAGTCAGCTCTTCCCACTTTGCCTGGTATGCCAAGAAAGCCAATTGTTTCCAGACTAGATTTTCTCATGTTTGTTATCTTAATGAGTGAGCTTATTACTGTAGCAAATGCTTCTCCTGGGAAGCACTTCTAAAATGAAATTAAAGAGCTGATTGATTTGCAAGATTTGCAAAATATTATTCATGTGTTTTTTTTTTTTTTTTCAAAAAGGCACAAATACCCCAACAGCATTGTTCCAAAAGTTTGAAAGGAGGTCTCCTATCACTGTGAAAAATGAGTGTTCTCAGCTGAAAAGAAATTGAAGCTAAAGGGGAAGATTATACTATTAGTCTTATCTAAATTCAATTAGTTCAATGAAAGGGAGAAACCATTGTCCATGCTTTAGGGTTGTGAAAATCAGAAACCCAAAAAATTAGATGAATCATTCATTTAAACTAATTTTAAACAATTAAAAAATGTAAACAGTAACTGCTTAATATCACTAAACAATGAACCTTTTTACAGAACAAAAGTCCTCCTAATTTCTAAAATGAAGCTAACTGTCCAAGAATTCTACATATAAAGCATAAAATACATGGAAAAACCATGAAGATATGTAGTATAATTTTTTTTTCCTTACAGGCTGAAAGCCATAAGCCATGTTTGAACATGAGCTACATATAGCGGAGAACAGTATTTTGTCAAGATAAAAAGGTAGTCCTTGATAAACTTATATGACTTAGGTACTCTGGGCTGTATTTCAAATTGAACTTCCCTCATTATCAAGGAAAAGTGACAAACCTTTGCACCTTACTGCTCCATATAAAAAGCATAGGGAACACTTTTTTTTTTGTTTTTAAATTTATTTTTAATTTCTTTGTGGAAAAGGCTAGACATTCTGACCTGCTATTTTGATGTTTTGGCACAATAAAACCCCATTTTGTATACAAGCTGCTGGAACAAAAGCAGAATACAGACTGTTGCTGAATTAAGGAATTATAAACCTTTAAACTTTGTCCTTCTCCACCACTTTTTGGATAATAAAGTTCTGTTTACTGTACTGGTTAACACAAATCAGCAGCTAGTAAAGCCTGGAGCGCAGTTCTGAGAGGGTGAGGTGGCTTGAGTAGTGGCCAGTTCTTTCTCTGCCAGGATTCCTTGCCTGAGTGATAAAAGGTAAGAGATTAGGCTTTTTTTCCAGGCTCTTTCCAAGGTGAAAAAGGAAAGTAGCTTGGGACAATACGTAGAAGAGACAAGCAAGATGTAGCATTTTAAGAGGTTCATGAAATGATCCCCTATATGTCTAGAAACAGCCTGTGAAAAGGAATGATGTCTTGTCAGTGTACAAATCCATGAGATCAGCAGTGGAGATAGAGTGGAGAGATAAGAAGCAATTGTTTTTCCAGTTCCTGTCTTTCATGACTGATCCTGCTTTGTGATTTTGGTTCCTAACCAGCACCTGGAACCTACATAACACCAACTTCTTTTGACATCAGCTGTGCTATAATTCCTTCTCTCCTCTCTCTTCAGCTCCTAATCTTTCTCACTAAACAGTCCTCTTCAATATCATACAAATGCCAATGTCTAAGTTTTGCGTAAAATAACCTGGTGCTGATGGAAGTGTGTGTTCCTTTCCCAGGCCTGGTTGTGAGAAAACCCAGCAAAGCAAGCTGTGGGTTTTTATCTGAGAACATGGCATCTGTTCAATAACATGTCAAGTTTGTCAAAATTGTCTGACTGAAGTCCTTTATTATCACACAGTGGTGAAATGATTTGCCTGAAGGGGAAACAGAGCATTAATAAATTGAATGAATTGTACATTGTTCATGACAGTCTCTAATGGTACAGTCTTCTGTGTACTGTACATTCCAGACACCACCTCAGGTCCTACTGATTAATATTCATCAGTATAAAAGCATACGACTCAGTTTGGGATTTGTAGCACAAATCAGCCATTCCCAGGATGCCTCACTGAAAGCATTTCCCAGGCTAGATCATATGCCACCTCGTCTTAAAACATGTCAATCTATCATGTTTACCGTGTCAGTGGTTTATCAGCTTGGTACCATGGCAAAACTGGCAATTCAGGCTTTAAATATTCATGTCATAATATCAAGATTAACATCCACTTAGAAATGTGGAGTAAACCAAACTTGTTTCTTTTACTGCCCTAACTGCCATGGCAAAGAACCTGAAATCATGGATAGTGCCTTGTTAAGTCCTATATTATTTTTTAGCTCTTTGAAAAAACACATAGTAAATGTCTTTCTAAATTATTCTAACATCTTTAAGAAATAACAACAAATTCTTAAAACCCTTGCTAGAATTTTGTTGGCCCAAATGAAAAAGGTAAGAGAAATCCCCTCCCTGCGCCCCCAACCACAATAATTTACTGTCTACATTATGGAAAAGAGAACTACAAAAATCAAAGAATTCACACTGTGCAGAAATGCAGGGAAACCTTGGTCCAGGATTGATTCTCTTAGTAAACTGCCTCAAGATGATTTCCTACCATGGAAATTCACACACATACTCAAATATTTCACGCATGCTTATTTAAAGGTATAGAAATGCCAGCATTTTAACAGAAAGTCCAGTTCCAAGCATGGTGTTAGCATTATTCAGTGAATGTCTTGGTGGTTCTAATTGCCAAACACTTGAAAGCACAGACAGAAAAAGGGAACATATTTGATTTCTTAAACCATAGATTAGTACAAATATAAGATTTTACCTTACCATTGTATAGGGTGGAAAAAAGCACCCAAACAACCAAACCCCACCCTGCATCCGGAACCCCAAAACCCTCAGCCACCAAACCTTTGCCCATAAGGAAGTCTTCGCAAATACTGTATCAAATTCCCTGTTGTTTGTAAGATTCACTTCTGGAAACCAATCATACTGTAACCGTCTTCCAGCACTTGCTAGTGCATATTTCACTGGGATCAATGGCATATTCTCTTTATTCAAATGCTGTATCCATATTCAGTCACTCCCTCATCTGTGTGTTCCAGCTTACCAAGGAACTACACTCCCTGGATAGCTTGTATTCTCTCTCTGAGATAAAAAGAAAAAAAAAACTGTCCTTCAGCAAATCCAGGGGAACATTCTGAATTTTAATTCTGAATTTAATAAATTCAGAGCAAATGATAATTCATGATTCATGAAAATGTTTTCCTAGCTATTTTGATGATATCTTTCTCTTCTATACATGCTTTGGTTTAAAGAGTCATCAATAAATCAGTCTTCCTCTTAAAAACTGAAACTCATCCTTCAGCTTTTATCAGTAGCCAGAGTAATTTAAGCTACAGTATGACAAGTGGAATGATAAGACTGAAAACCCTAGGTTTAAATTAATTTTTTTTAAAAAACATAATTATTATCTGAAAGCCTTTCCCAATTCTACCTTTCCTAATGATAGTGTTTGAGGAGCAATCAGTTCTATGTGAAGATCAAACAAGTTGGTAGCTTCCCATACAGCCCTGTGACTCATTCTGAAAATCTCTGTGCTGATATCAGCATATTGAATACCAGAAAGAAAGTGACCCAGCAGTGACTCTGCGTAGCTTCACGGACTGAAGCAAATATTTACATTAATTCAGACAACAGGGAGGTGGGGTGGCACAATGAAAGCCATATTTGTCCTAAGAGTTATGTCACTGTTCCAAACACAGCTTCTCTGTGCAAAAAGCGAGGAGCATTTTAATTACCCTTCTCCTCCCCCCTCATCAAATATTTTTAGGATTACTTTTCTGTGCAAACTGTGCGACAGCCAGTTGTCAGGAACAAAGGACGTATTTCTGAGAGAAAGAAATGGTCTGAGCAATCAAAATTCCCTGAGATGCACAAAAGGTGAAGAAGTTCTCCCCGATTTGATCATTTGTGGTATCAACTGGGCAGTTAATAACTTCGCCTAAATAATTGGATTGTAAAATATATGCATCTTGTGAAATTCCTCTCATGTTCACTGGAAAAGCTTGCCTTTTAGAAAAAACTGATTCTCAGAAAATGAGTAGGGGAAAAACAAATATGAACTACTGTTAATCACCATTTATATTCATGTACTACTTTAATATAACTGTAGCACTTTTTCTTCAAACATTTGAACAGTTCCCCGGAAATCAGTATAACTTAAGGATAGAATAAGCAATCTAGAAAGCCAGACTACCAAATGTCAGGTTCATAATTTCTGTTTCTTGGTATAACAAATCCTTTTAGGTAGAATTCAGTAAATTGAAAATGCAGAGGAAGGATTCAGATATGTTTTCTATGTATAGAACACTTAGGCTGCCTCCTGCAAGCCTGCCCATAGGGTCAGATCTGTCTGTAACATATTGAGATCTCCTATCATTTCGATGCACTCAGGACTGGGGGCATTGATAACCACACTCTTATTGTCTCTCTTCCTTCCTTTCCTAAAGAAATGTCTTTGGTTTGCTCTTTTTTTGGCGGTTTGCTTTGTATTTTTTTCCCCTAAAAAGGCAGCACAATCACTTTATTACAAATACTGCTTTATGCTGTATTGCTTAATTCTGATTTGCCTGATAAGACATATGCTATTATTTAGACATTCATCTGGTAAGATGATGGGAACACTTCTGACAGTAAAACTTGAACAAAGAATTAACCAAGCGATTTTCTACAACTTATCTCACAGATAGAATTTATTGTTCTCTTCCTGTAGAATTCGTTCTTGGAAATTTACTTGGAATACAAATAAAATTGTATTTTAGAGTCAAAAAGAGATTTTCTTTCTTCAAAATGAAACTAGTAGCAATAGCCATATTACCAACAATAAATACTTAAAATTATAGTTTCTAAATCTTACAACCTATTTTAAATTCAGTATTTCATGCACTGTTTTAATGCTTTTACAACTTGAAATGGTTCAGAAAAAGCCTCACATAATACCATCTGAAAAAAGCAAACTGTTTTCTATTTTGTAGGGATATAACATGCACTGAAAATAAACTGTCTCCAACAACATTGAAGAGAAACACTGTACTACAAGACAGACCCAACACAAAAACATTTTTAATTTTGTTGGGTATTTTGTTCTTCCAGTTCGTAATTCGTAAGGCAAAATTTGATTCTAACAATAACAGCTTCCTTCACAAAATCAAAGCAGTATCCTTTCTAAATTTAAAAGGTTTCCATGGTCTCACAGGTTTCCAGAAGGTGAGCAATGCAGTCATTGTGTGAAAGGGTTTAAAAGTTATTATGTTACATCTGTCAGCTGTAAAATTTCAGACCCAGCAATGCTGACAAATTTGCACTGAGGATAAGTGTTTTCACAGGTAAAAGCATGATTTCAGACCTTTGGGCTGCTTGCTCTCCATATGAATTTAATACAAACATGGGGGGAAAAAAATTCAAAACTGCTTAGGAATACCCACTTGGTTTTTCCAGCCAGCTTTTGAAAATGAAGAAAAAGAAAAAAAATTGAACAAGAAAACATCCCAACAACAAACCAAGAACAAACCTTCCCTCCCTGGCCTAAATTCTGTTACTGGTATTTATTATCAGGTACTTGTATCATGTGGTCCCCTAACAGCAACTAAAAGACATATCAAACATCCTTTTTTGGAGACCAAGACAACAAAACCAAGCAAAATTATGAGAAAATGTCAGTTCTGAAGACCTGACATGTTTGCTGGAAAAGTAGGCTTTTAAAAGGACTTCATAAAGATTGCTTACCCAATTGGTGGTATGCCAGAGCATAGCAAATTCTGTGGTGGGGGGAAATAAATTGTTTTATTTTCACTCTAGATACACTTTGTAGGGAAATTTAATCTCTGGCCAACAGGAACGTCAAGTGTAGGCAGCATTAACCTGTTTTTAATTTATGTAAGGAAAAAGCTTCTGTTTGTTTCAGGGCAGGATGCTCTTGAACTGTTTCTACAGTAAATTCATAGGTATTCTGAGAAAGACAAACTTGCTGTAAGAGAGCACATTTAAAGTGAAACAAAGCCTCCTTTGCTGTAAGGTGATTGATGCTTTCTACTGATCTCATGTTTATTTGGTATATGCTAATTCTTTCTATCAAAGACACATCTTTTAGACTTGGTTCAGGAGTGTTGGCAAGATGAAAAATACTAGCACAACCTTTTTCGACAGCTTAGTAACTGCTTAAGATTACTAAACAAAATCTCCACAGTCTCTCAGTTGATTATATAGAGTTATATGAGATACAGCTACCAGACATATTTCAGACTGAACTTCACCCATCTTGACTAACCAGTTCTCTTTTACAAAGAGAAATGCAGAGAAAGATTTTTTTAACTTCAGACCATTCCACAGCACTTCCAGCATTTTACCACTCCCTTCAAAAGTCAGGGCTCACTTTCAAGAAGATACACCATTTTCTGTCTTTTTGAATCATCTCATTTATAGGGTAATGGTAGTTCACCTTCCAAAGGCAGAGATGCTGTTTTATCTTCGCTCTCCCAGTGCAATGTTTCTGGCCTCCTGATGGATGATTCAAGAGCTCCTGCTTGGTTCTTCATGAGCCAATGCAACCTTGAGATCAATACTAGGCCTGGCAGGGAGATTTCAAAGAAGGTTAACAGTTCTTTTGAAAGCAGGGAGTTTTTTGCCTCAAAATGTCATAACCAGACTGTCTTGGCAGAATCTTTAAAGTCCCAGTTTTCAGATGTGAAAACGTCAAGCTTTTTTTTTTCTCCCTCCTTTAATAGTTTTTTTGTGAACCAGAGCCACATCCATTTACTAGTTGGTTCCCAGTAGCAGAAAACAATCATCCTAAAACAAAAAATGTACCAAATTCACCTTACTTTTGAGTGTCCCTTTTTGTCTCTGAACTACACAGCTTATACTGTGGAATGCCTTTCAAGGACAAAACTTCAGTGGTATAGAAATAGGAATGGGCTGGGTGTTGCCATCACCTGTGATTTTACATAGTGTCTTGAAATTGTTTGTCCTTCCTGAAAGCAAGCTAAGTCTCAAAAGATTTAAGGTGATAGAAAATAGCAGAGAATAAATGAATTATATTTACTATTTATCCACTTTTTAAAAAAAAATTCTGTTGCTTTTATCCACTTGAAACAGACATAGCTTTGTAAAGTGCTTTCAGATGCTTTGCTTGATAATACTGAATTTTTTTTTTTTTTAGTTCTATAAATCAGATATAAGGTTACAAGGAAGTCCATGCTGGAGGAGGGCATACAGATTCCTTTATGTCACACAAGGATTTTGCAAGACCAAGGTCAACCAGGTAAAGAGGAAGATGGAAAAAAATATGTAAACTGTTTAAAAGCAAAGTTAAACAGCCAACAGGAATACTTTTCAAATGAACATTGAATTTTCCATTGTCTAAACAGTCAATTTGTAGTTCAGTTTTAAGTTACTTGATTAATTTTAGGAGAAGATAAAATTTCATGGTCTGTCTTTAAATGGCAAGTCAGAGTAAATAATTATGTTTTGACTATAAAATCCTGTTAATTCCAATTAAGGAATCCAAGTCACACCTGAATCTTTGAAGCTTTCATGTCTCAAAAATAAAAACCAAGGTGTTCATGTTCTTGGAAATCAGAAACACAACACCTGGAAACACTTGTTTCCTCCCAGCAGTCTCCCGAAATATTTGTTTTCGCACTTGTATTTTTTCTCCACTTACAGTCAAGAGATACAGAGGAATAAAAGCTTCTAACCATATACAGCTCTTGCTTTACCACTTCTAGCAGAAGGCTTTTTTCCCCCCTGCTTTGATTCCCATTTAAATGGAACTTTAAATCATAATGTGATAAATCTATCACTGATTAAATTACTCTTTATCCAGTGTTACAGTTGTGAGTGGGTGACAGCTACAGCCTGTGTTTTCCTTGAAGTAATTTCAGCATAACTTGAGGGGATATTTGAGATGGTATGTAAAGAATATTCTTTAATTTTCTTCATAGTGAAAAAAAATTTTAGGTACTTGTTGGCCTCCTGCCCAAAATCTCAGCTGGAGAAGGAAAGACTGTATATTGCACATTCACATTAGATTCATAGAGAGTATACATCCTGGTGTTTAACTTCCATGCCAAGCAATAAAGGTAAAAAAACTTTCAAGAGAGTCACAGTTTTATCTCAGGGAGTTAGTTCTGTTCCTGAGATTAAAATAACTGAAAATAATAAAACCTATTTTGAATCTCCAGTTAATATCCTACTTAATGTCACCCTCAGAAGAAATTTTTGCCAAGATTTTTTCTTCAAGCATTTTTTTTTTTTTAGCAGTAGTCATAAGCTGGGGAAGGAATTAAAAAAAAACCCTATAAAAGTTAAATCAGCACAGCATTGCTATTTGAGGGCTTACCTAATTTTTCTTCCAGCTACCTGCAATACCCAGGCTGATCTAAGAAGCAGAACTGAGAAGGCTCATTTTTAATAACCACACATCTCTCTATCTGATAAACCATGATGATCAAAGCAAAATATACATCCTGGATTTTAATTCTGAGACACAGAAATCTTCTATATTGAGAAGCAACGGAACTAGTCACAAAGCACAAATCAGTTTCTTGATTTTTTACCTTTTCTTCACACTTGATATTGCTCAAGACTGGACGAGATGGATCCCTGCAAATGTCGCTTGGATGACCAGAACCTTATAGGACTATATCAGAATGAACCAAGCCCACATACATCAACTGCTGCATGTACTTGTATCCCTTCAGAAAGCGTAAAATAGCTTTTAAATGGGACCTTGACTCATATTTAGTAAACACTGCTTTAGTGAGGGAATTTCATGCTTTCACTGGCAATAGGAATACTGTCAGACTTGGCAAAACAAAACAGTTTTATATGATGTGTAAGTATCAACCCTTCTTTCACTGTCTGTATGCTCGAAATACACACTCATCATCGGTTGGAGCGTCTAGTCCAATTTTAGATCTTTTATTCTAATTTTTTTCTTACTGTAGAAGGAAAAAATCCTGGGGGGGTTTCTTGTGACTCTGAAGCACTTAAAAGAAAAATACACCTCCTAATCTTCTGCACAAAAGCATGGACCAGGGCAGCCTCAAAGCCAGAGACGCTATATACAACAGTTACTGTTTTACCTCTCAGCTGCTTCCAATATAACTGATGAGCTACAGCTCTCAACTGCACCAGCAGGGACAAAAAAGTTAGGCGAACTCTTACTTGTAAAACAGGAAAGAAAAAGACAGCAGGGCACACTGCTGAATTTAAAAAAACAATTTAGAATCAGAATTTAACATCAAAATTAGGCAAGAAACATGAGAACATTGCAAAATAAAAGAAACCCCACACAGAAAAGTTTAGGATACTTTATATTTCAAATGAAGACAGCTTAACAGAATCAAATTTAATTTCTTACAAAAGGTAAATTATTTTGTAGAGGTATTTTCAAGATTCAGATTTAAGGCTCAATAAGAACAGTGTCTTTGGAAAGGCCAAACATTGTAGTGAAGAAAATTTATGACAACATATATTTATCAGAAGATATTTTATTGACAACAAATACAAAATTGTTGCTCTCGTTCCCTGATGTTTAATTTTAAAGATAAAGCTTTTCCTTCACCACTTTTACAGACTTGTAAATACAGCACTGTAAAAAAACTGAAACAAAACAAAACAAAGTGACAATAAATTAAGAAAAGGAAAATGGGAGGAAGAGGAGGAAGAAGAGGAGGAGGAGGAGGAGGAGAAAAGCCCAACCCATCAATGAGAAAATGCATTAGAAGCATAGAAAAGTTATGCAATAGAATTGAAGTATCATATTATGTTCTCCTTCCAAGAGAACTTTGGGGGTTTTGCACATGAAATAAAATAGCAGCAAAGAAAAAGGATAAGTACAAGTGCTCTTGTGTCCCACTGGAACTTGTTCTTATTAACCAAAACAGTAGTACTCATCAGAATCAATTTTGGGATGCTTATGCAGAGACTGTGAGTCCTCCATGACAGAAGAATCACTGAACTTGTCCATATCTGAAGGGGTTTGGTGACCAGGGACATCATCCACTAAGGTGTCCAAGTAACTCCCCACTGATATTCCATCCAGTCCATCACTACAGTCTTGTAAACTGTTACAGCTGCCATGGAGGGATGTCTCCTGACTTTCCAGCAAGCTGCACAGGCTTCCACTCAAACTGCTGCCTCTGCTGGCAATGGCTTTCTCTTCAATCATCCACTTAATTGATTCAATACTTTCATTGATGAGGAGGAGCTGGCGCATAAGCTTCACATCAGTGGCCCGCAGATTAACCTACAAGGCAGAAGTAATTAAAAAAATTAGTCTTTTCATAATCATGACAAAGAGCAGGCTGGAGGCAATGAATGGGTTAAAAGGAAACACACAAAAAAAATCCAGCTTTCATATCTGGGACAAATCTATTTCAATTACTAGTAAAAAAGACCACAAGCAACCAAACAAAAAAACCCCAAAGTATAGCTACACTTTCAGTGAAGGTCAGGTGGGAACCTGATCAGCCTACCTAAGAAAAAATGAGTGCACATTAAAATTTCCCATATAAATGTCTGAGAGGTAAAATATGGAACTTACAGAAACGGTAAATATCAGTTATTTAAACCCGTATTAAATGAAGGTGATGAAGCTCAAAGTCAACCACCTATTATAGATATGGAGCAAGCATTTGCCATAACTAACTAAATAAAAAGTGGACATTAAGAACAAACTCCTACTTTCTCACTTAGTTGTGGTGGTTGACACATATACACAGAAGTGTTAATGGTAATGAACAGAGGAATATTACAGTATTGGGTTTCACAGATATATTTAAGTTAAACATCTTCATGTCTTCCTTAACAGGCAAACTATATAGGCCACTTTTTAAGTCACTTTAGTTGACAAATAAAGGGGAGACCTAAGGTTTATATTTATTGCTTCTTTCTCCTCATCTGAAACATTCTAAGTACTGGAAAAAAAATCTGTGACACTATCTTCTGTGCCATACTGAGAATTTGAAAATCTTCACTCAATGGAGAAATAAAGAAAAAAACAAGCATGATCTATTACATCGGACAATAGATATTTTATGCAGTTCTCCAAGTCCACAATTGCTGTACAGAAAAATAGCACCTGTATTGTTCATACACAATGGACTGGAACAGAATCAGTATTCTCAGGAAGCAAAGACTGTATCTTGTTTTTTTAAGAATATAATTTGAACATGATTCTTTCCATACTCAAATGTCATCTTCTCAGGATCCCAGATTACCTTGACCTCGTACAGTTGTTCAAAAATTATTTTAATGTATTTTTATTCTCTTAGATACTGCAGAAGATTGTAGTAGATCCAGCTGGGATGCTTCCTAGCAGCCGGTGTGGTGTTGTCCTCTGTATCTGTGACTAAAGTTGGTAGCACTCCAGTGTTTCAGCTCTTGCTGAGCAGTGAGTGCAATCAAGGCCTTTTCTGTTTTTCACTCTGTACCCTCTGCAAGTAGACTAGGACTGAGAAAGATGTTTGAAGTTGACAAGAGATGGGACAGTTGACCAGAATTCACCAAAGGGATATTTCTTGCTATACAATGCTGTGCCCAGGAATAAAACCTGTGCTTTTGATCTTTCCTATACAGATGTTGCCTGGGGGCTGGCTTGATCTACTGGTGGGAAATGGTGTGTTACTGCCTTCGCATCACTTGTTAATTTATTTCCTTCATTTTTTAAACTGTCTTTACTAAAATCTAAGTTTTTCTGACTCTTGTTCTTTTAATTCCCTCCCCTGATCCCACTGGAAGAGGAGAGGGGAGTGAGTGAGAAGCTGGTGGGTGCTTAGTTACTGGTCAAGGACAACCCAATGCAAGGACATTTCAAGCTTTGCCAGTAACAGAATGCCTGTATAACTGCCTTATGTATTCCCAGCTTCCTTCCCCAGTTCCCAGAATGACTTCTGAATTATTCTCAATCCAGTATCACAAGATTCAACACAGCTAACCTGGTACTGTGCAAAATAGCCCTACCTACCATTCACAATTTTAACAACACTGCCCATCTATCATTGTTTCAGGAGTGAGGTTATGAAAACAGATTGACCATTTTGTAGCTCTCCTGCTCAAGCCAATTCCTCTACTCTTACCAATAAATCACTATAAACCATTTGCTCAGCAACTAGGCTGTCATGAAAGCTGTAAATTACCAACTTCTCAAATGCAACTACAGACTTCAGCAACTTGCTGAATATAAACATGCTTGGAGACAGGTTTCCCAAAAGGCTGATTAAGGAAATGTTTAACAAAACTAACACCAATATGACTCAAACAAAACAGTCCCTTTTAGATAAAGTAGACATCTCATGTATTTCAGATTCAGTTCACAGGAAATAATTTTATTCTCTGAATACACCTACAGCTTCAGCATTTTTGTGGAATGGCCTTACTGGAAGCAATTTCCTGCATTCCTGAGTACTAGAATTGTCGTCCTCCTAGCTACCATGCCATTCCAAGTCTCCCATATCAAGAGTGTGCTCTTCCTAAAGCAAATATTAGAAAGTAGTTTAGTTAGTTTCTTTAATACAGTTTACTTCATTATTTGTTTGATAACACAAAAGCATCAAAATTACATTTTTTGCCCCTTATCTGCTTTAGCACAGACACAGACATTAGCTTTTACTCACTTACGCAGCTGCAACTCATTTATCTTGCAACTTGTTGGAGTAAACAAATTGGAGCGTTGTTGGAGTACACAAGTCAGTCCAAGATGGTTCAGCTAACAGGACTAAATACAATAAAATCTCACCATGCTTGACAGCTCCATTTGTTAGGCACAGTAACAGGTGCATTTCAGGGACAATCTAAATAGCATATCATAGCTAATAGAGGTATTTCAGAAGAGTTTTTATAGCTGCCTTTGTGTTAAAGCTAGAGCACAGGGCCACCATAAGGAAGGTGAGTGTTACTAAGGATCAGTCCTCACAAAAACGGTGTATAAAGGAAATGATTTGTGATGAGACAAAGAAGTAATTTCTTGTTACAGGTTAACTTTTCTATATTTTTGCTTACTTTAGCTTTGTGTATTTGCAATAGTGTCGATCACAGGAAGGGTACTAAATTTTTAACATTAAAAGCTAGTCTAAGCAAGAGAAAATAATGAAATTAAAGTGACAGCATCTTTCAAGTAACAGTCTGGTAGCATAAGTGCACAGATTAGCATTCAGACAAGAACAAGATCTTCAATCTGGAAGGAGTAACTGGACTGAACACTTGTCTGCGCCTCTCTCATACCTGTTGTTCTAACAATGTATTTCTTCCTTTCTTTTGGTCTTCTGTAATAATATGTACAACATTGTCATAATTTATTCAAGGGAATTTATGTATATACAAACATAAGGGCTTTTGTGTACATATATATGCAGAGAGATAAAAAAATATTCATGCTATTTTTATAAATAACTCAGTGTTTTTGAGAAAGGACTTGACTAGGTCATTGCTTTTAGAATAAAAACTCTTAGTGGCCAAGGCTGCTAACAAAGACAATTATTGCTTCCTGGCAGTCACCCAAAGTAGTGCATTAGTTGTCCCTAGCCTGGTCACTTAGCTTTTGGATCAAAGTTGCACATGTACTCACAATTGGGCAAAAATGGCATTGCGTTTTGCTGCTGCATGTTCTGCAGACGTAACTTCTAGTCAGTTTCAAACACAGTGGGTCACCTTCTCCTTTAGAAATGGCAAAGCTAAAATTTCCACTAAATATACCTTTCCAATCTGTGAAAGCTGTTTGAAACTCTAGCTTCTTCCTGTGGATTACTTTCTTTTAAATTCCTGGATTCATATGCTGCTTCTTCTAACTACAGGAATTCTGCAGGGATATTAATGGCAACCATAAAATGTGGTCTGAGGAAAATATATCCCTAAGTTTATTCAAATTATTTCAGTTTCATTTTTCTCTCAACACATTTATGCTCCATGCTGTAATAAGTCCACTAGTAAAAGGAAAACAAAGTGAATGAACCTAAATAATAAGGTATTTCTTTCAGAATAAGTCTTTTAGCCAGAGCTCAGTGAAGTAAGTACTTACAAGAGACAAAATCTTATGCTCACTACTAAATGGATTCAGGGAGCTATTTAAGTCACTCAGATCTGCCCTGCACAGGATCTCAAGATAGATCTAGGGCTGGCTGCTCTGGAATCTGTGTTCTAAAACACCTTGAGTTTGGACACAAATTCCATGATAAGCGGAAGGAAACAGTGGCAAAGTACAACACTCCTGGGAAAGTCCCTCAGAAGCTCAGGCCAGTGAAGTCTTGCAGAAGTTAATAAAGAGGAGAGGTTAGACGAAACTAACTACAGCCAATTCCATCTGTTGCTAAACTGCCACACCCATCTCTATCACACTTTTTACAAACAGAATTTCAAACCAGGAGAACTTTTCCATACCAAACAGGTGTGCATGATCACTCTGGTTCAGGACTATTAATGCTACTGTTGTTTCCATATTCTAGGATGTGCCAGAGACAGCTTTCTGCTTTCCTATTCAATATTTCCCATATCATACACGACAAAGAGCTTGCCAGATATGCCTACCTCCCCTTTCATTTTTAAAAGGGAGATTACCTCAGCTTTCCATAGAATAGTAAATTCCATCAATTAATTTGAGATGCAATTAAAAAAAAATTTTAACAATCAATGTCTAAAGAATTTGTTTGCATTCTGAGATGTCTCTTTCTACAAAAAAGCTAACCTTTTTCCACTTTCTCCTGGTGTTAGTTTTGCTATTACAAACACTGAATAACAACTTTTAAAGTAACTAAGTGTCTTGGGGTGACATTAATTTATGAGGAGAAAGATGAAAGTGAGGAAAATAAAACACTGGTTGGCAATATTGAATTACTCAAGTATTATCGAGATACAAATATAGTAAGGAGATATATAAGGATAAAAACTGGTCAATAAAACCTCGACTAATTCTGTGAGACCATATACATAAAAAGCTAAAAATACCATAAGCAACTTACTCAAAATCAAAATTCAGAATATGTGAATTCAAGTGTTATTTAACTGGAGTCACCAGGCTAACATGGTTACAACAGGGATAAGTCTGGTGATACACAGAGGATTTGTTTATTAAGCCACCATCACAAAGCATGAAGCACGCCATTTGAAGGTGAGCAAGCTCAAACTGATATTACAACAGCTTCTCAACACTAGTGAGTAAAAGAGATGCTCTTTTTTTTTCCATTTAACATTTCTAAAATAAAATAAAACTGTAAATAACAGATAATGTCTGCTCCTTTAACACACAGGATGATTAAGGGCTGTGTGGGAGCTACACCCTACTTAAATTAAAACATATGCATGTGCATGTCTTTAAACTTCTTATCTGCTTCTGAATTGTCCCACTGATTCAAGGTGTTTGCATTGGTGTCTTCAGATAATTATGCTGCTTTAGGCAATGGTATTTCAGGATCAAGATGAAAAAATTAGAATGCCTAGGCTGACTTCTGAATTTGAACATAATCTTCAGCACCTCCTGTTAAAAATGCAGGGAGTTTTATGTGACAGAGTAAGAACACAAGTGTACTGTCATTAACTGGAAGGGATCATCTATGCACCTGTGGAACAGTAACTGCTTGTGGGAATGTGCCACATGCACTCCACAGCAAAGCCAACTAACTTTGGTCAATTCAGACATCACAATAATCAAGCCAACCCAACCAACCTGACTGAAACTGTACATGACCTCCCTCAAAACAATGGAGATGTGGATCAAAGCCTGGCAGAGGATGAGACTGTCAGAGTCAAGGTAGTCAAGGTGCTGCAATGTTCATCATTATGCCTTGTGCCTCTGACTGTGATTTACCTCACACTGATTTAGCTAAATTGTATTCCAGATAACAGTGATAAATGTACATCGACAGCTTTTTTGTATCTGGTTTCTTTCAGCATGGACTTGTTTTATAATGTATTGCTGTATTATTTTCCCATTTGTTTTCTCCTGGTTTTTAGGCTAGTAGTAAGCTTCAGAGAATGAGAGAGCACATACAAAAGCAACATATATATATATATATACACACAAAAGCTGAATTTATGTGATCCATTGTTGGTTTGTAGTTACGGTTTGCTGATCTACTTTCTTTCTGCAAAGTGAGCAAGTTACACTGACCTTTCTCAGCTGTACTTCCATAATGAGTCACAATAAAATATTGCGGCAGACTGCGGAAGTTGTGATCACTTAATTTTTGACTTCTTTTGCAAGAGATTGCTTATACTCTTGCATCTCTTGA